>CM034536.1:39269792-39302545 GCA_020002185.1 Paraescarpia echinospica | reverse complement strand
TGTATTGCAAAGACAATAAAGTTAATTAATTTGATTGCTCCTCAGCTGTACAATCATCATCAGCAAAATACATATTTCCATCAAGTGTAAAGCTCGTTAGTTGAGTAGGACAGAATACACACTTCAATTTCTCCTAACTTTGTAGTTCCCTGTGAGTTATCGTTACCTGGCACAGATGCTGCTGTAGTGCATGTAGGCGGCAATGACGACCCCCATCCGCCCCCGTCCATCCTTTGAGTGGACCACAACCACGTTGCGAGGATCGATGTTGAGCCACGAGTCGATTGCCTTACAGATGCTGCACAGACGCTCCAGTGGCGGCGCCAAGTGGGTCGGCCAGCCGAAGTCCAGCACCTGCAACCACAGACCACAGCTATATGACCACAATACCACACAACAACAGCCGTATATCCGTAATCCCACACAACCATAACTGTATGTTCACATTGACACACAACCATGCACCACAGCTGTATGTCCACAATCCCACACAACCATAACTGTATGTTCACAATCCCACACTAACATGCACCACGGCTGTATGTCCACAATCATACGCAATTACAGACCATAGCTATATGTCCACATTCCACAAACAACCATGGACCACAACAACATTACCACAATGATACACAATCACAGTCCTCACCTACATGTACACAATCCACAGATAACCAGAGACCACATCTACATGTTTACAAATCACAGAGGACCAGTCTATGCTACACAACTTGGTTCACACAAGTCCCACACTACCACAGTTATGTAGTGAATGTTCCACAAAATCCCAAACTACCAGAGTCGACATAAGATGGTGTAATTGACCGCAGTGCCACACTACACGGAGAATGGTTAATTTCAATGACCTCTACTGGACACAGCTGTAAGCATTTTGGTTGCAATGTGAAAACTGTTGTACAACATATTTATATTAGTTGAACCAGGTGTGTTGTGGACTACTTTGGAACAACAAGCCGATCTACTTAGAAAGTCTGTCAGAACACAACAAAATCAAACAACACTTACATTGTCATTTAATTTGTGCATATCGCTTCTTCTTTCCGACAGGTTGATCATCTGAAACATCAGAGACATATTTATTAAACACAAACTGTTGGACATACTACATGACTAAATATTGATATTAGCATTTATATCAGATTATTATTTACATTGATATAACATTTATTTCTAATGATAATTTATATGTGGACATTATATATTCATACAGTTAGGACAATTTAAAGGCCATATCCTGGGAGAAAAAAAATTGCTAATAAGTATAAAAATATGCATGTACATATGTGTTCTACAATATAATGACAACCACGAAACCACATGTTTGCTGAAACATTTCTAAAATTGACATTAAATGGGACCTGTCTTGGTGCAGGCTTAGAAAAGTCTTTTTCCGGAAATACCGTGAGGGGCAGAATCGTGACGTCAGTTGTGGAAAACATTCCCAGGATGGCAAGCGTTCTCGGAGGCTGGATTTCTTTGGTGGATGTTTGAACTGGTATACATTCGTTCACATATAGAAATGGTGAACAAATGTGTTGTTGGAAACTGCAACAATTCGAATCTGACTGGCCATTATGTGCACAAATTTCCCAAAGAGCCAGTTATTCGGCAGAAATGGGACCGTTTTGTTCGAAACGGCAGGGCCAGCTGGATGCATGCTACGGCAACTAGCATTATTTGTGGTTCGCATTTCGTTGCGCCTGACGACTTCGAAGGCTTCGTACACTGGAAGATGGGTTTCAGGCCTAAGTCAGATGTAAAGAAATATGCCATTCCTTCGAAGAACACAACAGAGGTGAAGCCGAAGGCAAATCGGTTACCGGCGAATCTGCACAAGTGGGCCCTGTCAGTTGTCGGAGCTTCTTCACTGGTTCGTGTCTATACGGTGCCACAACATGCTGACTAACATCAACATTGTCGATCTCAGCAATGTCATCCTCACTGTCACCAAAATATATATGATCAAACGTTTCGTGGTCCGCGTCAAAATTGACATCGCTCTCTGAACTACTCGAGTAAGCCGCCATTTGTATCGAGTTGTTTACATGACACTGCACGACTGTGCAGGGCCACAGGCGTGAAGCCGCAGCACTAACTGACGGCGGAACCACGACTGACGTCACGTTTCAGCAACAAAGGCAAACTCGGCATCGTTCGGGAGTTTCCGTAAAATGGCAAATTTAAAGGCTCTTTTTATGTCGTATGCTTATATACGATATTTAAACATTTTGACAATATCATCATTTGAAAGGGTATCAACCATTTGTTATTAAGGGACAGAGCACATTTTATCCCAGGATATGGCCTTTAAAAAACATCAAGTGATTGTGATAAATATTGACTTGAACATGTTAAGCAAACATTCAACCAGTAAAGTTGTGGATGAATTATTTATCTATAAAAACCAAGATAGTTTAGTGAGATATGATAAATATCACTTTAGAAAAGTTTACCTTATTAAAAGAAAGGTGTTTAACAGGTCAGAAGAAAACTTGTCTGTTATGGTTTAAATATGAAAAAGTTATTTGTATAAATATGAAAGATTACAGATGAAATGGACATGTTATGTAGACAAATAAAGGTCATTATGCCAGTAACAGTGACAACTACAGATGTGTAACATTAACCGTACCATGTAGTTATTTAAGTGCTTGTTTTTCAACATCTGGGCGACGTCTTTGGCGCTGTTGCGGTATGAATCCTCCTGGTTGGAAGTGCCATAATGCATTGCTGCAGAAACAACACAATTCTTCACATTAGAACATGGTGCCAGCAAGTAAGTTTATTTTAAATAAAAGTATCCAGAAACAAGCGATATAACATGTACCCCACACTTAGGGGCAGTTTATGTTGAACAGGTAAACCCAAATATTCAATGTACATGTACTTGTATCTTGCAGAGGACATCAAATCAAATAAGGAATTGTTTGATAAAAGATATTAAATTGTAAAGTTAGGCTTGGTGAAAATGTTCTGTAAAGGCTGACTAGTTGAATTAGATCTTGAAAGACCGTCAAATGCTGGTAACCGCAGCAGATAGAGTTAAGTCTATTAACAGAATGTTACTGAGTCCAGGAACCAACTAGATATATATAGATCAAGGTAAACCAGAGATGGATATGCACCAAGTTAAGAAAGATCAGCCTAAGTCTTGCTAAGAATGTCTGTCATGTTTGAGAAAGGCGAGCAGGTATTGGAAACAATTTACCAAGAGCAGCTTAGAGGGTAATTTTAAAGATATATGAAATTAACAGACAAAGCTTAGAGAAAAGCTTGAGCAATGGCAGAAGGGTAAAAGAGAAGGGTAAGAGAGATGGTAGAAAGGTAAAAGAGAAGGGTAAGAGAGATGGTAGAAAGATAAAAGAGAAGGGTAAGAGAGATGGTAGAAGGGTAAAAGAGAAGGGTAAGAGAGATGGTAGAAGAGTAAAAGAGAACGGTAAGAGAGATGGTAGAAAGGTAAAAGACAAGGGTACGAGAGATGGTAGAAGGGTAAAAGAGAAGGGTAAGAGAGATGGTAGAAGTGTAAAAGAGAAGGGTAAGAGAGATGGTACAAGGGTAAAAGACAAGGATAAGAGATATGGTAGAAGGGTAAAAGAGAGGGGTAAGGTAGATGGTAGAAGAATAAAAGAAAAGGGTAAAAGAGATGGTAGAAGGGTAAAAGAGAAGGGTAAGAGATATGGTAGAAGGGTAAAAGACAAGGGTAATAGAGGTGGTAGAAGGGTAAAAGAGAAGGGTAAGATAGATGGTAGAAGGGTAAAAGAGAAGGGTAAGAGAGATGGTAAAAGGGTAAAAGAGAAGGGTAAGAGAGATGGTATAAGGGTAAAAGAGATGAGATAATTGTAAAAGAGAAGGTGGAAGGATAAAAAAGAATGGTAGAAGGGTAAAAGAGAAGGGGAAAAGTAAAGATAGGATAGAAGGGTAAAAGAGAAATGAGAAGGGAAAAACATAGAGCAAAAGAAAACAGTACTAGTAGAAGGTTTTGTGTAGCAGAAAGTTGCTAAAGATGAGCTGTCTGAATGAGAGAGTCGTGATGGTCATTGGTTGGCTGACCACTGCATTATGAAGGTAGGTAGAGGACGTACCAATCATGCGTTCTGTGATGTATGTGATGTCCATCTCAGCTGGACCACTGTCCTGCACCCTGTCAACATCACCAGGTCACTCAGTCATGCCGGTCAATTCATCACAACATCACGATCATAACTCACTCATTTCCTCTTGCAATCTTTCATTTTAGATTTATAATGAGAATTAGTTTTACAAAATTGTAATCTAATTCTTGGTTCTTGATCAAATATCTAACCTTGTATGGCTCCAAGATTCCATTAGACAGGACAAAATAAACTAAACTTTGGAGCAAACATTGAAACCTACGTGACGACTCAGATCCACTGTAGACGGGTCGAAATGTCACATAGGTTTCAACATTTCCTCCAATCTAACCTGATCTCAATATTCACAGTATTGAGACAAAATAAACCAAAATGAAACAATTTGTTTTCATCTTTATCTGTCTTTAGAAAGAAATATATTAATGTGAATCTGCATCCAGACCATGTGACGGTGACTTACTTGACCATCCTGTGCTTCATGCTGGACATGATCCCTCTGGGTGGGGGAGCAGGGGGCTGCAAATTTCATCAGTTCCAATTATTTTACTTGTTTAATGAAGCAACCAAAAAGTTGTATTGGTAAAGAGACAACTAAAAATGTAATGTCTGATACTAAATGAATTAGTTTAATTGGGAGGGGTATTAGTAGATGTTTCACTTAGCTTTTAAAAAAATTACAGTTTATTTGATCTGAGTCCATTACGGAGCAGATGGAAGAGGAACACATGAATGCCAGTCCACTCGAATCTAGTAGTTTTTGTGTCTGTGTCATATGAGATGGTACGATATGATGGATGAGGAATTTTTCACAGGATTCCACAGGTGCATGTGATTCAAAGTTTCATGTAAAGTGGAGGGGTGATTAAACAATACTGGTGTTTTCTGTAGTGACACACATTGAAGTCTTGAAATGATCCTTTAAATGTGAATAGCAATTGGTTTTGTTTAGAATATTAATTAAAGATGCTATGACCGACAGGCTACTTATTTATAGAAAACTTAGTTCTGTAGATAATTTTGTTTTAAATTTTTATAGTGTTTCAAAACATGAAAGGCAAACTTGGTATTATTTTGAAGTTTTAATTAACTGCAACAGAAGTATGTATACTTGCTAAACATTGAATACTGGACACTATTAATATAAGATTGCTAGAGTTAAACAGTGAAGTAAGTCAGTGATGTCACTTGACATGTATCCAGTCTGTCCAGTGGTGATTCAGTGGTCAGTGAGTGACCAAGCATTGGGCACTGGTAGATATAGTTAATACTTAGTAGGATGACTACTTACGTTTGACGAAGAGTGCTTGTCTATGGATCTGGAACTGGGCTGCAAGGAAGGAGAGGAACATAAGAAAACAGCAAATCTCTATCCAAATCAATATCACAGCACACCTCAAGTCATTCATGTCACGGAGACTCAAACCTAAACAATAAATACACCAGGATGTCAGTCATAGTGTACGTGTGCAAGCGAATGTGTGCCCCTGTATACATGTGCTCCTGTACACATGTGCCTCTGTAGACATGTGCCCATGTACACATGTGCCCATGTACACATGTGCCTCTGTAGACATGTGCCCATGTACACATGTGCCCATGTTCCTATGTAGACATGTGCCCATGTACACATGTGCCCATGTATACATGTGCCCCTGTATACATGTTCCTCTGTAGACATGTGCCCATGTACACATGTGCCCATGTATAAATGTGCCCCTATATACATGTGCCCCTGTACACATGTGCCTCTGTAGACATGTGCCCATGTACACATGTGCCCATGTGCCTCTGTAGACATGTGCCCATGTACACATGTGCCCATGTTCCTCTGTAGACATGTGCCCATGTACACATGTACCCATGTATACATATGCCCCTGTATACATGTGCCCCTATACGCATGTGCTAATGTACACTTGTGCCCATGTACACATGTGCCCATGTACACATGTGCCCCTGTACACATGTGCCAATGTATACTTGTGCCCATGTACACATGTGCCCATGTACATGTGTGCCCCTGTAGACATGTGCCCCTGTACACATGTGCTCATGTACACATGTGCCCCTGTACACATGTGCCCCTGAACACATGTACACATGTGCCCATGTACACATGTGCCCATGTACATATGTGCCCATGTATTGTATACATGTATGTCAGTCATAGTGTACGTGTGCAAGCGAATGTGTGCCCCTGTAGACATGTGCCCATGTACACATGTGCCCATGTTCCTCTGTAGACATGTGCCCATGTATACATATGCCCCTGTATATATGTGCCCCTGTATACATGTTCCTCTGTAGACATGTGCCCTTGTACACATGTGCCCATGTATACATGTGCCCCTGTATACATGTGCCCATGTATACATGTGCCCCTGTAGACATGTGCCCCTGTACACATGTGCCCCTGAACACATGTACACATGTGCCCATGTACACATGTGCCCATGTACACATGTGCCCATGTACACATGTGCCCATGTATTGTATACATGTATGTCAGTCATAGTGTACGTGTGCAAGCGAATGTGTGCCCCTGTATACATGTGCCCCTGTACACATGTGCCTCTGTAGACATGTGCCCATGTACACATGTGCCTCTGTAGACATGTGCCCATGTAGACATGTGCCCATGTACACATGTGCCTCTGTAGACATGTGCCCATGTAGACATGTGCCCATGTACACATGTGCCCATGTACACATGTTCCTCTGTAGACATGTGCACATGTACATATGTGCCCATGTATACATATGCCCCTGTATATATGTGCCCCTGTATACATGTTCCTCTGTAGACATGTGCCCTTGTACACATGTGCCCATGTATACATGTGCCCCTGTAGACATGTGCCCCTGTACACATGTGCCAATGTACACATGTACCCCTGTAGACATGTGCCACTGTAGACATGTGCCCCTGTACACATGTGCCCATGTGCCCCTGTACACATGTGCCCCTGTACACATGTGCCCATGTACACATGTGCCCATGTACACATGTGCCCATGTGTATTCATGTGTACTTGTACTTAATGTTCACTTCAAAAAGACTCATGTTTGCATCAAATGATACAATTGTTTAATAGTTTAGTTATAAATGCAATTGTTTGTTTGGTTCAACCAAAGATGTTTGTCATGATTAGTTACAATATTAACGTATTTAAAAATTGATGTGTGTACAACACGTGTGGCAAAGGCGTAACAAAATTGGGTTTGAATCATACAAAAAAAAAATGTATATATATATATGTATACATATATATATATATATACATACATATACATAACATTTTACAAAAATCCACACCGGTATAGGAAAAATGTCATAATAATAATCCTACAATAATCTGCCATACATTTAGCTACAGGCCTCTATGTAAGTTGTTTCATCTACGGGCCACTTGTGAATCAGCATAAATCTCGTCTGTGCAATCTATTTACTGGCTGTGTCACAGTCTGAGTGACCACAAGTGGACAAAGCACTGATTCACTGACCAGTACTTGCAGGTCAAGCAATTCTCAGTGAATTAGGTTTCAATTGGTCCAGTTGTATCCAGTGACATTATGAGCATACAATATGGTGGCATAGCACAGTCAGTATCCAAGGGCACATTAACTACAGGGAACACATTATGTAAATGACTGCAAACCTTCTGCCATTAAAAAGTTGTCCAGTATTCTCAACTGGTAATATTTGTTATTTCATTTCAATCTCTATTAATTCTATCTTATTCTTATTTGTTTAAACCGACCTTGTTCGTTCCTCATTCTTGTGACAAAATGTTTTTGATGCTAGAATAAACATGTTGAAACTGTACTGCCTGCAAAATTGCATTTAATAAGCCTGAAACTTTTTTCACAATTTGAATGTTGCGCCCACGAAATATGCAAATTGTAGATAACTATTTGCAGAACAGCTGAGCCAGGCTGACCTAACTGCAAGCGCCAACATGTTCCTTGCACACACGTGTAGCAAGAGTATACTGTATTGCTTACAAGATAAATGAGAATGTTCATTAACAACCAACTTTTTTGGGAAACATGGAATTGGAATGACAGAAGAAGTCATATGAAGTAGAAAGAGACAGGCACAGAGAGCAAATAAGTATGATCCTGTCAGCACCATCTCAACTATTCACTGCCACTCACCCCATCAATACCATGTCATTATCACCTCAGTTCCACCCCATCAATGTCTCCTTCACTACACTGTCCCATCAATATGTTACCCTGTCAGTAATTGGTGGCTGTCTAATCAGTCTATCTCCCAGCATCTCCTGTCTACCTCAAGTACCTTTCCTCCTGTTTATACTCTCAGTCATCTTGCTGTCTCTCCATCAATCTCACTAGATCAGTCTCTACTGTCAGTCTCTGTATTACTCATCTGCTGTCTCTTTCTGTCTCTCCATCAATCTCACCACACCAGCCTCTACTGTCAGTCTCTGTATCACTGGTCCACTTTCTGTCTCTCCATCAATCTCACCACATCAGTCTCTACTGTCAGTCTCTGTATCACTTGTCCACTTTCTGTCTCTCCACCAATCTCACCACATCAGTCTCTACTGTCAGTCTCTGTATCACTGGTCCACTTTCTGTCTCTCCATCAATCTCACCACATCAGTCTCTACTGTCAGTCTCTGTATCACTTGTCCACTTTCTGTCTCTCCATCAATCTCACCACATCAGTCTCTACTGTCAGTCTCTGTATCACTTGTCCACTTTCTGTCTCTCCACCAATCTCACCACATCAGTCTCTACTGTCAGTCTCTGTATCACTCATCTGCTGTCTCTTTTTGTCTCTCCATTAATCTCACCACACCAGCCTCTACTGTCAGTCTCTGTATCACTGGTCCACTTTCTGTCTCTCCATCAATCTCACCACATCAGTCTCTACTGTCAGTCTCTGTATCACTGGTCCACTTTCTGTCTCTCCACCAATCTCACCACATCAGTCTCTACTGTCAGTCTCTGTATCACTCATCTGCTGTCTCTCTTCCTGTCTCTCCATCAATCTCACTAGATCAGTCTCTGTATCACTCATCTATTGTCTCTCTTTCTGTCTCTCCATCAATCTCACCACATCAGCCTCTACTGTCAGTCTCTGTATCACTGTCCACCGTCTCTCTTTCTGTCTTCATCAATCTCACAACATGAAGCCTTATATAGAACTGAAATCTTCTAAAATTGCCATATGGGGCGAGAGCCTTATAAGGAGCTGAATCCTTACATTATATGGTGCTGCAGCCTGGCACAAGTGACAGACCAATGCTTCACTAGTAAAACAGGAGTGTCACAAGGTTGATGCAGCAAAACCATAGGTATGGCAGCATAGCTAGCAAAACTAAACAGCAACAGCTTTTGGTACAAACTCAGAAACACTTTTATATTCATTGGTAATCACTGGTTTTTACAGCCACAATCTCAACTGTCGGACATCATACATTCTAGTATAGCAGTATTAATAATATATTCAAAGACTCCAGCAATAAGATAGCCGTATCAGCCATTCACATGCGTTTACTGAGGTATGTGCATCCCAGATTGTGGTACTTGAAACACCCACATTAATATACGCCCATATCTCCTTTCATTTGTTCTGCTGCCAGAAGTATTATCTTCAAGGCTACGACCTACTCATGTTTCTACTAGATGACCCCTTCCTATAGAAAGGATGACAGAATGAACTATATCCCACAGACAGGTCTGTCTAATGAGGTTGCCTTATCACGGTAGTGTGATCCTACACATGATAGGACATCAGATACTATATATCTAGCATCACATATTCCAGCAGCGTTATTGACCAGTATAGTTGCAGAGTCAACACTGCACATTTCAACAAATGTTTCCTTGTATTGTCAGATCTTTCATGCTAGTAAAAAATTAATGTGTTTGTTTTCTTCTCTGTCCATCTGTCTGTCTGTCTGTCTGTCTGTCTGTCTGTCTGTCTGTCTGTCTGTCTGTCCATCCGTCTGGTGTCCACTACTTCACTTTTATGCAGTGTTCATGTCCAGAAGGGTACATTCTATAAGCTCAGTCCACAGCATGGCGCCACTGTTATATCCATGGACATGTGTTTCCTGTGCAGAGCAAGTGATTTTATTATTATATCACTTGAAAAAGAAATGTAAATGTAAAATAACGTAACACAAGGAAAGTCTTACCACAGTCTTAAAACAGTGTATTTTAGTGCAAAACATTTGTTAAATACATCTCAGAGCATAACAATTTAAACCCATACTGCATGAAACAATAATTGATGGTGGTATCATGCATCGTAAAGATCCATACAGTAAACATGTGATATAGGCCAGGTAATACTGATCCAATGGGATATATGAACCAGGCCAACCAGCAGTCACAAGAGAGGCCATGTCATCAGATACTGACACCATCAGATAGCTGCAGAAACCAGTCCCCTAGGATTCACCATACAACTGTCAGTGTGGATATCAATCATCTGTGCTTTCCCTCTCCCTCTCCCTCTCCCTCACTGTCTTATTGTGACATGTTTCTAGCTTGTGTTCATCCCCCTCAGATTGCCTGGCTGGATAAAGCTTTTGGGTTTCATACTGGATACACGCACACAATAGTAGGTCATGTGGCAGCAACATTTAGTTCTAAACTTAATGTGCCTATGATACTTTTGCTATTTTTATTCATATTCCAAGTAGGCCTGTTCCTAAGTAAACTATCTAAAATTAATTATCGTTGTTATTTGTTGGCAAATTAAATTTAAGTAAATAATTTTTTTTAAAGTTTGCAATTACTGCCAGGAAACAACTTTATTTTTGAATGAGTCAGGAACCAAAAATGGCATATGTGAGAGCCTGTACGAGTTACAAAACCATTGTAAGACATTCATGAAACATCACACCCTGGGATATAATCTCCACTGACATCACAAACAGGCATGACAAGATTAAATGAACCAGCTGCAACTAACTATGCTGTGAATTATTATATTTAATGCAATTTTTTTGGAATATTTCAACATTTATTTATATATTTCATAAACAGATGTTGCATTTCAAGTGGGAGCCACTTTGGTGTCACAACCACGTGATATTTACCCAATACCTTTGGGGTTAATAAATACTTTCTTCCAAGTGCCATTAACTTGAATGACATGGCTGAGTGAAAATGCATATCGGGTGACAAGCCGTAGGATAGAGAGAGCAGGAGAGGTAGAGGGGATGACAGAAAGACTTACCAGTTCATAGTTGACAGAAGGCACACATGAGGTCATCACCTGAAACACAGAGGCAACGTCTTAGCGATGAATCACATATTATTAACACTGATATTTGCAGTGCATTACTGCATGGCAAGACATACATGTACCTCCTTACTTCCTGGGGATATGTTCCCTTCCTTTCTCCCTGGGGATACCTTGCTGGGACTGATGGTACAACAAGGAAACCACACACTCATCCCGGAAGAATGGGAGACAAGGAGTGGGGGAAGGGGCTAGGTGAGCCCTCCCAGCTGACAGTGGACAGATATGAGTAGTGAGTGACCAGTGCATTAAGTCATGTCTATTGATTGCACATCTCCACTGCACTCACTGGCTAGTGTGGTCATTGTATGAGTGGTCAGTGTGGTCATCTAAAAGCGGTGTTACGCTGCAAATGACACATTATGATGACGTTAAACCCCGGGGCTGCTGAAGTGGCTGGTGCAGAGACAATACTGTCAGAAGGTCCAAGACTGCTACGGTACACAAGACTGCTATAGTACATAAGACTTATGATACACAAGATTGCTATAATACATAAGACTGTTATGATACACAAGACTGCTATGATAGTTCAGATACATAAGACTGCTAGGACACACAAGACTGTTAGGATACATGATACTGCTACGATAAACAAGAGTGTTATGATACACAAGACTGCTAGGGTACACAAGACTGCTGATTCACATGACGGCTATGATACCAGTTAGGATATACAAGACTGCTATGTTATGTAAGATTGCTACGATACACAATACTGTTAGGATACACAAGACTGTTATGATACACAATACTGCTATGATACACAAGACTGCTATGATACACAAGACTGCTATGATGTACACAATACTGCTACAATATACAAGACTGTTACAATGATACTTCAGATATACACGAGTGTTAGGATACACAAGACTGATGCAATACTTGAGATACACAAGACTGCAACGATAGTTCAGATACACTACAAGACTGCTGTTACAAAAGTCTGCATTAAGTACAATGATACTTTCTATAACATAGAACACAAACCAGACATATTGCAAAGCTTTGTCTGCACGGGTGCAGCATAAACACGACAGAGAATACATCATGACGAGTCTGTGAGCTAGTGCACAGCACAAAATAATGCAAGGTACTTTTTAGATAATTACCCCTATTTGTCTACAGCTATGGTATTTTCTGATAATTACACTTACTGACTTATATATTGTCACAACCCTACAGGAAGTTTTGTTATTTCTGCACCTTTGTCATCTGAAACCACAAGTTTGTTTAACTGAACATGCAACTGTTTTTGTCATGTTTATATGCTATGAATGAGCCATTTGGAAATAAAAATATGTAAAAAATGATAATGTATAATACTTTGATACTGATTACTGCATGGTACACTGTTCAAAACAACTTTTTATTTTGTAGGAAGTCAAGAAAAAGTTGGTCTCAATTCACGTGCAATTGAAAAATATAGTGATCTGTCCTCATTTACCAAACAGCCCATAGCAATCATGTAGATAGCAAAGTTCTGCAAATTAATGTTTTACTTCATTAACAACTAACATTGGCCACAGTGGATGCTTCAAAACAGCTCAACAAACACATAAAAAAAACAATTTGTGTCCATGCACCCTCCTGGTGCTTTATACCCCCACAGGGTGTGGTGTTGAGTTACCAAGATTAAGGTGTGCTATCAGTGGTGCTCTGTTTCTTGGATGAATGGGACAGATGCAATATAAAAAGGAGTGACATTACATAAGAACTCTACAAGTGGGGGGGGTACCTAGATGTTACATCACACATACACCTATTGACTTGTTCGGAGATCAGTTCATTCCGGCTCTATGCAAAGAATCCTCGGTAAAATTGCGTTCATCTGAATAGCAAGAAATTTATTTTAACCAAACAGTGACAAGAAGAAATGTGATGACTGTGGTCAAAGTGAGTTTGATATGGCACAGGCAACAATTAAATGCTTTAAAGAAATCAGCAGTCCGATCGCAATGCAAACAAACAATTTTTATCATACATTTATATCTGTTTATATTTACCTTTTGAATGCAAGCTTCCCCACAATTCCATGTGTGCACATGCAGTGGTGTAAACTGGTCATATCCAAACAAGTCAATTTGCCAACACACGCACCCCACCCACCCACTGACCAACCCACCCGCACAAATATTTGGGGGCAAAATGAATTGCTTCCTGGAAATGATACTTAAAACCAATCCCAGTGATGGTAGAACCACTGTTGTTTAAACAGTACTTAAACAAATATATGGTCAGAGGTTCATTTACTTTGCACACATACTTATTATTCTGCCTATGTCTTTATCTAAGTATGTTATAGCCACATAAATAGCAGTATCGGTAATAATAAATTAATAATCATAATAGCTTATACAACGTGGTACAATCATTATTCATGCACAGGGTGTGCCATCATGCTACTATATTATAGCATTGCTATTTCTTGTAGGTCATAACTTAATGGGTTTAGGATGACAGTCACAGGTAAAATATGGCCATGCATCAATTGTTTGCCATAGGCAGTGTACGCACACAATGTTCTACCATAGTTGGTGATATTTGCCCACAGAAATAACCAAACTACACAATCATCGATCTTCGCGCATCATTGGCCTGATAAAGCCTCAATTGGACCTGCTCCAATTCACACAACAAAAAATCTAACTGAATAAAAGATATTTAGTTGTTGCAATTGGAGTGTTCTCGTCTGACAGAATTCAACTGAACTGAAGCCAAGAGTCGCGATCTTACATTCTGATCTATTTGAGGCAGACATTTTAATACAAAGCTGCTACGAAAGAAAACAAGATAATATCTGTGTGTGACATATTTAAACCTTGTGTGAAAACAAGTTAGCCATCCAGTGAATAGGACATCCTTAACACACAACTCTTTCAGGTTTAGTTCAACATTTTATTGACCTTTAGTTGCAACTGTCAGGAAATGAATGCTGGAACAATGGGGTGATTAGCACATCATTAATTTCTTGACGACAGTGACTAATGGTGGTTGAAATATGCGAGAAAATTATTGTGCAGTAAAATATCATTCTTTTTATTATTTCCCAATAAGATTAACATCTTCAGCAAGTTGGATATAGTTCTCACTGGAGATGAGATTACTGATAACTAATGGTGGATATTTGAGCATCTGTGGTTTGATGAGATGACTACCTACGGAACAGACATCAAGATAATAGCACTGAGTTATTTTCAATCTTTCTGTCTTCTTCAATATTCTTTACTTACTTCCTCCTCTTCGCTCTGATAAGAGCATAGGGCTGAAACAAAGCTCCTCCATCGCACTCTGTTGTTAGCAGTCTTCTTTGTTTCCTTCCAGGTGGTACCAAACTTCTTTAATTCATCGGTTGTGGATGTCCTCCAGCTGTTTTTTGGGTGGCCTGTTTTTCTTTTTCCTTGTGGATTCCAATCAATGGCTTGTCTTGTAACTGTTGCAGTGTTTTTTCAGAGTGTATTTTGATTTCTGGTTTGATGTTTGTTTGGTCTGTCCTGTTCATCAGTTCGGTGTTTGTGACTTTGTCTTGCCATTGGATTTTCAGTATGTTTCTAAGGCATTTGTTGATAAATGTTTGAAGATTTTTGGTTGTTGTTTTTGTGACTCTCCAAGTCTCTGAGCCATAGAGCAGTACACTTTTTGAATATTCAAATTTTTTTTCTTGTTGAAAAGGATGGTGTGTTCCACACTGCCTTTAAGGTGATGAATGCATGTCTATGAAGTTGACATAGAGGTGTGAATGCCACTCGATTGACTGTTATATGATTATTCTCATATGGTCCGTACATGATGTCTTGTCTAAATCCAGCTTGTTCTTCGCGTAGTTTGTCATCTAGTGCTCCCTTCAGTCTGTCCAAAATGATGCGTGTGAATACTTTACTTGGTACTGAGAGTAATATAATTCCTCTCCAGTTCTTGCACATTCCCAGGTCACCTTTCTTTGGTAGTTTCACAAGGTATCCATTTTCAATGCTGTTGGGACTTCCTCTTGTTCCCAGATCTTCAGAAACAGTTGGTGCATCGTATCTGTTGTCATTTTGGGTGTGCTTTCAGGGCGTCTGGTGGTATGCCGTCCGGTCCTTTAATGTCTTCAGTGCTCTGCTTATTTCGGCCTTTGAAGGTAGGCTTGTGACAACATTAAATTTTAATAGCATGTCTGCTATTGGTATGTCTACTATTTTTATTTCATATTAAAGCACAGTATATAATATCATAATTCAACTGTGTAAATATTGTATAACAAACTCCATGTCCATGACGTAATGCAGAAAGAATGTAAGACAGCTGCCAACTGATCCCCTCAGGCCCTGGGTTTATGGCTCATAAACAAAACTCCAGGTGAGTTTCCCAAGGCTGCCCAATTGACCACAGCTATTAGCACCAAACGACTGGTCAGTGACCTCGATTTTATCATAATCTCAGACATCTGCAATGCACCCAAACATTAGACTGGACAGTTGCAATTCAAGTAATCAAAACTAATTTTCAACATCATGCTCAATGAAAATGGTGAAAACTTAAAAGTTCTGTAATATATCTGTGAATGGACGAATGATTGAGTTCAGACGGGCCTGTGGTGGATTTCAAAAAATCTGTGTACCATGTAGGAGTGCTAATACCAATCTACGCAAAATTTGCAAGACAAAAGACACTTGTGGTAATATAATGTAAAAAGTTCTATAATAATACCATGTGGTCTTGTATAGCACTGGTATTGGCCTAGACAGTGCTAGGGCAGTCATGGCGCCTATTCAATTATGAGAGCAAGTTTTTTACCAGCAGCTAATGCAGCACCCATGATTTTTTGGTAAATCATCAAGACCATTGGCTCTTTTATTTTGTCTAGCATTGACACCAGATAGAAGGAACCATTTTGAGGGCTTTTAGCGCCTCTTTCTGTAAAAAGGCAAATTGTCCAAGTTTCGAAACAACAGTAGGTGGACTCGAAACATGGTCCTCTTGCTTGACATTCCAATGTTCTACTCCCAAACTACTGACCCACCAGTTAAAAAATTAACCAAAATTATAGAGAAAGTAGTGTCCACCCACAAACACATACGGCAGGTGTTCTGTGTGTATGAATGCCACACACTCACACTGCCCCACATACCTTGCCCGAGTCCTTGCTAGGTAGATGGCTGGTTGATAACCACTTCTTTCTGCGTGCCCTATCCAGTCCGGGCCGGGCCCTATCCACACTGGGGCGCCCCGAGTAGAACCCTGTGAACGTATCCCCATTGGGGAGGTTCCTGTTGCCCCACATGGCAGGAGAGGGACAGGAGAACAGATACTGTCAACTGTGCCAACTGAGGCAGCAACTGCCACACTATATGGACAGGTCACACTGCAGTCTCTCCCCGGGGCTATGATCAGCTGATAGGTGCTGTTTATTATGACTGGTCGCTAACCTGAACCAGTCCGTTGGCTCCCTCATAATCCACTGTCACCAGCTGTCAACCACTTACGTCACCAGAGAGGGTGACAGTACCAATGTCCTTGCAGTGGTGTGACACCTTGACATCATGGCATCATCCATCATGGTGATGAAGGGAAGACTTTTTAAATGATATGAGGGCATGAAAACTTCTGTAGAAACATGTCAATGCTAATGATAATATGGTCTGTATAGGGTTGTCTCAGTAACACAGCAGTAGAAGTGACAAAGCAGTAGAAGTGACAGAGCAGTAGAAGTGACACAGCAGTAGAAGTGACAGCAGCAGAAGTAACACAGCTGTAGAAGTGACAGTTGCAGAAGTGACAAAGCACTAGAAATGACACAACAGTAGAAGTGACACAGCTATAGAAGTGACATAGGATTGACACAGTAGTATAAGTTACACCGCTGTAGAAGTGACACAGCTGTAGAAGTGACATAGAATTGACACAGTAGTATAAGTTACACCGCTGTAGAAGTGACACAGCTGTAGAAGAGACAAAGCAGTAGAAGTGACATAGCAGTAGAAGTGACAGAGCAGCAGAAGTGACACAGCTGTAGAAGTGACAAAGCAGTAGAAGTGACAAAGCAGTAGAAGTGACATGTCAAGAAGTGAAATGTCTCTATGTAATGCAATAAAAAAGAAATAGGGCAAACCTGGAAAATGTATTTGAAAATTGTACTTTTTGTAAAATATAATGCCCAAGTAATCCACTTCAAACACAGATACTAAAACATCAAACATGGCATCAATAGGGTAACATATACACGTGTCAACCCCCAACTTGCTGCATGAGTTCACTGTTGACAGAGCCAGTCACCTTCTGCAGCCTCCTGCAGGTAAGAGCCAATGTGTGTGAGGTCCAGTGATGGGCCATGAATTGCAGGGAGCAGTGTTATTCCAGGAATGTGCATCAGAGATGGCTGTATCACAACAGCCTGTGGCCGGACCTGGCAACTGGGCATACAACAACGGGCTGCCAGAGTTCCTCTCTGTCTCACACAGCAACAGTACACAGATATATCTGTCCTCGGTATAGCTCTATCACACCAGGTCTGTTCTCACACTCTCTCTATTGGCATTCTCTCAACTCATACAAGATTACTAGATTTGATTTCTTGAGCCATCTGGTGGTGTTTTACTGGCCCTACAAACCTGGCAGAACAGTTTAAATGTTTCATGTAATAAACAAGTAACACATTATGTTCCCAATGACTTACCGGTGTAAGCACGTTCTAAGAAACTCAACAGATTACGCTTTTTTTAACTACAGCAAACGTCATACAATGAGAACTGCACAACATTGCCAGCAGGCTCATTCACTGCAACAGAAACTGTGGGACACAGAGTCATTTGACCAAAACATAACCTTACCTTCAGAGCTATTTCACGTCAAACTACCAGAAGATTCCTGGAAATAACCCAGCTGTGTGTTTTCCCCAGGGGTACTAGCCCACTCCCTAGCAATTACTCCAGTCTAACAGTCAGTATATAAACATTGAAGGTAACTTGAGATGAAAATGTATTTCTGGAGTTCCCTAATTCACAAAACATATACTGCTGTGTGACGCCCCACATCAATGTATTCCTCCAACACGGGACATCTCAACACACTCATGTTCAATAACACATCAAATCAATGACATTTAGCTTCAGCCCGTCGCATGAAACACTTAATTACACCGACCAGTGTACAACTTTTTATTTATAAAACTGCTTGCATATGCTTGAAGTCTGTCCCTTTATGGACAGTGATAAAAATATAAACAATAAAGTTAAAAATTACACTGTTAAATTAAACAAATGCTACCACCCAATCACCAAGAATCATATATGGATGTTTTGATTTAATTCCTTACCTGGAATACCTCAGCTCAGAATAAATGAAAACTGGTCATTGAACATTAATGAAACTACAAGATTAATTTAAACTGTTAATTGAATCATCAGTTTTAAGAATTCAGGTTTTCGTAATGTAATGATTTCATGGTACCTGAATATATAGTGCAGTATCCAGCCCTGAGGACTGCTCACAGCACTTTACACTTTACTCCCTGGCAGACCTGTTCAATTGAACACTGATGGAGATACTGTGTGATCTTAACTTGGATATGTATAATATCATCTTTCATTGTATCCCACTGGAATTTGAAGTTGTAATTTCAATACAAAATGCCCCAAAACTGCTGTGACTGCCAACAAAACGAGATCACCCGTTAGGTACTTGGAGACCATCTAATGGTGACTGGGTGGCCAAGTGGGTGAGCTGGCTAGAAACCAAGTGCTGGGGCAGGACCACTTGTATAGAGTGACCGTGTATCTCAGGTGTTGTGTGCCACAGAGACATATATAAAAGGAAGTATATGTTAACTAGCAGTCAGAGAGGCTAGCTCCACTGTAGGGTTCTAACTAACAATATGCAACAGCAGACACATTCCTCTTATGGTGTCTCAAGATGTTCATCCTTACTGGAGATGATCAATCAGCATGATCTCTAACTCCCCAACAAAGTTTCAAAAGTTGTATTTGTATGGTTGACAAGTTTGGTTATATTACTGCCCTGTACAGTATACACGTAACTGTTTTATAACTAATGAAGGTTAAGATCAGGGTACTCGATAAGAACAATAACTCCTCTGTTCTGGCTGTTACATAACAGCCCCCTACAATGGGCTTAAGGCATGGCCTTGATACATTCTCAAGTTGGTGCCTGGATCTGAATCAAGCCAAACCCTACTAGAGGGGCTGTACATAGGTCTTTCTGTCCTGCAGCACACAGTGTACAGACAGTGTGTCAATTATATATCGAAATGGCAATTTCAGTAGAATTTGTTAGAGATAAAATGGCTTAATTGTTGGCAAATAACACAGCTTTCTTTTATGCATCAAGCTACATATGCATGTAACATTTGAAAATTGACATTCCATTGTATAGTGTTAGTAGCCGTCCCTGTACCCAGCTGCCATAAGAATACACGTGCTATGTCTGTCAAATGTGTAAACCAGTTGTGAAAGAAACTAGAGATCACAGAGCAGCAAAGACAGAGGTAACAATGAGCTGGTGAAAAATCTTGGTCACACAGCATTCCACTGGCTTACACGCATGCATACATACACATGTGCACATATAAAAAGGTAAGTTCTTATATATACAGTACAATATCCTGTCCTTAGGACAGCTTAAAGCATTTTTCCCTTCAGGCCCTGGCAGACCTGTTCATTCAAAAATACCATCTCAAAATATCTGGGAAGCATTCAGCTATAACGCAATTTTTTAACAAAGATTATTTGTTCATATAGATTCACTACTGTTTGTAGTCAGGCATTCATTCATACAGCTGAGTGAACTGAGGCAATGTGTGTTTCACAAAATTGCCAAATCTTCAAAAGGACAACAATATGATTTGAAACCAGGTTCACTCGACTGTAAGTCCAATGTTCTAACTACTACGTTAGCGCACTCCAGTCAATTTGCATTTTCCGTTGGTGTACACTCACACACATGTACGCATGCACGCACACACACACACACATGCATGTGTACACATAAAGTCACACATACATGCATGCATGTATATGCACTACTGCACACATGCACAATAAGTATCTACCTTGACCATCAAGTCACCTTAGTTTGTGTGACTGCAACTATCCAAGACTCCTCTGAGGGCCGAATTATTCACCCTGAGTTACTCAACCTGCTGTTAGCTTTTCAGATGGGAACCAGACAAAAATAACACATGCTGGGATCTGTTGGTTCAACATTAGGCCTCTGTTGGTCAGGAGTCCACCAGAGATGATGCGCCCTAGGTGGCGTTGTTGCGGCGTTGTTGTGTCTGGGACAGATTCAACATTACAATCTGTATAACAGACCAACTTGCTACAGTGGTGGTACAGGCTGACTTCTAATTCCAGGTTCACACACATCTGTCAGCTCCAGGCCATGCTACACTGGAGTCTGTGATCAAAGACCCGGAACCATTGTCTTCGTGTCTGCAATAACGACCAATCTGAAATGCTTGTATTGCTCAATATAAAGCATTCCCCAATCACTACTAATCATAAATACTACTAATCACAGGGGTAGAACTACCCACTAGTCAGTGCTGGTATGTAACGAAGTACATTTACTTCGTTACATTACTTAAGTACATTTTTTTAAATATACTTGTAACGAAGTACATTTTTAGAGATTACTTTTTACTTGTAACGAAGTACATTTATCAGTACTTTTTTACTTTCTACTTCCATATTTTGAGTTACTTTTTATGTTATAACTCCAGGGATGAAGCAGCTTCACTGGGCTTTTGTTTGCATTAGTAATCATTGACTGATTACTCTTTGGAGGAATCATGGCTTCTGACACAGTGTGATTGCTGCGGCCTGTCCAAATGGTCCAATGGTCCTTTGAAGCTTAGTCCTCAGACAAAACCCCTTTTCACACAAAGCAATGGGACAGGCCTCACTGGCTTCTCATTCATTCACTAATTAATTGCTGGGGAATGTTTGACCAGCACTTCACCTTGTAATACCAATTTTAGTAAGTGGCTACCTGCACACCACTGACCTTATGGCTCCTGGAAGTGTGAAAAACATCCTGATGCATTTGTTTTGAGTCAATCAGACAGAGTGAGGTGACAGTGGGAAAATCTTGCTGTTTGTTGAAAACTACTCTGGCTCATGCACAACGTACGATACGCCATACGGGTATGTTAATGGTTGTAATGCAGTTTAATTAAATTTGCATTCTTCTCTCCTGTTGTATAATATTGTATTTATTTTTTGATCCGTTGATTATCGTGAGTAAATAATGTTTATTATTATTATTACGTAGTAGTGGTATGAGTACTTACCTGAAAAAATGTTACTTGGCGTATGTGTCCATTTTGGATAACGGACATATACTGGAATAATCTGACAGCCGGATATTTTGTGTACTTGTTTACTTAAGTACTTCCTGATACAAGTACTTTTTTACTTTTACTTAAGTACTTTCTTGGGGGGATACTCTTACTTTTACTAAAGTAGTTTTTTTGGGAGTTACTTTTACTTTTACTTAGTTACTTTATTGGAGTACTTGTACCAGCACTGCCACTAGTCCGCTAGTCCGTACACTAGTCAAGATTACGGTGGACTAGTAAATCTGCCTACTAACTAGTCCGGCTGTCTAGTAAAAATCAGCATGTTGCATGATGCCACCATCCGTACCATTGACAAACTAATTCTTTACGTAATGAGGCGACAGTGAAAAGTGAAACAGTGCTGTTGATTGGCTGTTGTGTGACATCGAATTCTGAAATGACAGTTTTGTTTGGTTTAGCGTATCTGGTAGAGGGGTAGGGCTAATGAGTGCAATTGGTGGTCATTTTCAAATGCACGGTTTTCGAATACGGTTTACATCTACATTGCTTTATTAGTCTGCACGATGTATCATTACTTGACTGGGGTTGCAAAACCAGCAGAAAAACGCAAGCTGGAAAAACACTGCAACTGCCCACCGAGCCATTCAAGTGCTGAAAACGGCCACCATGGACCGTCTGACGCATTTGTTGCAATTTAAATTTGTGTTGTTTTGATATTTTCAGGACTAGTAAACCTTTTGGCGGACTAGTAAACTTTTGTCTTTACTAGTCCTGCTGTCCAGTAAAATAAATGCTGAAGTTCTACCCCTGAATCATAAATATTACTTTGATCTCCTGTAACATAAACAGTCTTTGTATCCAGGAAAATGCTTTGTAAAGCCAATGCTAGAACGTTTCATTACAGACTAAGATCAGGAATGTAACTGTTGTCTTTATGCTGTAAAACTAGTTTCACACTGTACATAGCAGCATGATCAATTACTTTGACTTTATTCATAAATAACATCTTCAGTTCCTCAAATTTTGCGGAACTTTGTGATTGACTTCAATTCACTAAGATAATTCATTATTAAAACCTTGTTAGTTCACACAATTTGAATGATGTTTAGTGATGAGAGTTCCTGTATCCTACCTTCCCACTGACTGTACTTCCAAAGGCAAACATCTCCATTGCGAGACCCTGAAGAGGGAGAACCAGGAGTTGTACCACACTGGGCCACCAAACACACCCGGGCGTGGAGGATGTTGATCTAAGTGAGGCTGTGAGTGAAGGAGGCCCTGGCTCACTAAGTAGTTCCAGCTGCGGAGGCTGCTGCAGACACATGATGCTTAAGACCAACACCGCTCCCTGACAGACTGCAGATGGAGCCACAGCATGGCCAAGTCGGAGCCAAGACAGGGCCAAGGTGGAGCCAACGCAGGGCCAAGTCGGAGCCAAGACAGGGCCAAGGTAGAGACAATGCAGGGCCAAGATGGAGCCAATGCAGGGTCAAGATGGAGCCAATGCAGGGCCAAGATGGAGCCAATACAGGGCCAATATGGTGCCAACACAGGGCCAAGATGGAGCCAAAACAGGGCCAAGATGGAGCCAAGGCAGGGCCAAGATGGAGCCAAGGCAGGGCCAAGATGGAGTCAAGGCAGGGCCAAGATGGTGCCAAGGCAGGGCAAAGATGGAGCCAAAGCACGGCCAAGATGGAGCCAAGACAGGGCGACGGTGGAGCCCACGCAAGGCCAAGAAGGTGCCAACACAGGGCCAAGATGGAGCCAACACAGGGTCAAGATGGAACCAACACAGGGCCAATTTAAACAAGGCCAAGATGGAGTCTAAGCAAGGCCACAGAGCACCTAGGTTTTTACTAGGATGAAAGATAACGGATCGATGGACGGACGGACGGACGGACGGACGGACGGACGGATAGACAGATGGATGGACGGACAGACAGATGGACAGCTGGCGGAAATGACAATCACACAGGCACAATCACCTGAAACAGATAGACAAACAAACCCCAGCACATGATTACAAGCACACCTGACTGACCACCGATCTGACAGCCGGTTGCTTCTAGATCTAGTTTACTACACACAGATAATGCCCAGTTTGTTCAACAGCTTCCATTACGATATGAGCATGTTTTAATGCACAATAAAGAAGCGAGTGAGAAGGCACGGTAACAGCACAGCCTGAAGCCATCGCAGCGTAGCAGTGACATACTGTGTGAATTCACCAACTCCCACGTCAGACCTGGCCAAGCATACTAACACCGCCCCAGATATATCAACTGATTGTGGCTAGTTATGCCGAGTGAGATCTACAGATAAACGGCGCATTATATACGTGTGGGTGAAACATAGAATTCCCGCGGCCAATGTGTCTAGGTCAGGCCCTCTTTCATTTCACACATTATGGCTACAACGTCACTTTGCTGTATAAAACACCACGAAGGCAGCGTATACATCCTAGTGATAAGATTAACCGACATGTGTCGACCCCTGGTATTAGAAACTTCACCTATTATTATCTCTCATTGAGTGTTCGCAATACTGCATTGGTGGGACCGGTCATTATCTGTTCTATGCCATTTGTTGCCAGTTCCTACAAAACTGTCAAGCCACCTACTATTGAAGGCTTGTCATTACAGCACAGAACCGATCAATCTAAAAACAGCTTTGAAGCTTTGCGAGTCATCAAAAGCTAATCAATGGAGATTTACAGTCACAAGTGGATGTCCACAAGACTTGCTATTTACTGACACAATTCATGCTGCAGTGGATCTCTGTACCAGGCCAGATTTTTACCACATATTCCAAGACTGGATATCGTGTGCTGCCACCTAGGGAGTGTGAATGAGTATAGTTGATCAAAATGTTGCAGTAGCTCAGTTGAATTGTGCATGCATGCTCAGTGTGCACACATTCTATATATCATGTTTCATACTACATTAAATGGGTTATTGTGATGGGAACAGAATACTCTGTTCCTTATGCATTCATGTCATTTGAAAAACTCTCTCAGTTGTTAATAAAGTACTTCCTTTCAAGAGTTATTTAAGAGAGAAAAATGATTTCGTAAAAAGGAAATCTACATATCTCGGCATTACCACATTTTAGTGGCATTATAATTTATCAATATGAAAGGCCAGTCTCCTGCAAATTTGCACAAACCAAACATTTTGTCTGATATCCGATGGGTAAACTGGAACTAGGATTTCATTAGGGTTTTGCCAGCTGATCAATAAAATGATATTTTCTCACACACATGTATGCTAGTGTAACATAATCTCACGTGCTAACACATGGTATTTTGTGCACACTACTTGAAAACATTAACACGGTTGTTGGTGTGAAATATGTAGTATGTCCTCTTTCTGGTGCAGGTAATCGCTGCATAAACCTAGCTCTATGGCAGAGGTGATAGATAGGTGCCCAGAGAGCTCACAGTTAGTGACAGCCGCAGGTAAACGCCTCCAGTCACACTGCTAACTACATCACGCAGCCAGTGATTATCATAACTACTCCATAATCACACATATGAATGACATTCCAGCACTTTGTTGGCACACGCAACCAGGGCCTACACCCAATACTGGCTAGAGTAATGGTTGGTTCTTTCAGCAATCACCAATGTCTCCCTGGTCTCCACAATGCACAAACAACAGTGTAGTAAGTAGTTAATTCTACACTTTTCCAATGACACTGCTCAAGTACTGATTGACATTTCATTGTAACACACTGGTAATTAACTAATTACATTCTGTGTACACGTGACAAGTGTGTGTAATAAGTTACTACTTATTATTAAATGATTGTGTACAAAATGTATGGAAGCAGTTCTAAGAAGACGACAAAACCATTTGTTTAATTATCAAATTTGGTTAACCCAACTATATTTAACAACAAACAGAAATGTTACCAGGTTCAGGTATGACACACAATTGTATACAACAATATTTTTGAGACATGGCTGGACACTTTTGCTACAACATTTGAAACTTGTGGCAAGAACATTTAACATTCTTGATTTTTCATAAATTATATTCTTGAAACATTTGCGAGATTCTCTATTTGTTTTTAAATATGATAGGGCTAATGTCACATGATCATAACTCAAACATAAATGGTGTGCTTGAAATAGATACGGTAAACACAGAGAGAACACACAGTCTTATCCACAAGCATTATTACTATTGCCTTTCAATCCTGCACCTGTTGTATTATCTCATCACTTTGGTATACGCCAGGCACACGACGACAACTACAAATAGGAAAGAGCCACTGAATAAATGATCAAGTGCCTGTTCCTTATAGTTAGCCTTGAGGTTGCCTTGGACAGTGATAGCTTGGTCAACACTTGTAAGACAACCAGCCAACAGTACAGACCAATAATGAATATCAACCACAATGCCTCATCTAGAATACATCCACACAGCTGTGGGATCCTTAAGATACACACCACACTCTCTGGGCTGAATAAACTAACTGTAGCAATGCCACATGTCAAAGGGACCAGCAACCTTCCTGGACATGTGATAGCCATTCACTGACAGCAAATGACACATTTCATGAAAGATATGTATAAAATTAGGTATACATAACTAAATATAATACTAATACGCATAAACAGGCTTAAGCACATGAGAACACATGCATGCATGCATACACACACACACACAACACACACACACACACACACAAAACAAAGCTTGAAAGTGTGCGATGTACAGTTCAAGTACACTGTACGTAGTACAGCTCAAGTACACTGTACGTAGTACAGCTCAAGTACACTGTACGTAGTACAGCTCAAGTACACTGTACATAGTACAGCTCAAGTACACTGTATGTAGTACAGCTCAAGTACACTGTATGTAGTACAGCTCAAGTACACTGTACATAGTACAGCTCAAGTACACTGTGCATAGTACAGTTCAAGTACACTGTACGTAGTACAGTTCAAGTACACTGTACGTAAGCAAGTTATCAGTTGGAATAACAAACTAGTTGCAGCATACAGCATACAGAGTACATTCCAAGACTTGATAGTGAGGAGCAGTCAGTCCCTACCCAGTGGCTCTATGTAGCACTGATCTACACCCTGCGTATACACGGTGTTTCATTGATTGGTCTACACTCACATTCCTCCTCTCTATCTCTATGTATCACTTGGCATGAACCCGCAGTATCTAACTGTGAATCGGTGGCAGTCTTAGTCACATACAGCCACAAGTGGAGAATGTTCACGCTCAAAACAAAAACAAACAAACAAACAATTATTCATAGGGTCCTCTGTAATTTATTTAGCCTATCATCATTCATGAATAGGGTTTGCTGATAATAAAATATGAATCAATTTATTAATGAATTTTAAACAGAGTGAGTGCTTTTGTTGAAATTCAAATTGATTAATGAAACATCTAATGCAATGTATATATATATATATATATATTTAATGTTAGCTATCAGGAAGATTCAATGCATCTCGTGAGTGTTCACATCAGTTTGCAATGAGCACTTCACCTATAATTCCATCATGCTACTAGCATTAGCAACAGTTGCCTTCTCCATCAAGAGTTTACTACAATTCATGTTTGCCACAACTGCAGTAAGTTGTACATGAACTGCACAAGGTCAGATGATGTTTGCTTTACAGTGAATCCCGACACTGCTTTGAAACACAATCTCTGTCAACATCAAGCAGCTTCATGCAAGACCTCCATAGATAGTAACTGTTTGTGTAGTGTGTTTGAATAGCAAGGGCTTGGTAGCCCCAGTGGGCCAAAAAGGAGGCTTACAAAAACAAAAAACAGGGTCTTACACAGCATAGTATTTGAACCCTAAAACACTAGACATGTTTTATTTTTTACCTTTCACCAGACGGCAAACAAACCAGTTCAAACATTGACACTACTTATCTAGGAAACATTCAGCCACACTGCAATCAATGTCTGCTGTCAGTACAGTCATGCAGCCTGGCAGAGTGAGGGATATGGAAAGAAAATGTGTATGCTTTGAAAGCCATCAAGTAGATTCTAACTATGGTCCAATGTCAGTTGACTTAGTGCAAACACCAGACTAAAATAACCTGATATACGGTTGTTAGAGATTGAGTGGACAGGACACAAGATAAATTACGAACTAATATGATTAGTCAATTAGAAACAAAATCACTTATTTCTTGACATAGCAAAGTTGTGTAGTTTCTACTACTAGATCAACACTGTGTAATCTCCAACAAAATTCATGGGTAACATTGCTGAACAGAACAAACCAGCGAGATGAGAACAGGGAGAAAACAAAATTATATTACGTAAATACTGGGTAATGTCAAGGAATATACAGAAACAGTCAGCACTTGGCTGCCTGGAGATGCAAGGAAGCAAGGTGTGCCATAAAATGCCACCAGAACTGTCAGGTCAATATCTTGGTCTGCAATAACTGCCAGTCTCTGTATAAAGTGACTAATAATATAAACAAAATGGAGGTGCGTATTACAGGAGACAAGCACACATTGTAATATAAACAAAATGGAGGTGCGTATTACAGGAGACAAGCACACACTGTAATATAAACAAAATGGAGGTGCGTATTACAGGTGACAAGCACACACTGTAATATAAACAAAATGGAGGTGCGTATTACAGGAGACAAGCACACATTGTAATATAAACAAAATGGAGGTGCGTATTACAGGAGACAAGCACACATTGTAATATGACATTGTCATGCACTGAGATTTACGTTTATGGTTTTAGAAAGCGGGTTCTTAATATTGACAATAATATGGTAAAATATATGTGTAACTGTAGAGAAATTGTTAATGGGCCCATGTGGTCCTGCTGGTCAAAATCCCTATATGTTATAAAATAGTAACTTTGTTATATATCTGTTTACATTTTTTTTTTTCTTCCATTTTTATTATTCTTTTTATCTCTTAACTTATTAGCTAGATTTACTTATTTATATATTTTACTTATTATTTTTAATGGTGTACCTTTTATTCCTGTTAGCATGTATTACTTAAATGTATATGTAGTATGGGTTTTTGTACCTGAAATAAAAACATTCATTCATTCGTTACTGCACTGGGGCACAATTAACTACAGGTAGTAGCCCGTAGTTAATTCACTGTCTCTTACCCTACACATGGCTGCATTGTGTGTGGTCTGGGACACCTGTGTCAATGACCATATAAGGCAAGTCTTGCATGTCAACATAAAAATTGGCTCTCACCAGATCCAAGCAGAATAATGCTATAAAAACATGATTTAACTGAGACCTGCAACTCATAAACTGCAATTATATTGCACGTTTTGATGAAACATGAAAGCGCCGTTTCCACAGCCAATCACATGAATGTGATTCAGTGATTCACAAGTGACAGGGACAATTACCAAACGACACTTATTGTAAATTTGACCCATCCGACAAATAGTTTGACACTGGTTTTTGGACTGCAAACTTATCAAACTTATCAAACCAGCTGTTATGTTAACCATCACAAAAATCTACAAAACGTCATTCATAAATTGTTTTGGTTTAAGATGCTGCCATCTTAATACAGATTTATGTGGTCATCAAATGAAGTGAAGCATGGTGGGTAGTGCATGTTCCAAGTGTGATATGATGGGGTGTGCCTTAGGGGTAATCTCATAAGTGTACAAAACCACAGTCAATACCCACCAAATTGAACTGATGTTACATGGTTCCCCAATGCTAACACATTACCCACCAACCACGCTGCCGTCTTCTCATATCCACAGTAGCGTCAACATGCATTAATTAATATATTCCACTGTAGATGCTACTGTAATAATTAATTTCCTCATGACACATTGTGACAACTAAACCTGCATCTCCCCATATGCAATGTTATAAAAAATAATGGGACCACCCCTTAACACTCGGCACAAGAACCAACGGCTAGTGATTCCAGTGTGTGTCTGCTTTCAAAGATAGATGTACAGGCTGATTGCCAGAACAGCGCCCCAAACTACCAACATATGTTACAGAAGCCTCTAAGTTGGCATCTAATGATCTTTCAAGGAGCAGTCTATAGCAACGTTTTTAAAAGCACCTCTTGCTACAGGTAGTTCAATGTATCTCAATTTTATATCTGTAAATTTTTATTATTTTATTATTAGCACTGTGGTCTTTGTATCCATGTCAAGAATGACAGATCATTGCAAAGTAAAAGTCTGTTACCCGGCATGGAATATCACATATATAACTAGGGTCATGCTCCTAGAAATTAATGCAGGATTTGGCTTAGCTAGAACACATTAAACATAAACATCTCTCTTGTCCACAGGGTGTTCATAATTACTTTTCTGCTCTGACTTGAGTAAATTCATTAATGTCCTTATTCTGTTCAATATAACTCACTTGTACAGAATGCTGTAGGTTGAAGTCTATGAAAAATATATCCTCTAAAGAATGCTCTCCTGAAAGACACACAACTCATACAAAGGGTCCACTGTAACTCATGTCTGACTATGTCTAAAACAACCCTTCCTGAATACATACAAAAATCCAGACAGGACAAGCTAATTGTTACGCTCACGAACATAAAATGTACAATAGTGACATGTATACATGCAAAGGTTGTGCATATGTTTCGTGCCAACTTTCACTTTGTAACTAAACACTCTTCCCCTGTTTTTGAACGATGTTCTTCCTTTAACAAAACCCAAACCACCTTAAAGCTGCCTTTGCTTCAACCAACCAGTTCAAATTGCACCAGTCGTGTGTAACACTGCTCAAATACCTGAGTAGTAACATGAACCGCCATTGAATACACATGTATAACTGCTGCGAATCAGTCAACAAGCACATACCTTGGCCATAGTAATTTTGCAGCTGTCAGAAGAACGATAGAAATCCCATCCTCCAATGACGGAAAACAATTGAAGATGACCAACTCCACAGGATGCAAGATGAGACCTGTGACACTGGAAGGTGTCACAGTTGACACAGTGGATGTCAAGAGCAGGTGACAAGACTGATGAACCCAGGGGAAACTTATGGGGGCAATGGTCATTGGAGCATGACCACAGTGCCTAACAAAGGCCCTTTTGATGCCCTCCCCACAATGGTTCACTGACTGGTGCTGCAAAAACCGACCAGACACAAATAATATATTTGTAGTCCACTCTCCGCTGCACTTAACAAACAGTGCGCAGTCGAACTCACGCCGTGTACATTACCTGTTGACTAGTTCACTTTGCTACTGCTCCATTAGCATAGAGACACTGGTCTAAATGATACTCTCATTGCTATTGTCAAGTCTAACTTTGTCGGATTGCAGTACGTTTCCTGTTGCTATTTACTTTTGAGAACACTCCACTGAATAAAGTTATTCTACACTTTCTCCCTGTAATTCAGGGTGAGGTTTGTTCTACACTTTCTCCCTGTAGTTCAGGGTGAGGTTTGTTCTACACTTTCTCCATGTAGTTCAGGGTGTGGTTTGTTCTACACTTTCTCCATGTAGTTCAGGGTGAGGTTTGTTCTACACTTTCTCCATGTAGTTCAGGGTGAGGTTTGCTCAATACTCCTCTCCCAATTCCACCACATCTATCCACTGAGAAATGAATAAATATGACAACTTGTGATTAGAAGTGTTAGGTATCATCAACATTTGCTTTATATCTTTTTGCATGAGAAGAATTTTTCTGACAAGAAAGAATTGTAAAAAACATGCTTTTACAATGAACTGTAAGTGGTATGTACAAAAAACTGTACATACAGAGCAAAACAATTAGCAGGGTTCTGTTACTTCAAGTAGAGATTATACTATAATTAATAGCTACAGCAGTTGGAACTTGTTGCTGCCGCTATTGGAACAAAGAAACGACATGCAGATTTGCAACATAAGGACGTGATTGTTTTGTTTGTAGCAGCAAACACACTGCTCGCATGTCTAACAGAAATCAAGCATGAACAAGTGTGGCAAGAGAGGGGCATGAGCTCACTGTGAGGATATCACGATAAGATTCTTATTCAGCCGCTCACTGTTGCTTTGTTGGTCACTTACAAAACGTCTGACAGCCGAGATACTACCAATGACAAATACATCAGAGACCTGTTGAAAGCTCCCTCCATGCACAACAAAGGAACTATACCAGATAAGAACGGTGTCTTTACGGCCATCTGGGTTGTAATACATCACATTATAACGCATTACTAGTAATCACCAAAGTTATCAAAGCGTTTACAGTCTGTACTCATGGGTCGTTTGAAAGAAGATTCGTAGAAACAGAGTCAACAGAATCACTGTGTTTCACAAAAATACACCCCTCTCTCTCTTGCTACCCATTGATATCAGCTATAAGACTAAGTATTGTTGTTCAGTGCGCTGTAATGACACCAGAAGATAAACTGAAAGGAGAAAGGTTGGAGGGAAAAAGAAATATAAGCGCGAAGAATTGCTAGAATGGGAAGACGAGATGAGACCCTTCCACATGACAAAACATTTGAAGAAGATCCTTGTAGAATCAACTGAGATAGCAGGAACATTGTGAGTGTAGAGACCAGTGTAGACACATGCAGCAACTTGTCTGTGTGTCTGTGTGGCCATCCAGAGCATGACAGCACTACCTGGGACTGGAGTAGTCTACCATTCAATGCACAGCCACAGTTGGCCTCTCCAAATGTTTCATTTATAAACTTTGTAATGTTAAAAATAAACATCTTTAATTATTTTTCATGTGCAACGATTGTGTCTGTGAAGATGGTGGACGTAAGGAAGGGAAGAGGAGGGGAAGAGGGGAAGAGGAGGGCAAGTCAATGAGAAAAGGGGAAGAGGGGGGAGAAGAAGGGAAGAGTACTGAAATAGGAGGGTAAGTCGAGGAGAAGAGGAAAGGAGGAAGAAAGGGAAATTTAGTGGAAGAGGGGGGAAGTGCCAAAGAAGGAAGAGAAGGGTGTGTAGGGGAAAGACTAGAACAATTCACCAATATGAGAAGATACCTCTCTAGCTAGAACACCCTCCAGTAATAAATCCTCCCTAAGGTTGAACCCTCCAAGGGTAGACCAACCTTCA
>CM034536.1:39252292-39262292 GCA_020002185.1 Paraescarpia echinospica | reverse complement strand
CCCCTATGTTTGGGGCTAACCACCCAACAATTATTGAGGCCATCTCCAATTTCCTGCCACACACCCTTCACACTAAAAACTGATAATGTTGTTTTTTCTCCTAATAATGAATAATTGTGTGCGGCACTAGTAGGTAAGAACACTATTGTATTACTCAAAAACACTTTTGTATTTTACGCACACTATAGTATTGCTACCGCCGTCCATATGGACAGAGATCTCCCTACTGATGTTTGCAAGCGAAGACTCTGCCATGATGATCACCAGTACTACTGCCATGACTGTATTCTACTCACCAGGCAGTGTATCACTGTGTCCAACGCCAACACAACAACAGCTTCAAGCAGTTTATAAGTCTTATCACTGTTATCATAAACCATGATATCTACTATAAACGATATCTATTCACACATCTTGCCTGCCCTAATGAGTTTTAATCAGCCATGATTTCAATATAATTTGACCTTAATCTGTTTTAAATGAACACCAAACTTGTTATTATATATACAATGTAAACTTCATATTCCAATTGAATCAATCAAATTACCGATAATTGTCAAATTATATAACACAAAATGTGACACATTAAAACACATGGCCAGGATATAAGAATAGATATAGCTTATAATATTTATCATGATTTTATGATAATAGCAATCAAAGTTTTTAGATCTTTGATGTGGAATAAACATATTAAAAGGGTCAATTATATAGTTCAACTGCCCACTAATGCTGTGTATCATATAATGGTATATGATTGCACTAGTATTTTTGTAGTTTTTGAAACCAGTATTGTTATTTAGCCGAATCTGCATTCCATAAAGTATGTTACACGTTTAACTGACAATACTTGAACCATGCACAAGTCACTGGTGTTGAACGGAAAAACAAGCCATTTGACATTTCATCATCGTTGCCCTGACAAAATGCATTTCTGTGTGAAGTGCACAGGTCAGAGCAAGCTGCATCAGTCATGATCACTGCACAGTGCGAAGTTCCACTGCAGTTCCACTATGCAACGATTTGGAAAGTGGATTACATTTCAGGACACAAGAACTTACAACCATACACTATATTGTATATCAATTACCATATTAAACTACCCTTGTCTGTTTCTCACTTATTAATATGATATTCTTACTACTAGAATAAATCATATGTTGAAGGGATACTGCCTGCCAAACTGCATTTAATAATGCTGAAACATTTGTTCAAAATGTTATCCCACGAAAAACTCATTGTTGTACACAAAACATTCAAATAGTAAGCATGGCTGTTGTGGAGGCAGGTGGGGCTAATTGCAAGTTCCTGGAATTGTTCCTTGAAGTTGGCTGGTTTCCACAATCAAGACAGCAAGTGGGACAAAGTACGACTGATTCAGCGAACTTCCTGTTCATGATATTAGCACCTCTGGCTTGAGAGGATGATTCCAGGCAATGGAACAGACAAGATTGTTTTAAAATATATGGTATGAACCATGTAGCTCGGTGAGAATCACATGATTTACAGTACTATTGCCCGTACACCTGAGCATGATAGAAAGAGGGAGGGAAGTCTTACCTGAGGCTCACATCGTTGGTGGCAGACGTACTTGCACACTGCGGACAGACAACATACAGGTCAATATCCACAGTCACTGGTCATTGGTCATCATGCAGATATCTCGTTTAAACACCATATCATTCAACCAACTTAAACAAGTGTTTCGTTGTAAGTTAAACCTTAAATGAACTTCACACTGCATTCATTTGTTAATAATGATTGGTTGATATCCACCACTGTCTATTTTTACAATAAAAAGTGACTCAATTAAATATTGTTTCTGTTGTCAGACAGCTGCACTTGATTCCAGGGTGAGCCTTGTCCACACAAATTTAGAATTAATTTGATCATCTGAGCTACAATTTGTTATCAATTAGGAAAACTCTGAAGCTTGTTAATGTGATGAGAACTATGTGTTGTTGTAAAACAAGTGAAGACGGCATGTAACACAATGACTCAAAAGCAGCTCGACGAATTGTATTGGATAATAAAATGCAAAACCAGCATTGATACCATTAGTATGCCATTAGATTTGTGCTTTCTAAAGCACAAATTGTGATGCAAAAATATATAAAAACTTGGATGATGACATCTAGATATAAAAATTAAACTATCCCAAACTATAATTTTGAACTGGTAAATTCTGCCATAACTTCTAACATAACACTTTATATCTGTAATATTTTCAATAAGTTAAACAGTTTTCTCTTGACAGTAGTCATTTGTAATAACACACTCTACAATTGATTGTTATTGTAATAATCTCATGTAATACTGACTCCACATACTTGTTATGATTGTTGATGTCGTATGCAATACTAACTCAACATATATACGACTGTTGGTGTCACATGTAATACTGACCTCTACAAGAACTGCCTTGGTTCCAGATGAGTTGTTTGCAGAGATGGCAGTGGCGGGGTCGCTTGTAGGTCTTGGTCTTGAAGGTATGACACTGACCCTCTAGCTCCTGGGGCTGCAACACACAGAGGCAGCAAGGTTAAGTTCAAAGGTCAAGGTAAGTTTTTATATAGCATAGACTAGCACTGCAAACACAGACACAGAAGACAGTTTCCCAAAATATTTGTATCAGATATTGGTTATGATGTAAATTTTAGCAGTTTTCACAGCACGAGCGTGATTCCTACATTTTATGTTACAAACATTAGATTTACATTCACCTAGTCACCCAAGATGCAAACCATGTAGGAGGAAGACGTTAACATACATTATGCACATACGCTAATTCAAATATAATTAGAAAAGCTCCCAAGGGACACGGTACTGAGCATTGCTGTCCGCTGTCGGATGTGGTCTTGAGGTTCACCAGACACAGAGAACAGTTGCTTGAAGTATATCCCTTGGACACAAATAATATGAAACCACTTGATGGTTGGTTCAACATCGTTGTCTCTGAATATCCTGGATGCATCTGGGGTAAATTGCTTTATATTTTCCGATTACCAACTGGAATACTATTACATTTTATGTACAACTGTACAGGAACAGGCAATCACCCAAGTCATAGCTTCCAATGTTTTCTATCAGGATATAAATCAGACTAAATAGCAGATTCTATTTGCTAAAACACTGTGTCCACTCTGTCATGTCTTAATACTAGTGAAATAAAACAACATCCACTCTTTCCTGTCATGTTGTTTATGTCTGTTTTCAATTAACACACAACCGCACCCACGCAGGCACGCACGCCCGCACGCATGCACACAAGCAGGCATACACATATATATAATTGCATAAACACCCACATGCACACACACATTCATCACTTCCTCTGAAACAATAAAGGTAAGTTCTTATGTAGCGCAGTATACAGTCCTCAGGACTGCTCAAAGCACTTTACACGTTACTCCCTGGCAGACTTGTTCAATCGAACACCATCTCAACTTCTCCCTGGCAAACATTCAGCCACGCTGCAATTAATACGCGAAGACTATTCACACACAAACATCCACCACTGTCTATAGTCAGGTACTCATTCACACAGCTGACTGACCTGGAGCAATGAAGAATGAACGAACTTGCCCAAAGACAGCGAGAGGATTCAAACTCAGGTTCTCTCCAGAGTCTGGCACTCTAACCACTACATAAACACACCCACACAAACTGGGGTTCTGTCAAGGGTCTGGCACTCTAACCACTACACAAACACACCCACACAAACTTGGGTTCTGTCAAGAGTCTGGTACTCTGACCACTACACAAAGACACTCACACAAACTAGGGTTCTGTCAAGAGTCTGGTACTCTAACCACTACACAAACACACCCACACAAACTGGGGTTCTGTCAAGAGTCCGACGCTCTGACCACTACACAAACACACCCACACAAACTTGGGTTCTGTCAAGAGTCCGACGCTCTAACCACTACACAAACATACCCACACAAACTTGGGTTCTGTCAAGAGTCCGACGCTCTAACCACTACACAAACACATCCACACAAACTGGGTTCTGTCAAGAGTCCGACGCTCTAACCACTACACAAACACATCCACACAAACTGGGTTCTGTCAAGAGTCCGACGCTCTAACCACTACACAAACACATCCACACAAACTGGGTTCTGTCAAGAGTCCGACGCTCTGACCACTACACAAACACACCCACACAAACTGGGTTCTGTCAAGAGTCCGACGCTCTGACCACTACACAAACACACCCACACAAACTTGGGTTCTGTCAAGAGTCCGACGCTCTGACCACTACACAAACATACCCACACAAACTTGGGTTCTGTCAAGAGTCCGACACTCTGACCACTACACAAACACACCCACACAAACTTGGGTTCTGTCAAGAGTCCTACGCTCTAACCACTACACAAACACATCCACACAAACTGGGTTCTGTCAAGAGTCCGACGCTCTAACCACTACACAAACACACCCACACAAACTGGGTTCTGTCAAGAGTCCGACGCTCTAACCACTACACAAACACATCCACACAAACTGGGGTTCTGTCAAGAGTCCGACGCTCTAACCACTACACAAACACATCCACACAAACTGGGGTTCTGTCAAGAGTCCGACGCTCTAACCACTACACAAACACACTGATACACTTTATTATTTCTACAGATGTCATAAGTAATATCACTGCAACGCATCACAAAAACTACCTTCAGATAGCTGAAGTCCTTCTGTTGTACAAACCCACAGACATTGGACGAGTGGCCAAAGTGCTTCTGGGGCTGCCAGAACCACCTGAAAAATCCGGCCATCTGCGGCTACTTTATGCGCCTTGACCATCACACCTACTGCTGGCAAGTCAATGACACCCCCACAGGCTTGACCGGCCAACTACCAACTCATTAACTAGAGAGTGGTCAGAAAAAATAACCATATGATGAGGACAACGTCAATGGAGGACCACCAGGCAAAGATGATTAGCATACCCCATTTTACGAGGAACAAATGGTTGTATACATCCTGCCATAAACGTGTGTGAGAAGATGCAAATGTAAGGTGGCAGTAAGTTATGAGTATCAAATACTATCACCATTAAGTGTGAAAGAACCATTGTCAAGTATTTACTCAGGTATTATAGAGCAGTGGACAGCGGCTAGCAACAGGTGATACATGTGCATTCTATAATCCACACTTATAACTGCTGGGTCATGGTGACTGCCTGGAAGGAGATTCACCCTACACGTCTCAACCCATTGTGACAGTCATCCTTTCTGAGGGTCACTCATCCTGAAAGACACCTGTTCTGGGAATCACATGTTCTGGATGTCAACTTACTATATTAGACCCTAAAACTTAAAAATGACACTAAGTAGACAGTGCCATCCCCACTAACACATGTACTAAACAGACAGTGCCGCCCCCACCAACACATAATAAACAGACAGTGCCACTCCATTAACACAATGTACTACCAACTGTCAAAGCTTGTTCTTTTAATATCCTAGTGTAAATCAGAGGGTACATCAACTAGCTTATGTAGCATGTTGTATGTTGACGCCACAACGCCAAGAATTCCTCGTACATTTGAAATGCTACTTGGTAATAAAGTCTGAATCTTTTTTTTTTAAATGAATCTTTATGTAGCAATCATATTAATCTACCAATCTACCTATGTAATGCCGATATTATCAATCATAGTTTTTTCTGATGTCCACTGAAGTTTTCAATGAACTGCTGACTTTGTAGTTTGTTCGTTTAGGAATGTTTTGAGTTGGCCTGAGGCGTGACGAGTCAATCACCTGCCACGGTAGCCTCATGACAATGGTACACTGGTCATTAAAACTGCTGCTCGGGTAACACAGTGGTCAACACTGTGCACATGACACATCTAGTAGTGCTGTAATTTGTTTAATTCTCTAACAAACATTCAAAACAGCATAGGTACTGGTTATTATTATTATGCCATTACTATTTGTGAATGTGATTTTTGAAGCATACATTGCGGTGCATAAAAACCAGGATGATGACATCTAGACCTAAAAATTTAACTATCCAAAACAGTAATTTTGACATTGTAAATTCTGCCGTAACTTTCACGTCTCTTATACTGTCAATCTAAGTTAGTTTCTTTCTTGGCAGGTGTTACAGTTATAATATTAAATACACTGTACTATAACTGATTGTTCGCATCACATGTAATACAGACTCCACAGCAGGAGGAGTCAACTCAGTATTCCTGGTAAGTATTCAACCAGATTGTAATGATTGCACAAAAGTTATTCATTCACACTGCTCCGTCTCTGTGAATTGTGACATATGCATTCATGTGGATACCTGAACTGGAGTAATATGACTTGACCTCCCCAAGCAATAGAACAATTATAGACATCAAATACCTGACTGAATGTCCTGTTGATACAAATGTCACACATGGGTGGGGAATGGAATATTTCCCATATCACATAATCATTCATATCATATCAGAATGACAGCCCATGATATGGTAATCCGAGATATTATATCAGAATGACAGCCCATGATATGGTAGTTTGAGATACAATATCAAGGGTTTTCTCAGCTTGTTGAAAAATGAAATCAATTTGCAACAGATATTCGGCACCACTACTGACCTCCTGGCTTGACCACTGACCACCACATGCCCTGACCACGACACCTGACCGCCAACATACCTGTGCTGCCAATGTGACGGTAGACCTCCGTCGGAGGAAGCCAAACCTCGGTAGCCTCATGTTGGGACAGAGGACACTATCCTCGGTGAGCCTCTGGTCTACACAGCTTGTACTCACACCACGACTACACCGACTGTCTCAGTGTCAACACACACAGTCTGTGGGTGTCCTACACACAGATCCACCATCATCTCTCCGATCTCAAACTCTGCCTCCATACCGCTCACTCGTTGTAAACAGACACTGATCACAGAGACGATAATAGCGGCAAAGATTGATAAAAATTTGCAGACAATTGCGGACCAGAGGTGGATGATGTGCCTAGTTACAGCGGCCAGCGAACCACGGACGCTAGATAACCTGTGTATTGTCTCACCGTTGGCCATCAGTAGTCCTCCTTTAAGGGGTCATCTCACAACAATGATCATATCAAAATACGACTGATTAGAATCGTGGGGGAGTAGCAGCCAAGGCCTTTCAGTTAGCAGAGCTTAGCATAGATGCTATGCCCTGATAGTGTCTACGACAGGGTGGCACTTGCATGTGGACGGGTTTCTTAAGCAAGTGAGCAATGGAATAGGGGTATGATGTTATATGTGATGACACCTTAGCTTTTCAATGAGTGTCAATCATACAATGTGTGCGGATTCAGGTAACACATTCAACAACTATTTATACTCATCAATGGACACAGATATGCAGTATATTCCATCCGTTGTCCAGATACATTCCACTTGTCAGTTGTCTATGTACAGGTTGTGATCAATGTTCAATGTGGCATACTGAGTTCAAAGATTTGTCAATATTAAAAAAATTTGAGTACCATCAAAGTGTAAAGGTAAAAAAGTAAAGGTAAGTTCTTACATAATGCAGTATCCAGTCCTCAGGACTGCTCACAGCACTTTACACTTTATTCCCTGACAGACCTGTTCTTATATAGCACAGTATCCAGTCCTCAGGACTGCGCACAGTGCTTTACACTTTATTCCCTGACAGACCTGTTCTTATATAGCACAGTATCCAGTCCTCAGGACTGCTCACAGCACTTTACACTTTATTCCCTGACAGACCTGTTCTTATATAGCGCAGTATCCAGTCCTCAGGACTGCTCACAGCACTTTACACTTTATTCCCTGGCAGACCTGTTCTTATATAGCACAGTATCCAGTCCTCAGGACTGCTCACAGCGCTTTACACTTTATTCCCTGACACACCTGTTCTTATATAGCACAGTATCCAGTCCTCAGGACTGCTCACAGCACTTTACTCCCTGACAGACCTGTTCTTATATAGCACAGTATCCAGTCCTCAGGACTGCTCACAGCACTTTACACTTTATTCCCTGACAGACCTGTTGTTATATAGCACAGTATCCAGTCCTCAGGACTGCTCACAGCGCTTTACACTTTATTCCCTGACAGACCTGTTCTTATATAGCACAGTATCCAGTCCTCAGGACTGCTCACAGACTTTATTCCCTGACAGACCTGTTCTTATATAGCACAGTATCCAGTCCTCAGGACTGCTCCACACTGCAGCTTTACACTTTATTCCCTGACAGACCTGTTCTTATATAGCACAGTATCCAGTCCTCAGGACTGCTCACAGCACTTTACACTTTATTCCCTGACAGACCTGTTCTTATATAGCACAGTATCCAGTCCTCAGGACTGCGCACAGTGCTTTACACTTTATTCCCTGACAGACCTGTTCTTATATAGCGCAGTATCCAGTCCTCAGGACTGCTCACAGTGCTTTACACTTTATTCCCTGACACACCTGTTCTTATATAGCACAGTATCCAGTCCTCAGGACTGCTCACAGTGCTTTACACTTTATTCCCTGACAGATCTGTTCTTATATAGCGCAGTATCCAGTCCTCAGGACTGCTCACAGCACTTTACACTTTATTCCCTGACAGACCTGTTCTTATATAGCGCAGTATCCAGTCCTCAGGACTGCTCACAGCGCTTTACACTTTATTCCCTGACACACCTGTTCTTATATAGCACAGTATCCAGTCCTCAGGACTGCGCACAGTGCTTTACACTTTATTCCCTGACACACCTGTTCTTATATAGCACAGTATCCAGTCCTCAGGACTGCTCACAGCACTTTACACTTTATCCCCTGACAGATCTGTTCTTATATAGCACAGTATCCAGTCCTCAGGACTGCGCACAGTGCTTTACACTTTATTCCCTGACACACCTGTTCTTGTATAGCACAGTATCCAGTCCTCAGGACTGCTCACAGCACTTTACACTTTATTCCCTGACAGACCTGTTCTTATATAGCACAGTATCCAGTCCTCAGACTGCTCACAGCACTTTACACTTTATTCCCTGACAGACCTGTTCTTATATAGCACAGTATCCAGTCCTCAGGACTGCTCACAGTGCTTTACACTTTATTCCCTGACAGACCTATTCTTATATAGCACAGTATCCAGTCTTCAGGACTGCTCACAGCACTTTACACTTTATTCCCTGGCAGATATGTTCTTATATAGCACAGTATCCAGTCCTCAGGACTGTTCACAGCGCTTTAAACTTTACTCCCTGGCAGACCTGTTCTTATATAGCACAGTATCCAGTCCTCAGGACTGCTCACAGCGCTTTACACTTTATTCCCTGACAGACCTGTTCTTATATAGCACAGTATCCAGTCCTCAGGACTGCTCATAGTGCTTTACACTTTATTCCCTGACAGACCTGTTCTTATATAGCGCAGTATCCAGTCCTCAGGACTGCTCACAGCGCTTTACACTTTATTCCCTGACAGACCTGTTCTTATATAGCACAGTATCCAGTCCTCAGGACTGCTCACAGCACTTTACACTTTATTCCCTGACAGACCTGTTCTTATATAGCACAGTATCCAGTACTCAGGACTGCTCATAGTGCTTTACACTTTATTCCCTGACAGACCTGTTCTTATATAGCGCAGTATCCAGTCCTCAGGACTGCTCACAGCGCTTTACACTTTATTCCCTGACAGACCTGTTCTTATATAGCGCAGTATCCAGTCCTCAGGACTGCTCACAGTGCTTTACACTTTATTCCCTGACAGACCTGTTCTTATATAGCACAGTATTCAGTCCTCAGGACTGCTCACAGCGCTTTACATTTTATTCCCTGGCAGACCTGTTCTTATATAGCACAGTATCCAGTCCTCTGGACTGCTCACAGCGCTTTACACTTTATTCCCTGGCAGACCTGTTCTTATATAGCGCAGTATCCAGTCCTCAGGACTGCTCACAGCGCTTTACACTTTATTCCCTGACAGACCTGTTCTTATATAGCACAGTATCCAGTTCTCAGGACTGCTCACAG
>CM034536.1:39217499-39251292 GCA_020002185.1 Paraescarpia echinospica | reverse complement strand
AATTTTTTTCGATCACTTTGTGATGGGACACGTTTGTTTCGAGAATACTGAATGTACTACTGCATTAGACAAGATAAAACATCAAATGGGAATGAGTTTTCACACCTATAACTTACGTACTATTTTCTTGTAACTTACGTGACGGAGATGAAAGGGTAACATACATTCCCCTTTGCGGTTAATCTAGTTATATGTGTAGCTTGATATCAGTCTAGCCTTCGTGAAGATTTGTAACATGCAGGACATCAATTTGGGGTTAGACCACATTACTGATCCGTCCGCGCAAAGAGTGCACTTGAAAACACCGTTTTGGTGTGATATGCGTGAATTTTTTTCGATCACTTTGTGATGGGACACGTTTGTTTCGAGAATACTGAATGTACTACTACATTAGACAAGATAAAACATCAAATGGGAATGAGTTTTCACACCAAAACTTACGTACTATTTTCTTGTAACTTTACGTGATTTGAGACAAAGGGTAAATACCACATTCCTTAGCGGCGGCTATCTTATTATATGTAGGTTGATATCATCAATCTAACCTTCGTGAAGATTTGAAACATGCAGGACATCAATTTGGGGTAAGACCACATTACTGATCCGTCCAAGAGCGTATCTTTAAAAATACCCGTTTTGTGTGATATGTGAATTTTTTTCGATCACTTTGTGATGGACACGTTTGTTCTGAGAATACTCGCTGAATGCATTTTACCGCATTAGGACAACATAAACATCAAATGGGAATGAGTTTTCACACCTATAACTTACGTACTATGTTCTTGTAACTTACGTGACGGAGATGAAAGGGTAACATACATTCCCATTTGCGGTTAATCTAGTTATATGTGTAGCTTGATATCAGTCTAGCCTTCGTGAAGATTTGTAACATGCAGGACATCAATTTGGGGTAAGACCACATTTCTAATCCGTCCGCGCAAAGAGTACACTTAAAAACACCGTTTTGGTGACATATGCGTGAATTTTTTTCGATCACTTTGTGATGGGACACGTTTGTTTCGAGAATACTGAATGTACTACTGCATTAGGCAAGATAAAACATCAAATGGGAATGAGTTTTCACACCTATAACTTACGTACTATTTTCTTGTAACTTACGTGACGGAGATGAAAGGGTAACATACATTCCCCTTTGCGGTTAATCTAGTTATATGTGTAGCTTGATATCAGTCTAACCTTCGCGAAGATTTGTAACATGCAGGACATCAATTTGGGGTAAGACCACATTACTGATTCGTCCGCGCAAAGAGTGCACTTGAAAATACCGTTTTGGTGTGATATGCGTGAATTTGTTCGATCACTTTCTGATGGGACACGTTTGTTTCGAGAATACTGAATGTACTACTGCATTAGACAAGATAAAACATCAAATGGGAATGAGTTTTCACACCTATAACTTACGTACTATTTTCTTGTAACTTACGTGACGGAGATGAAAGGGTAACACACATTCCCTTTGCGGTTAATTTAGTTATATGTGTAGCTTGATATCAGTCTAGCCTTCGTGAAGATTTGTAACATGCAGGACATCAATTTGGGGTAAGACCACATTACTGATCCGTCCGAGCAAAGAGTGCACTTAAAAATACCGTTTTGGTGTGATATGCGTGAATTTTATTCGATCACTCTGTGATGGGACACGTTTGTTTCGAGAATACTGGATGTACTACTGCATTAGACAAGATAAACATCAAATGGGAATGAGTTTTCACACCTATAACTAACGTACTATTTTCTTGTAACTTACGTGACGGAGATGAAAGGGTAACATACATTCCCCTTTGCGGTTAATCTAGTTATATGTGTAGGTTGATATCAGTCTAACCTTCGTGAAGATTTGTAACATGCAGGACATCAATTTGGGGTAAGACCACATTACTGATCCGTCCGCGCAAAGAGTGCACTTGAAAATACCGTTTTGGTGTGATATGCGTGAATTTTTTTTGATCACTTTGTGATGGGACACGTTTGTTTCGAGAATACTGAATGTACTACTGCATTAGACAAGATAAAACATCAAATGGGAATGAGTTTTCACACCTATAACTTACGTACTATTTTCTTGTAACTTACGTGACGGAGATGAAAGGGTAACATACATTCCCCTTAGCGGTTAATCTAGTTATATGTGTAGCTTGATATCAGTCTAACCTTCGTGAAGATTTGTAACATGCAGGACATCAATTTGGGGTAAGACCACATTACTGATCCGTCCGCGCAAAGAGTGCAATTGAAAATACCGTTTTGGTGTGATATGCGTGAATTTTTTTCGATCACTTTGTGATGGGACACGTTTGTTTCGAGAATACTTCATGTACTACTGCATTAGACAAGATAAAACATCAAATGGGAATGAGTTTTCACACCAAAAACTTACGTACTATTTTCTTGTAACTTACGTGACGGAGATGAAAGGGTAACATACATTCCCCTTTGCGGTTAATCTAGTTATATGTGTAGCTTGATATCAGTCTAACCTTCGTGAAGATTTGTAACATGCAGGACATCAATTTGGGGTAAGACCACATTATTGATCCGTCCGCGCAAAGAGTTCACTTAAAAACACCGTTTTGGTGTAATATGCGTGAATTTTATTCGATCACTCTGTGATGGGACGGTATACGGCATCTCCACCATCATCATCGTCACGTCCGCACACGAGTGTACCACCACTGGACATGTCGTGTGACGATGTCACGACCCCGCCGGTATCCGACACACCCCTCCAGATGATATGTGACGACGACGACGATGCTGACGTCAGCGCACTGGTATCGGAATACACAGCCCTCCGGAACGACACTTTGGGGTATGCAGCATGTACTCTAAAAACTCTGTACGCATTATCTGTCAGGAACTGGCACGAAATATAATCCGCGACGAACACGTTGATTACATTCCAAAGCCATCTGCAATAGCCTGTTGTGTTTGATGATGATATGTAACAAAGGTATAGTACGGCAGTGACACGAAGAGGAAATGGGCCCCCACGTCAGTTGGGGTTAGAGGCGCTTCTACACGTCACACAGAGCCACACCTATAACAGTAGATTAGTTGCTTATTATTAATGAGGTAGTATTGGTCGATTTGATTATATTGATTATGCTAGTATAATAATAAAGGTACATGTAACTCCGGGTTCCGGCGTCTGTTGTTCTTTCACATTGACGAGTGACTTTGCAGTATATCGATTTTAAGCCCGTCTGTGAAGCGATTCCCGCGGAAAATGAAATTTTAATGAGCTAGGCGATCACGTGGTATCGTGACGTCACTTATGACACACACTCGCATCAGGCCGACCCTTTCCATGCATTCAGAGAGCATGTTTACAAGGATAGCTTTTGGGTCGAAACGAGCATCAGAACGAGTTATTGTGCAATATTCCGACGCAATACAAACACTAGTCATCATAGAGGAACAAACATTTATCTTACGGTTCCACATGAATCGGATTTTATTCAAAACAACGAATGCGAATGGGCCTACAAGTCGACTAGGTTTCGCCGAGCTTGGGCTCGTTTTCAGAATAATTATATCGAATGCAACCAACGGGAGATAATCTACACCAATAAACATACATAGCAAACGTATATTGTATCCAGCTACATAAAGTAACGTTTATAATCTCATAATAGCACTAGAATATCGATATATGAAGGAGTTGTACAATTTATCATAACAACTTAAATCAGTCAGAGAGTTTTCGTTGGTCCCGCTAGCTCAGCGGGTAGGCACGTTGGTTACTTGTCGTTTATTTTACAATCGGGCTTTGATTTTCTTTACACTTTTTTTGTTTATGTTTTCACGAAGAAATATAAACAAAATCATTTTATACTATAATGCACTGTTTGTAAATATTTTCTTATTTTTTTAGTAATTATTTATTCGCCACAAAAATGAAAATATGGTCATTATATATAACGATGTTTCTAAATTGTATTTATCCAGACAGATCTCAATCTGTTTTCACATATATAATTACAATATATTACCGTAAAATATATTTACAATTAATAAATTATATATCCATTACATTATATTTGTTTGGATAAATAAAATTTAGAAACATCGTTATATAATGACCATATTTTCATTTTTGTGGCGAATAAATAATTACTACAAAAATAAAAATTATTTACAAACAGCGCATTATCAAAGGTTTGCATGCTGTCAAGATTGAACCGGCGTCGTCCGATTGTAAAACAAACGACAAGTAACCAACGCGCCTACCCACTGAGCTAGCGGGACCAACGGAAACTCTTTGACTGATTTAAGTTGTTATGATAAATTGTACAACTCCGTCATATATCGATATTCTAGTGACATTATGAGATTATACACGTTACTTTATGTAGCTGGATACAATATATGTTTGCTATGTATGTTTATTGGTGTAGATTATCTCCCGTTGGTTGCATTCGATATAATTATTCTGAAAACGAGCCCAAGCTCGGCGAAACCTAGTCGACTTGTAGGCCCATTCGCATTCGTTGTTTTGAATAAAATTGGATTCATGTGGAACCGTAAGATAACTGCTTATTCCTCTATGATGACTTGTGTTTGTATTACGTCGGCATATTGCACAATAACTCGTTCTGACGCTCGTTTCGACCCAAAAGTTATACTTGTAAACATGCTCTGAATGCATGGAAAGGGTCGGCCTGATGCGAGTTTGAGTCATAAGTGACGTCACATCTCGGCATCCCGAAAAGCGCGCCAAAAATATGCATATTCGAAAATGTCCGGATGCACACCATAAAATGTGGAATTTCTAATTCATTGCATTTTTTAGATTTGTTTTGGCTTGGTGGACGTGGAAATAGATAGCAGGATGTAATATAACATGAATTCGAGCAATATATGTTTTTATTCCCTTTAAGGCTATGCGCTTCAATGTTGATTTTAAATAGTTTTAGACGTTTACAGTACTGTAACTTCACGGACAGTCTTATGAATGTACAGTACATAGTCTCTACTTGACTGCTGGTTCGGCAAGTATGTGTTTATGACTTTGTATTCGTTTTGACTACATTTCCTGTGATACTGCCATACTGATTCGGTCAGCCGTGACCGCTGCAGCCAGAACAATGTGCCGACCAAGCATGACAACATGACACTACAGTAGCAGTAGAACACAGCTTGATCAGGTACACTGCCAGTCAATTGCTTCGCCATTCCTGTGCTTCACGCGTGAACGCCAATACATGGAGGACACTAGTCAATCACGGCATTGCCGCCCAGTTGCCTACGAGACGCGGCTGCCGAGGCGGCGCTTTGATACAACGAGCGATTGAACTTGTGGTCGGACATGGACCATACCGCGGCCGGCCATGCACACGCCATTGTGACAACACATATGCATAGAACAATGGGACTTGCTCACTCCACACAATACTCCATCGGACAATGGGGCTCTGTGAAATGCTCGACGCAACGCCAGATCACCCGTTATATTGGGCATCGTCAACGCCTGTTCCATTCGCAATAATACATACGTTTTTATTGACCACGTTTCGTGCATGCGCCCAGAAAAAACCGGCGAGGGGTGGCATTGGTTTCTTATAGAGATCGATCTTTAAAGTTACCGTCAAAAACAATAAACAGCCGATGCAATCATTCGAATTGATGGACATTGATGTCATATTGCCCGCTAGCTTCATCAAGCTGATCATTATATATCGCCCACCTTGGTCAAATAAAAACAAACTCTCTCATGCCGACTTTCTTGCCGAGTTTGCATCTTTCGTTGAAGGTTATGCCATGATGTCGTGCCGTTTCACGATGATCGGAGACTTCAATATACGCTGGGACAGACCGTCCGACCATATTGTGAAGCATTTCATCGAGATAATTGATGCCGTTAACATAATCCAACACGTTCATGAGCCTACACACATCGATGGCCACACTATTGATCTGGTCCTCACACGGGTGGAGAACCACGGAATTGTTTCCTAAAAAAATCGTCGCTTTTCTCTGATCATTTTTGGTTCGAGTGCGTTATTGACATCTTAAAGCCAACTTCCCTAGGAAACAAATACTGTATCGGAAATATACGAGCATCAACAAGTCGGCGTTTCGCGACGACATTGCAGCGTCGACACTGGTTGCAATGCCCTCTGCCAGCGTTACAGATGAACTTATCAGTGTATACATACAACACCGTGTTGTCCGACCTCGTCCAGAAACAAGCACCCTTACTGTCACGTCGTGTAGCTGTCCGCCCACTGGTGCCTTGGTACAACGAGAAGCTGGCCGAAGACAACTCGAACTAAAATGGCGATGCACATCCCTTACTGTACATCGCGAGATATACAAGGCACAATGCGCATACGTCAAAAAACTAACCAACACCGTAAAATCGGACTACTTTGCATTCGAACTTGATCAATGCGGTGGCAGTTCAAGACGACTGTACCGTTTGATGAACGGGCTCCTGCAGCGACGAAAATCCGCTCACTTACCACAAAACGACAACGCGCAAGAACTCGCAACACGTTTCGCCACTTTCTTCTCAGCAAAGGTCGAGACGATTGGTGGCCGCTACCCCGCCGCCACACCAAGTCTAGACGTCGAGAAGCAACATACCTCCAATGTACCACGATTACACACGTTCGTGACAGCGTCAATATCCGATATTCGCAGTCTCATAACTAAGTCGCTAACGACATCTTGCGCGCTCGACCCATTGCCAACATGGCTACTTAAAGACATTTCGGACGGATTAGCGCCAATTCTGACGCAACTGATTAACTCATCCATCATACACGGTGTCGTCCCTCGTTGCCTAAAACATGCTGACGTCACCCCGTTACTAAAGAAGCCTACTCTAGATGTCGACAACTTGACGCATTACAGACACATCTGGAATCTCCCTTCTGTCTCCAAGTTGCTTAAGAGACAGGTCGAACGGTGCCTACTCGATATCGCAACTGCGAACGATTTACTCGACCGGAACCAGTCGGCCTATCGACCGTACCACTCAACTGAAACTGCTCTGGTGCTTGTACAGAATTATATTCTTCAGGCATTAGACCGGCGGTACGGGGCGATACTCGTACTACTCGATATGTCTGCCGCATATTCGTCATCGTCGACCACGACATCCTGATCTCGCGTCTAGAAAAACGCATTGGTGTGACTGGCTCCGCGCTAGAATGGGCCCGCTCATACTTGACCGATCGAACACAATCCGTGATAATACCAGGCGGTGCTTCCGACCATTAAAATATCGCTTTCGGTGTTCCCCAAGGCTCAGCATTGAGGCCATTGCTTTTCACCATCTACACGTCCCCAATCGGCGATATCATCAAACAACACAACTTGAACTATCACATGTACGCAGACGACACACAGCTCTACATAAAATTTGACATCACTGATGAAAACGACAGAATGTCATCGTTGTATGCAATCGAACACTGCGTCAACGACGTCCGCGCGTGGACGAACACCAGTCTACTGAAAGTCAATGAGGACAACACAGTCGCGCTCGTCTTAGCATCACGCACCAACCAGTAGACTCGATTATCCAGCCGCCATGAGGTGGCAGCATTGGCCCGTCACAACGGACTGGAAATGCGTTTGTTACCGGTAGGGGGCTTTACCCCAGATTCGGGTAGAGACGATGTTTGGCTCTCAGGCCAACTATGAAATAACAAATTAAATAAGGATACAATTTTTATCAGATACTACTATACTATAACAACTATTCAACATTAAACTTATATTGAAACATGTCACACACACAATAAACCGACATTAAAATGTTTTCGTAATTTAATGCCTTTTAATCACATGCATATTCACTAGGTGGCAGCTCTCATGGCATAACATTCAAAAGGGCCATTTAGAGCCAGACTATCGTTCTGGCGAAGTCACGCAGCCAGGCGATAGTCGGCTAAGCGAGACTAACCAACCAGAAGAAACAACATCACCATGATAACGATCGGCGACTGTGACACCACTCCTAGTCCGAGTGCAGCTAGGCGTTCAGGACTATCTTGACCCATTCCAGCTTGCCTACAGGCACGGCAGAGGAACAGACGACGCTGTCAACACTGTTGTCCATTTAATTTTGAAACACTTAGACAACTCCAAGGCTTATGCTAGACTATTGTTCATAGTCTTTAGCTCGGCGTTCAATCTTATCCAACCTCACATTCTGCTCACTAAGCTGAAACAAATGAAAGCCAATCCATACATTATCAAGTGGTATCATTCTTTTCTAACACACAGAGTGCTGCTTGTTGAGGTAAATCAGACTCTTTCCCAAACTGTGGTAACAAATACCGGTGCACCCCTAGGTGGTGTCAGTTCGCCGATTGTGTACGCTCTGTATACAAATGACTGTGCCAGCAGCAGTACTAACAACTACATAATCAAATTATCTGATGACTCGGCTATTCTTGGTCTGTTACATTGATATTGAAAGCTTTGTACATTGGTGTGACAACAACCACCTCAAACTCAATGTCAACAAGACTCAAGAGATGGTTTTTGATGCTAAATGTATTGTTGCCGATCACTTGCCTGTTGGTGAAGAATTTGCCCAGGTCAGTCAGTAGAAATGCCGATGTGTCCATCTTGATAACAAACTTAGCTGGAATGTCCATGTTCACAGTAAGTGCTCCAAAGTCCACCAGCGGTTGTACTTTCTCAGCAGACTGGGAGCTTTCGGTGTCGATGAGAAAATACTTGTTCTTTTTGTATCGCTCCATTGTATAGAATTTAGAACGATACCACACATCGTATAAATATTCTTGATTACTGAATGTTGTAGTGCTCCGAAAAGCCATGCCAAGATTTCTAGAGACCGGTAGACTTTGGAAATGACATAACTAAAGGGTCAGCGTCTCACCCATGGCTTTGGTTTTAGCAGTATAAATAAGGGGGATTTGTGGATAATCGGGGCGGCTACTGGGGCACACTGCCGGAGGAACGTTTCTCGTGAAGCACTGTCACCGAGCGCCCTGCAAAAAAGTACTAAAAAACTATCGCAGTACACCCGTGAAAATCAGACTCAGTGAGTAACTCGGTTGCTGTATATAAGCCACCGCCGTCTGAACTTATCGTTCTGACATATATACTTCGGTTGCTGTGTATAAGCCGCCGCTGTCTGAACTTATCGTTCTGATATTTAGAATATATCGGTTACAATTCGTAGAATATATTAGTGAGAAGTCAATTCTCTGGTGACAGCGAAATATGGGTGAAATGTCAACACAGGGTGATAATTCCTCAGTGACCAATGTTTATTTTCGGGACACAGAGCAGAGTCCAGGTCAAGACAGCAAGTTTCTGTCGATTCCTCCCTAGGGAGCAGGTGCAGTCCACTACCAGGTCAGAAGTAGAGATCGAGGTCTATTCAGGAGGCTAATGTTACAAAGAAAAAACATGGGTTAGTAACTCTGAGGGATAGAAAGGCTAGTCTGAGAGAGAGGTTGTCAAAGATAACATGTTAGGAGGAGCAGTTGAGATTGGAGAGGGATCAGTTGAGATTGGAGAGGGATCTGTTGAGATTGGAGAGGGATCAGTTGAGATTGGAGAGGGGTCAGTTGAGATTGGAGAGGGATCAGTTGAGATTGGAGAGGGATCAGTTGAGATTGGAGAAGGATCAGTTGAGATTGGAGAGGGATCAGTTGAGATTGGAGAGGGGTCAGTTGAGATTGGAGAGGGATCAGTTGAGATTGGAGAGGGATCAGTTGAGATTGGAGAGGGGTCAGTTGAGATTGGAGAGGGATCAGTTGACAGTAGAACATTATCAGTTGACATGGGAAGAAGGTCTATTGTTAACGGCAATTAGTAGATCTGAGCTCGAGAGTTCGTGCTAGGACGTGTAACGGTATTGCTCGTATCTCTGTATTATATAACATACATACAACACGTCGAGAAGAATATGTTTAATACGTTATTATCTGGATACACAGCTGCACTGGTCTAAATCCTAGGCTAGACTGATTCACTACACTAACAGCGGCGGCAGCGCCCACTACTCTATATGCTAATTAGAGTCCAGAGGTTGCTGCTAGGCAATCAGTCCAAATATACCCTCCCTGCTGGGCATCAGCTGGGGTATCTCGTGACAGGACTGTTTCTATAGAAACATGCGCAAGTGTGAGCGCAGGAAACCGAGCGCAATCGCTGTTCGATGACAGCGCTGTCCGTACGTATGCGGACAAGTCACGACTGGCTGTGAATGACAATCGACAATGAAGTATCTTTGGTTATAACAAATCCACAACAAACGAGGTCTGCTGAATTGCAGAACCGGGCAGAACAAATGTCACGGTGTAATCGTTCCATAACATTGTCTGTGGCAGGTCCACAATAAACGAAGTCTGCTGAATTGCAGAACCGGACAGAACAAATGTCACGATGTAATCGTTCCATAACATTGTCTGTGGCAGGTCCACAATAAACGAGGTCTGCTGAATTGCAGAACCGGACAGAACAAATGTCACGGTGTAATCGTTCCATAACATTGTCTGTGGCAGGTCCACAATAAACGAAGTCTGCTGAATTGCAGAACCGGACAGAACAAATGTCACGATGTAATCGTTCCATAACATTGTCTGTGGCAGGTCCACAATAAACGAGGTCTGCTGAATTGCAGAACCGGACAGAACAAATGTCACGGTGTAATCGTTCCATAACATTGTCTGTGGCAGGTCCACAATAAACGAAGTCTGCTGAATTGCAGAACCGGACAGAACAAATGTCACGATGTAATCGTTCCATAACATTGTTTGTGGCAGGTCCACAACACACGAGGTCTGGGGTGTTGGGGACATAAGCACATAAGCATCGCCTGGATAAAATTTAACGCCCGGATAAATGTAAGCGCGACACCGTCATACATCACCGACTTGTTCGACGTGCGTAGCGCTTACATTTATCCGGGCGTTAAATTTTTATCATATGTAAGGCATCATATTTGGCACTAGTAAATCACGTAGTGATAAATAATATCCAGTCGTTAAATATGTTTCGTTTGTTGTCTAATACGAGCGTTATAGTTAGAGTACATAATTATAATTTGCTGTTTCAGATTTGTGACCAAGTATAATAGTATGTCACGAGTGCGTAGAGAGGAAACTGTTTTACGACAGAAATTGTTTATGTCTGTGGGAAGCAAACATTTTATAATTTAAGTGTGTGCCCTCTTGTTCTGCCGACAACAACGACCTGCGTGTGCCGCCATCTAACAGCAGATACGGCGATCGCTCCTTCTCAGTTTCGGCCCCACGGATGTGGAACACTCTTCCGTTAGAATTAAAGACAGTCACAGCGCTAGCCACATTCAAACGACTTTTAAAAAACCAACCTCTTCCGTGTAACATTCCATGTTTAGTTTAGTCTGTGATCTCGGTAAACACCACGCAAGTGACTAACACATACATACGCCCACTTACGCCACGAAGTCACGATCACTCGGGCCACGAAGTCACGATCACTCGTGTACACTTACGAATAATCGCGCGTAATTTAAGTAAAATACATTTGGTAGGTGGCACCACCAACAAAAAACGTCGCGCCAGCGGGATTTCTTTTCGCAGCTGCGTCCGGGTAATTAGGCCTAATATGGGCGGAGTGCGTTATTTTTGTATGGTTAGGTTTTAGGTTAGGCTTACGATTAGGGCCATTATGTGGTAATTACCAGAACGCCGCCTATGAAAAAATTACGCTTCCCGTCAATCGACCCCGTGTGAAGGGACTCATGATTTGTTTTCTTTCAAATTGGAAGGTCTAGGACATTATCACACAAACACATTCATGTTAACGAGACTGCTTTCAATTACATGTAGTATCCACGAGTGGCTGACCTTCTTCACTTCACTTTCCCACAACCGTTGGGGCACCACTGACGACTTCTTAACCAGCTCTCTCCACGTGTCCCTGTTCTCCACAGCCCTCTGGGAGTCGGCGAACTCCAGTCCCGTCCACTCTTTGGTGTTGTCTTCCCATCTCCATTTCTGTCTACCTCTTCTTCTCCCCCTCTCACGATGGTCTTTGCAAGGCCAGATGATCGTGAGACGTGGCCGTACCACTTTACGCTTTACGTTTATGCATCTTGACTGTTGTAAGGAGGTCTTCATTAGGCCCGATGGCTTGTTTGATCTTGTTTCGAACGTCTTCGTTAGTAACATGGTTTTTGTATGATATGCGCAAGATCTTCCGAAAGCACCTCATTTCCATGGCTTGTATTCTCTTCCGTATATCTGCTCAGAGAGTCCATGTTTCACAAGCATATAGAAAGATGGACATGACAAGGGAGCGCAACAGCCTTATTTTTGAACTGACATTGATGTTACTGTCATTCCATATGGGTATCAACCTTGTAAGTGCTGCTGTTGTCTGTGCAATCCTGGCGGGTATCTCAAGTTTGGAACTGAGATCCCAAGTACTTGAAGCTTGTTACTGTTTCAAGTCTCTGTCCGTTAACTTTGACCTCTGTGTTGATGCCTTGTGTGTTGTTTGTTATCAGTTTGGTCTTTTCGGCGCTGATCACCATGCCATATGCTATAGAGGTTTTGTCTAGGCACTCCACCAAGTTAACTAGTTCTTGTTCTTCTCCTGCTAGGCCGTCGATATCATCAGCGAAGCGAATGTTGGTGATTGCCCTGTCTCCATTGCTGATAGTGCCTTGATGGTTTTCCAAGTCATTATTCATGATCCTTTCCAGAAAGATGTTGAAGAGGGTGGGTGATAGTAGGCATATTTGTCGAACTCCCACTGTTGTTCGAAACCAGTCTCCTACGCTGCCGTTGAAGATGACTGCACTGGAGGCCTCGTCGTATAGATGTTCAATGGTTCAGACAAGATTGGAGCCAATGTTGTACTTCCGTATGATCGCCCATAGGGCTGCATGCCATACCCTATCAAAAGCCTTCTTAAAGTCTATGAAGACATGGTACAGGCTTTGCTGGTGTTGAAGATGTGTTTCACTCACAAAGAATTCTATGGTTGAAGATCTGTTCACTGGTGCTCTGTCCTGTTCGAAAACTGATAACAATTTTAATAAAATGGTATGACCTTCCCGATATTGGTTTGCCTTGTGCCGATATTTGAAACAATTTGTTATTATGCCAACGCTTGTTCGGACTCATTGACAACTACAATCAAGAATGTTATGCCAATAATTTACTAGAATAACATTGTTCAAGGCATAAGACTTAAAATTGCACGGACAGCGCCATTGTGATGGTAAGCCTGACGTCACTTTTTAATCCAGATAAATGCTACACACTCCACCTGCATAAAAATCATTACTGACTAACAATGGACTACGTAATGGAAGGTGTAACTCTGAAGTCAGTCAGTCGTCATCCCTATCTTGGAGTTGAACTACAGAGACCTCAAGTAGAAAACCCACATTGATAACATCACCTCAAAAACAAATAGATCTATCGGGCTGATCAAACGAAACCTAAACAGACGCTCACAAGAAGTAAAGGTGAAAGCATACACTACCATTTATGAGTGAAGAGGTTCATCAGACTGGTTGGTTCAAATGAGACATCAGTAAAGAAGAGAACGCACTTAAATAATTCGGGAAAAATGAAACAATCATCATTCTACCGGCGGACAAGGGACGTGCCACGGTAGTAATGGACAAAGCACATTATGAGAAGAAAGTACATGAGATGCTAGATGACGAGAAACCATACTCCAAATTGAAATCAGATCCAACGGCTAAGTACAAGAGAAAACTAACTGCCATACACACCAGACTAAAGAGAGAGGGGAAGATCACAGAACAACAGTACTACTACATTTACCCCTCAGCAGAAGCTATCCCTAGACTGTACTGTACACCGAAAATACACAAAAAAGACAACCCCCTAAGACCTATTGTGGACTATACTGGCACAATAGCATACAGCGTGGCACGAAGCTTGACAGATCTTCATCGCCCTATGGTAGGACTGACGCAACACCATGTGAAAAACTCAAGACACCTGGCAGAGGAACTGAAATCACTGACGCTACACGAAGATGAAATTTTCACCTCCCATGATGTCGTGTCTCTGTTCACGAACACACCCATACCGAAGAGAGTGGACATAATCAAGACCAGACTACAGAATGACGCCACATTAGCATACCAGACGAGACTGGAAATAAAATATATTATGGAACTACTGGACTTTGTTCTGAACACAACCTACTTCACATTCAGAAACACGGTATACCAACATAAATTTTGTACAGCCTTGGGTAGCCCTGTGTCCCCCATTGTCGCCAACTTCTTCATGGAACATCTCCAAAAAGAGGCCATCACCACAGTCACTGTCACATGTAAACCAAGAATGTGGAAATGCTGTGTTGATGACATTCTCGAAGTTGTAACGGCAGGGATGACACAACACCTGACCGACCATCTTAACACAGTGGATGAAACTAGCAGCATAAAATTTACACACGAAGAGGAAGCGGAAGGAAATATGCCATTTTTAGACACATTACTAGTCGGAAAGGAATCGGGGGAGGTGAAACTTCTGATCTTCCGAAAGAGTACCCACACGGACAAATATCTAAATTTATCCTCACAACATCCACTACACCAGAAGTTGGGAGTGATCCGTACGCTACTAAACAGATGTGAAACGCTTGTCACAGAGGAGGAAGGTAAACACAAAGAAAGAGAACACATCAAAGAAGTCCTAAAGAGATGCGGGTATCCACAGTGGACCATATCAACGATATATAGAAAGATGAAACAAAAGAATGATGACATCAGGACGAAAACTGTAGAAAAAGACAAGGGCAAAGGCATGGTGGTACTTCCGTATGTCCAAGGATTATCCCAAACCACATCACGGATCATGAAGAAATACAAAATGGACACAGCACTGAAACCTCACAACACCATCAAGAGATCACTGGTAAGACCAAAAGACAAAGTGGAACCACACAAGATGTGCGAAGGGGTGTACGCTATATCATGTAAGAACTGCAATGCCACATACATCGGAGAAACTAAACGCACACTTGGAAACCGCATCAGAGAACACAGAGATGACGTGGACAAAGCAACAATGAACAGACCCTACACCAGAAACAACAGAAAAACATCTGAAAAGGAGATGAACAAATCAGCCATCTCAGACCACATGACACAGCAAAATCACATAGTAGACTGGGAGGGAGCCAAATTTGTGGACAGGGAGTCGGACTGGAGGACAAGAGGCATCAAAGAAGCGATCAGGATTAGAAAAACCAAGGCCTGCATGAACCGAGACGAAGGCCGGTACCGGTTTTCACACATCTTACGACGATGTCTTGAAGAGCCACCCAGGGCGCAGCCGTAGGGGGCACACACCTGAGTGACTACGTCTGCACTGACGGACTACCGTGTCGCCATCTAGCGGTAGTCGTCTGAAGAAGACTGCTGAAAGCAATCGTAACGTCACGAGAACAAAAGGTCAACTGACTGTGAAATAAGTAAAAATATTACTCATACACTATCATTGTTATACCACTTGAATACTCATCAACAGCGTGGGATCCATACCGTAAATGCCAAATAATCCAAATAGAAAAATCCAACGCAGAGCTTCCCGATTCGTATTACACGACTATTCAAGATAATCCAGTGTGATTAAGCTGTTAACTACACTAAACTGGCGAACCCTCCAGAACAGGAGGAAAGACGCAAGAGTTTTAGCCTTCCACAAAACGCTACACAAGCAAATCGCTGTCAGTTTGCCAAACTATCTCAACACGTCTACTCGCCATACTAGATCATACGGTCGTCACCACGTCTTTGTTTGAGAGGGGGACTGGGGGCTGAGGTCAACTGAAAGTAATTTAATCTGATATCGGACATCGCATTCTGAGACGAATCCTTATGGATGGCCCCATAATACGGAGAAGACTCCTTGACTAGGTGGAACAAATCAAGTAATGTGGCCCCCATCCGTCGAGGGGAACAAGTAGACCTGCTCGCGTATTGTACTGTTTGGAGTAATAAGCAAAACAGTTTTAGTACGTATTTTCTTTATTGGCGCCTTTACCTCTGTCAAGTACCAGAGCCATTACCTCATTTCATTATGTGTAATATGATGCATACACAGGTAACCCTCTTTACCTACCTCCTAAATGTCGCCTAAGTTCCTGCAGTGTATCTGTATCTAACATCACATAAATTACATAACATATTCTTAGCAAACAGCAAAAGGAAGATATGTCAATGATCTAGTGCTGATACCAATGCAATACTAATACTATAGGTAACGATACTCAGACACCTGTGCTATGTCCCAACAAGTGCTAGTACCTGACTTACTGCAAAGTTACAGTATTAATGTTGGCAACACGTACACATTGCAAGTAATTATTAACCACGGTTAAATTAAAGAGCGAGTGTGTATTCCTTTTGTAAAAGAACGTGACACCAGCTGGTTGCAACACTTCACTGGGCCAACGATGACTACTGCAGGCATTTCATTGGTACTTCATTGGCCCAGTACGTTTTGCTAGAGAATCCTGTTTTTACGTTTAATTCATTCCCCAGGTTGCAGCACTTGTGCATACAACACGTTCAGCTATTTTACAGCCACCTTGTAATTCCCATCTATACCCAGACATTCTCTTATTAATATTTCTGGCCTCGAACTCGACTAGTGTTTGATCACAATCTGCACACAGCATTTTCTGAGAGTTGTCCATAATAGTATATACAGAAGCTGACAAACTTTACACAATAATAATATTTTCAATCTTGTTCCTGCATGGTCAGCTGCATTCATAACATGTCAATTTGTGCTTTGATAAGGAATGCAAAAAACAATGAACTGTTGTATCCATAATTCCATGCCTTGATCAGGAAGACATCAACAACACCTCTTTCCACACTTAACCCAGTCCCTCCTGCCCCACCCTGTACACCTTCTTCTGCCCCCACCCCCCGCATCATTCTAACATAAGGTGCACTAAGTTTATACAATGTATACAATGTATTGGTTGTTATATTCACTTATGTTCATTCAAACCAGAGATGGCGTCAAATATATTTTTGATAAAATACAAACATGCTGCATTTAAAAATGTTGAATATAAATACACTTGATCAAATACATTATATTACTAAAATTTCAAACATACCGGACAGAATTCTAGTACACAATATGAGAAGGGCCAAATCTGCAAAAGATGTTAATTATTCTATTAATATTTAATTTAATTAAAGTATTGTTGGTGTACATGTAATATTTGTTGTTTTAGGTGTACACAATATTGAGAACCATAAAATGTACTTATTCAACTTGATCAAATGGGAACATGAAATGCAAATAACGTCTGAAAAATACAAATTCAGTACATCTTACTAAAACGTATTTGATCCCAGCTCTGATCCAGATGGAAACATTAAGTTTTTTATATGACAAAGTTTCATTACAAGTTTTGCATAGACAACACCTTAATTTTGTCTTGAACCTATTTTGTGTATCCATAACAAAATTCACATATGTGGAATCACCAGAGATTCATGCATTTAGGAAGTGTTGAACTGAAACCAAAATAAAACCAATATTATGCGGAGAAGAATAAGAAACTATCTAAATGGTAGAACTTCCAAGTAAATTATGTTTTCAGTGATTCACAAATAGTGAATTGTGAAATTTATTGTGACAGCATCAAGACTGCATGGAATGGATGTTATGCAGCGAATGTGCATTTGAATGCATAGCACCCATTTAAATAAAGCAGCCAACACATAAGCTATCAGAAATTAATCCTAATAATGATTTCTCGTCAGCACTCCCATATGTTGAAGTGTCTGTCATTATGGCACATGTATTTTAGAACGGTCAAAACAAAACCAGCCCGACTGCTGAGTATCTTGTTCGTTGAGAGTTCTTTGTCGAGGACAAAATGATGGATGCTATGACATCTTGGAGACATCCATTGTCCTCTGTAGATGGCGGTGAAGCTGCTCCATGTCGACCGTGGGAAAGATACGGGGAGACGGACTGCGACTGAGAGAGAGAGATGACCCTGCCTCCACACATGCCATCAGCATGTTACCAGTCTTATGGATGGCGCTCAGGGCACTGCTTGGTTCATGATGCGTCATTGTCTTCTCCTTCGCTTTCACCCGCATCTTTGGGCTGTCCCTCGGGCTCTCCACTGGGCTGCTCTTCGGGCTGTTGTCACGTGACTTGGTCGTGACATTGTGCAGGAAGAGCATCGGTGAAGACAAGCGGCGTTTCGGCGTGATATTCCCCATGGCTGCCGCTGCAGATTTTAGGTCTGTCTCGGACCACGTCTTTGTGATAGAGATGGGCACCTTGGCTTGCTTGTGAAGGCTCACTTGCACGCTGCTGCTAACTTGTGCGAAGTCACTGTCATGTCGCTTCTGAGGCGTTGCCCGGTATATAGGGTCAAAGGTTGCGATAATGCTGTCGGGACAGGCAGACTTCTCAAGTACCATGTTTGTTCGCTCCTCAAGATTGTAGGGAACGGTGGCATTGATGTAGACATGGTTCCGGTCATGCAGCAGCTTCATCGTGAGCACATGCCCATCCTCCCGCCCAACCACCAGCAGGTAGCCAAACTCAAGCAGTTCCAGCGACGTCGGCTTCTCATGTGTGCACACGTTCGCCACGAGTTTCCCGTCTGAAATGCTGCGTACCTCCACCGACAGATCATCCACCCAGATGGCAAATTTACCGTCATACGTCAGTCGTATGATATCATATTCTCTGCTCGGACCCATCACGGTTGCAGCAAGGTCATTGATGATGATGCCCTTGTCAAGGTCAAATACTTGCAGATAGCTGTCGATGGCGATGAGACCATCTTTGGATATATCGACAATGCCACGCGGGGACACGTAGTTTATCCTCGACACAATCTTGCATCTTTCAAAGGAGACGATCTTGACCTCCGAGTATGGCGTGTCATCACCGACGTCTTTGTTGGGGAACATAGTCGCCATGACAACGTCGGGTCTGTTTGGGATTAGTTGCAATTGGTCTGCAATGCACGGCATAGTGTGTAGTCTCGCAAATGTCTGCAGTGAGAACACAACGATCTGGCTGCCATTCTCGATATACACCAGGTGGCGCCCGTCTGCGATGAACACCGGACTGCTGCAGTTGGTGAAGCACTCGACCTCTGCCTCGGATTTGAGGTTCCACAGCTTCATCTCCGTCTTATCGTCGGTCTGGCCTATGGTCACTGCAAAATGCCAGCCTGGGTTCATCACAAATGACTGACACCCAAAGTGTGACAGCGACAACATCAACTTGTTCTCCACGAGGTCAATCAAGGTCAGGAAGCGTTCCGAACGCACCCCAAGCAGCAGCACCATCTTCTGGCCATTCGGGGAAACGGCCATCTGTTCAAGTGTACCGTACTGGCCGAATGGGAGGTACGTGAGGCAGTTACCCGTATTCAAGTTCCACATGTCGATGCCGAAACTGTCGAGGTAGTGATATGCATTGGCATTGACCAGTCCGTAGTACTGCTTGATGTAGACGCACTGGTCAATGTGTGAGCCTGTGATCATGTCTACGGGGTTCTCGTAGATGCGCAGTTGGGCTGCCCCGGCGCTCTGGGTGCGGTCGTCAAAGTCCCACACCTTGATTGCCGTGTTCCCTTGCGAGCCCGTCACCACAAAGTTCTTGTCGTGCGACACGGCAAAGGGGAAGCTGTGCGTGTTGTGGAGACTGATGGTCTTCAGCACCTGTCCGCTGTCGACGTCCCAGATGTAGAGGTGTCGGTCCATGCCTGCCAGCAGGCAGCTGCCGTCATAGTTGAATGACGTCCCAAACAGGTACACCTTGCTTGGGAGGCAGCCGCGCAACACCTCCTTCATGTCCAACAACTTCGCACTCAGCAGGTCGACGTTGTACACCACCAGGTGGCACCGTTTCACGTTGAGGGCGACGTGGTATGGGTTCTTTGGCGAGATCGCCACTTCGCCCAGCTCTTTCCCAAAGCGAGGACCATTAGAGTTGAGCACCTCAGGAAACTCCTTCTGTGAATCAAAGTCGACAATGGCCTTGCCAAACGTTACGCTTGTCGGGTCAAGATCAAACACCTTGAAGAGGCAGTCCTCCGTATAGCCAGCGTAGCCAAGTCGACTGTCTGGGGTGATGGCGAACATACAGGGCAGGTTGTCAGCCGGGAAGACTGCCTGCAGACGGCCAGACTTTAGGTCAAACATGTTGGTCTGAGTCTCCTCTCCAACCAGGATGTACTTCTCGTTTGGCGTGATGCCACAGGTCACATACTTCTTGGACTTGGTGAACGTGCCTAGTGTGCACATCACCTTGCCCGACTTGATGTTGATGATGCTCTTCTGACGACACAGCAGGTTGCCGACACTGAACACCCTGCGGATATTTGGCGAGCGCTTCCCGATCTTGTACACGAGTTGGTTGGTCTTCATGTTGAAGATGCACAATGGTGAATTGTTTTCTCCGCTGTCACAGATCAGGTAGCGACCATCCCCCGACTGCAGGAGCTTTGTGTGGTTCCCCAGCTTCTGTTCTGATATGTCGATGGTGCGTGTGCGCGCCCCAGATGTCAGATCCCAGAATCCTATGGTGCCGTCGAGAGAGACTGAGATGAGCTCGTCTGTGCTCTTGCTGAAGGTGAGGTCACGCACCGTCTTCTTGTGGTCCTCCAGGATGTACCGCAGCATGCCTTTGGTTGCCTCGAAGCATTGGAAGACTGGCACGATGGCTGAGTGGCGCAGAGATTCCGTGTCGCACTGTTGCAACAGCACGCGGATGTTGCGATATATGTCGTAGTAAGGCAACAGACGCCCCAGCAAGTCAAAGGCGAGGGTATCTGGGTTGCGGTTGACATGACCGCCACACAGTCGCAGCGTGTTCTCCAGTAGGGACGTCTCCGCATCCTTCATCTCTTTCTGTACGGCGAAGCGGAAGTCAGCCAGGACATCGTGCAGTGACATGGACGTGATCTTGGCGTGCAGCCAGTTGTAGTTGAAGAGGACCTCGCGCTTGAGATCAGCCACTCTCCGGCTATTCACCAGGTGGTACGGCAGCTCACTCAACTTGCGCAGGTTGTAGCGAACCTTCTTCTGGCCCTCGCAGGCGAACTGCAGCGGCTGCATGGGCACCTTGCGATCAGCCTCACTTTCGGCCTTGGGCAGACCCAGCTGCTGTACCTGGATGGAGGTGTAGCGGAACGGCTTCTTGCGCCCACCGCCCCATGTGCCGAGGTAGTAATGCACAAGGACTGAATGGATGTAGATGCGGTGTGGAACATCTGACAGGTAGCGCTGCTTGGCAACCTCGATGAACTGTCGGTGATACCAGTAGAGCACGACGGTGGCGTTTGCCTCGCGATGTGTGATGTAGGAGGAGAGTTCGTTGTGTAGACGTGGCCACAGGAGAGGGGGGATGCGTCTCACTGGTGGCAACCAGTAGATGAAGACATCATTGAGCACCTCATCATCCAAGGACAACAGATCCTCCAGTTCTGCATCACTCAGTCCGTTCTTGGACGCAGTCAGATAAGACAGCGCATGACACACAAACTTCTCGCCGTAATACCGCTCAACTCGCTCAAACAGCACATTGAGGATGCCGGTGATGCAATCCTGCAGCTGTGTCTGCAGGGGTGGCGTGTACGACTTCCACCGACACACCTCCTCAAAGATGAGTCGTGTGTACAGCGGCAAACTGCATTTGACCAGTGCTCTCTGGACAACCCCCTGTTGCCAAGAGGTCAGTCTGCGTCCACTACTCTTGAGCCAGTCATGCAGGACAGCCTGACCCATCTGAGGGCCGAGGGGAAGGACCTTGACAAAGTTGCGTTGGTTTGTGACAATGTCCTTCAGCGTGTCCAGAATCTTAGCGTACTCCGGGAGAGTGGACACGACGAGGTGGACATGGGGTGGCAGCACCTTGGGCAGCCAGGTGAGTGTGTGGGCTTGGTAGGCTGACGACAGCTGGTCCAGGGAGTCCATGAAGATCACCAGGGGGTGCTCCTCTGTCGCAAGCTGAAATAACACAATGGTTTGTATTGTCTGTCTGAGATGTGGACAGATAACAAATGTAAGTACAGTAGATCTTTACTTTATGGTCATCTCGGTATTACAGCCACCTCGCAATTAAGGTCACCCTGGAAGAATTTCAAATTACTTTTGTAATAGTAAAGCATAGGAAATAGTCCCACTAACACAGTCGTCTTGCTATTCAGGCATAGACTTGTCACCCCGTCATTCGTACATGGATTGAGTCAGTCGGAAGTGGGTAAGAACTTTGACTGACGGGTTCAAACCCGTAACTGTGTAATGACCCACCCTACTCTATATACGATGGGCTGTGTGACGGGCGCCGCACGTGCGAGCCTTTCTGTGACGTTGGCACAGCCGTCACAGGGCAGTTCCTGGAAATACTCAATGCACCCGTGGTGTTTGTACAGTTTGTTGCAATATAAAAATGAATACTGTTTTAATGCAACAGCGTAGATACATTGTTAATTACAGCTGTCTGACTAAAATTGGCACTACAAAGACTTGTGTCGACATTGTTGTGGGAAGTTTCTGGCGTTCAAATTGCCAATAAACAAATTGCCGAGCATTTATGGGTGGTAGCATACATTCTCAACGTTCAACAAAACGTACATTATTACGTACTAGTGGTTTGGTAGTCACCACGCTTTTTGGACATACAAATCACAGCGACAGTGGCGGATATTACTTGTTTAATGTTGTATTAGATGAATTTAAATATTCTATTTAATTAATTTTAAAAAGCCTTCCAAAGACTCTGACATGAACCAATTGTGGTCGAGATGTTAAGTACTTGAAAATGACCGTATTTTACACTTTGTTAATATGGTGTTAACTTTGCCTGCTAAAACTGTTTCGTAACATGCGATTCTGCCAAAATTACGACGGCATTGTTTTAGCCAAGTTTACAGACGATTTCCTTATTTTGTATTCGCGTCATGGCCCGTTATTCTCCGTATGCAAATACAAGTAATCGGGAGTGTTCGGATTTTGGCGCCCAATGTACTGAACGTACGTGCTTTGTTATTTCCCTAGAGGGGTCCGGTTAATTGAAAGCACGTGACACTATCAATTGAAACTGCAATATAGCATTTATGTTTTTGTCATGACTGCTATCGTTCACAGAGAAAACGATGGCTTGGACCGAGTGGAGACTGTGCCAGTTGCTGTGCCTGTGTTGTCGGTGATACCTCTGCCTCACCTCTGCCTGTGTCGTTGCGCTCGGGTTTTTTTATGCCGCCACTGCAATATCGTGCCTAAGGGTTAAGGTTTTTGTTGCGCACCTGTTGACTGCAAACGATTTGCCTGGTAAAATTTCTGGGCACATGATGCATGGCGCTGTCAGAACGGGCAAAAACATAATCCTGTATTAGTCCCTGTATTCAGGTCACTTTTGCCCAGTCCCAGGGTGACCTTAATAGTGACCTAAATAGTGAGGATTCACTGGATGTGTAGCACGTCACCTTCTGGCAGATCTGTTCACTTGAACATCATCTCTATTTCAGCCACGCTGCAGTTGTTAAGATTGTTCATCTATATCCATAACAACCAGGTACTAATTTATACAGGTGAGTGAACTAGGGCAATGACGCATGAACAAAACTGCTCAAGCCTTGAAAAGGATTTGAACTCTCGATCATCTCAGTTGAGATATGTTCTGGCAAATGTTACACAAATATCACACCAAAATGAGATCATAACCCAATCTACTTACACAGTAAACATCATGGCAGTACTAAACGTTTCTTATATTCATGTTATGGCACAATTGATTTACATTTTTTTATTCATGACAGTTTACACAATGAATGCCACACAATGGACGCTCACAATAAGGCCTCTTGATGCAAACAGAAAATTCTTAAATCCATGTTTTGGCCTGCACTATGTTATGTACCCATGGATTTAAGGAAAATCAAATATAAGGAATACTTTGACTGAATCCCAACGTGTTCCTTATAGCAAGAGTCAAAAATTGTAAAGCAAATAAACAAATCAAATAATTTGACAACAAACCCCAATACTGTCTGATTGCAAACCTATCTATGATACAGTGCCATTGCAAATTTGTAATTCCATGGCAGACATGAAGTGTAAGACGTCATTGGAAGAGTTTACAGGTGAGTTTGCTGGAGTCCTACTTACATTGAGGAGTTCGTGGAAGTAGGTGACCAGACCAGGGCAATCGAGGGGGAGGTGCTTCATGTCTTGTCCATAGATGGAGCCAATCTGCCAGCAGACACTGCCCAGGACAAGACGCAGGCTCGAGCTACGCGCCGTCGTACCTGCGACAAGTAGAGGCTTAGAACTACACAGGCAGCCAGGAGAGATTTACAATACAGTTGTGTACAATTGGATTATAACTTCCTTGCCAAATTTGTTTGCATCTTAACCTAGGTTCTGCAAACATTTTAGAGCCAAATATTATCCAGTTATCTCTCTGCAAGCCAGAGTTATTAATTTATTTCAGGAGTTTGGCTTTATTATATTATTTACATACATACCTAATTAAATTATACTAGCTCACACCCGACTAGTGGCATATAACCAAAGTTCATCAGACATGACCAAAAATCAGGATATCTTGCCATAGGTGACTTGGAAAGCATGTGCTCATAGACATCCAATCTACCTTTTGTTGACGAGAAAGCTTCTTAGTGTTTATGTGCATACAGGTATATATTTATATATATATATACATTTTGTGTAAAACTCACCAAGAAATCGCACCAGCAGTATGGGTCTCTTCTTTGGGAACCAGCTGTGCACCATACATGCCGCCTTCGCGAGCAGCGACGTCTTCCCGCTTCCTGACTCCCCGTACACTACCATTGGCTGCGGCGAGTCATGTGACACGTAATGGCGTATGCGCTTGATGATATCAAACCTTCCCTGGAACACTTCCTGCCTTGTCTTACACAGGTTCAAGTGCTGCAGGATCTCCACAACGTACTGGTCATTGATTGCGTGCGACACATCCGCTACCGACTGCTCTATCAGATGTTTCATCTTCTCATAAAACATATCACAGAACTGCTTCAGATACACCTTGTCCTCGTTAGGCTTACACCTCTCTGGGTCCTCCCAGCGGATGTGGAATGAGCCCATATTCTCCTTCTCTTGGATGGCATGAGGGATCTTCATGAGCTTGAGACGCCTCAGCAGGGTCTGGGGCTGGCGGGCTATGGTTGTCGTTCCTGGCTCTATGTCGATGAACTTGGGGGCCAGGGGGCTGCTCAGATAGTCCTCCAGATTCGTGATGGTCCGCGAGAAACACAGGCAGTGTTTTGCCGGGTTCTTCAAGTGCAGCAGACCTTTCTCGATCTCATACTCCGTTACTGAAACACAGACGTATTCAGAGCTACTAAAAATACCGAGTGTTGATCACGGTTTATTATTTCAGAACTCCTCAAATTTTCATTTAGCCCTAAAATTGTACAATTACGTATAAAAGTAGGTTCTTATATATATCCTGTTCCTAGGACCATTCAAAACACTTTACCCTTTACCTCCAGCGAATCTGTTAATTTCTGCACCAACTCAACTTCTCTGGGAACCATTCAGCCATGCCACAATAACTCAGCAAAGACTATTTATTAACCTACATCCACTACTGTCTATAAGCAGGTACTCATTAAATTAAAACAGCTGAGTGAGAGTGAACTGAAGCAACAGGCAATGAACAAAATTGCCCAAACAAGAGAATTTGAACCTCTATGCTCTCGGTTGAGAGTCTATTTTAATTCCTATGGTATTGCTGCCCACGAAGTACTCAGTGTAGAAATAACATACAGCTACTAATCTAATAAAATGTACTACTGAGCCCTTAAAAATTCCGCTGGCACGTTTTGCCACATATCAGCATGTGGTTGGCTGAGTTTGTGATTGTTGATCAAGTTTGCTTCATAACAGAAAGCAACAATGGAAACTCACTGAACTGACAAGGGTTATTATGCCATTAAAACTTCAACAAAAAAACATCTACCACTGTAACAACTTTTTCAACCAGTTTATCTATATCTACATTTTTATCAGCAAATAACCTCAGTAATGACTGCAATGCACCCAGTCGACTTATTACTGCCAATTATGATTGCAAAATTACATGCTATAATTACCTATTGGTCCTAAGGAGGCTGGTTGAAATTATTGCATCCGCAGACATGTGCACCGAGGCCTATAACTTGTTGTTAAACATTCACATTTAACAACTTGTAACTTCCAAAGATTAGCCCCCAGACAAACCCGTGGACCTCCCATGTAGAGCCCTGAAGGAAACCCCCAGACCTCCCACTAAGGACTCTGCATGACCTCATACTGCCTCACAGACTTTTACTATTCCATATTTTTCTACGGAAACAATTGCAGTAAACAAGCCAAACTATATGTATGCACACATGCACACACACGCATGCACACAACTCGCAAGCACGCACATGCACACATGTACGGGTCGTTTAATTAACATAGTTTAGAAACTACTCAAATATTTAACAAACTGATAGATCATGTTTTAAGAAATACTAAATATGTCTGATCTCAAATACTGAATTTTTATTAATTAACACACTTCAAGTTAATTTTTCATTAACACAGAATAAACTGTACAATTTAAAACACTGCATTTGTATGATTTAACACACTGCATTGTCATGTTTAATAGCAAAGTAACATCATGGTTTAATCCACTACATGTTCATGACATAACACAGCGGCTTTATCATACCACATATATTTTTTAATGTAAACTCAAACTGCAAGCTCACGTTTCAGTACATTGTGTTCATATGTTAATAAAAAGTAGATGTAAACCCCAGCACATTGAAGGCAACATACCTCCATAATTAGCAGTGTGTATCTGTGTTTCCTTCCTGATATACAGGTTGGCAGCTCTCACATCCAGAGCCACTACCTCGTTAATTACCCGTCAACTCACCAACCTACTTCAGTCAATCAACACCTTACAACTGGGCGTATGGTTCTAATAAAACTGCCACCCACATTAATTTTAGTAGGAAGTCGGTTAAAAAGCATTGGACAATTATCAACATTAAGGCAGCTGATTAGTCTAGATCTGCATAATCCTGGGTATTAAAAAAAAAAAAATTCTGCAGTATGATATCTTTTGTTTTGAAAATTAGTACATGCACAACCAATGACATGTACATATCTGTACATATTAGTAAATGCACAACCAATGACATGTACATATCTGTACATATTAGTACATGCACAACCAATGACATGTACATATCTGTGATTGCCTCAGGAATTCCACAACTTTTGCTGATAGGCGACATTTGCAAGATGCAATACAGATATATGTTTATGTACATGTTGTTTTTGTGTACATTCACATGTAGTGAATTTCACCCATGTTGAATGTGGATATGTGCATGTACGCATGTATGTATGTGTACACACCTAAAATCTGGCATCCTTGCTGGCAAGGACACATTGTTAGTGTTTTGGGGATTCCATTATCAGACACAACCAATGTGGCGACGAAAATGTTTTAGTTTCCAAGGCATAGTGGCTAGTCGTAAATGCCTGTATTTGATTACTTTTGGATTATTAGTCGAGTAACATAACTGGATATTGAAAGTTGAGATTATATGGTGTGTATTTCTGCCAAAATCACAACATTGATGGGACAAGACTGGGACAGCTATTTTTGTCTCGTGTGCAAAATATGTCTGTGCGACTTAATCCCCGGTTCGCTGTGGCGGGTGACATATACACAAGTATAGAATTGCTGTGATTGTGTTACCTGAGACAAAGTACTTCTCCTTTTCCCTTGCATTCAGTTTGCTTTCCTTGATGGCAAGCATCACTCCATCCCGCAGCAGTAGTAAGATGTCCTGGAAGATGGTCGCCCATCGCTGCTGGTCTGCCTCCTTCATTGGAGAGTTCGTCTACAGACACATCGTTTTTTTAAATGCACTGAATCTTCCCGACAGTAAATATAAAACCTATCCTGTGATACAGATCATCAGATATACTGCACTGAATTAGAACTCTCATATACCCTGATGTAGGATTGACATTACATCTTGCTCTGGAATACCCAAGAATCCTAGTGTGTGATCCACATATACCCTGATATAAGCATAGGTGGATCCAGGGGGCCTGGGGCACATGCCCCCCTAGACCTTTGGAATTTGGCTGTGCTATGCCTGTGATAAAGTGGCTTGCCCCCAGGCCTTTTGACTGTACCCCCCCCCTTACGTGGCTCTCCCTTGATGTTCTGAAATGATGAATGTCGCTGCAAATATTTTCCAACAGCACCCCCCATCATTCGATCCGATCCGACAGCGTGACTGTGGAGTGGGGATGCCGGAGTCGTGCCAAAGTTCCAGCTAACCCCACCCAATATGAATTTGGTTTGGCCACCAATGGCTTTTTGCGAGCCTCAACCAAAGATTGGAGGTTTTGGGCCCCCTCTACATTATCGTCTGGAGCTGCCCCTGTACAAGACCCCCTTTCCTCTAGAAATGAGATGCCAGATCTTATGCTAAGTTCCTATACACCTGACTGGAGTGTGGGGTTGATCTAAGGCTGTCACTGATGTATGACCCTAGAAACCATGAAACTAAACATCTGTACACACAACATACACCTTGACGTAAAATAATGTAAAACATACACCTTGACGTAAAATAATGTAAAACATACACCTTCAGGGAAGAAACATTTTCATGAATACACTTTGAGGTAAGACAATTTGAAGCATAAACCTTATGGTTAAACAATATGAAGCATACACCTTGAGGTAAGACAATATGAAGCATACACCTTGAGGTAAGACAATATGAAGCATACACCTTGAGGTAAGACAATATGAAGCATACACCTTGAGGTTAGACAATATGAAGCATACATCTTGAGGTTAGACAATATGAAGCATACACCTTGAGGTAAGACAATATGAAGCATACACCTTGAGGTTAGACAATATGAAGCATACACCTTGAGGTAAGACAATATGAAGCATACACCTTGAGGTAAGACAATATGAAGCATACACCTTGAGGTAAGACAATTTGAAGAATACACCTTGAGGTAAGACAATTTGAAGGATAAACCTTGAGGTTAAACAATATGAAGCATACACCTTGAGGTAAGACAATATGAAGCATACACCTTGAGGTAAGACAATATGAAGCATACACCTTGAGGTTAGACAATATGAAGCATACACCTTGAGGTTAGACAATATGAAGCATACATCTTGAGGTTAGACAATATGAAGCATACACCTTGAGGTTAGACAATATGAAGCATACACCTTGAGGTAAGACAATATGAAGCATACACCTTGAGGTAAGACAATATGAAGCATACACCTTGAGGTTAGACAATATAAAGCATACACCTTGAGGTTAGATAATATGAAGCATACATCTTGAGGTTAGACAATATGAAGCATACACCTTGAGGTTAGATAATATGAAGCATACACCTTGAGGTTAGACAATGTGAAGCATACATATTGAGGTAAGACAAGATGAAGCATACACCTTGAGGTAAGACAATATGAAGCATACACCTTGAGGTAAGACAATATGAAGCATACACCTTGAGGTTAGACAATATGAAGCATACACCTTGAGGTAAGACAATATGAAGCATACACCTTGAGGTAAGACAATATGAAGCATACACCTTGAGGTTAGACAATATAAAGCATACACCTTGAGGTTAGATAATATGAAGCATACATCTTGAGGTTAGACAATATGAAGCATACACCTTGAGGTTAGATAATATGAAGCATACACCTTGAGGTTAGACAATGTGAAGCATACATATTGAGGTAAGACAAGATGAAGCATACACCTTGAGGTAAGACAATATGAAGCATACACCTTGAGGTTAGACAATATGAAGCATACACCTTGAGGTTAGACAATATGAAGCATACACCTTGAGGTTAGACAATATGAAGCATACACCTTGAGGTTAGACAATATGAAGCATACACCTTGAGGTTAGACAATATGAAGCATACACCTTGAGGTAATACAATATGAAGCATACACAATGAGGTTAGACAATATGAAGCATACACCTTGAGGTTAGACAATATGAAGCATACACCTTGAGGTTAGACAATATGAAGCATACACCTTGAGGTTAGACAATATGAAGCATACATCTTGAGGTTAGACAATATGAAGCATACACCTTGAGGTTAGACAATTTGAAGCATACACCTTGAGGTTAGACAATTTGAAGCATACACCTTGAGGTTAGACAATTTGAAGCATACACCTTGAGGTTAGACAATATGAAGCATACATCTTGAGGTTAGACAATTTGAAGCATACACCTTGAGGTTAAACAATATGAAGCATACACCTTGAGGTTAGACAATATGAAGCATACACCTTGAGGTTAGACAATACAAAGCATACACCTTGAGGTAAGACAATATGAAGCATACACCTTGAGGTTAGACAATACGAAGCATACACCTTGAGGTAAGACAATATGAAGCATACACCTTGAGGTTAGACAATACGAAGCATACACCTTGAGGTAAGACAATATGAAGCATACACCTTGAGGTTAGACAATACGAAGCATACACCTTGAGGTAAGACAATATGAAGCATACACCTTGAGGTTAGACAATACGAAGCATACACCTTGAGGTAAGACAATATGAAGCATACACCTTGAGGTTAGACAATACGAAGCATACACCTTGAGGTAAGACAATATGAAGCATATACCTTGAGGTAAGACAATATGAAGCATAAACCTTGAGGTTAGACAATATGAAGCATACACCTTGAGGTAAGACAATATGAAGCATACACTTTGAGGTTAGACAACATGAAGCATACACCTTGAGGTAAGACAAGATGAAGCATACAAGTAGAGGTTAGACAATATGAAGCATACACTTTGAGGTAAGACAATATGAAGCATAAACCTTGAGGTTAGACAATATGAAGCATACACCTTGAGGTAAGACAATATGAAGCATACACCTTGTGGTTAGACAATATGAAGCATACACTTTGAGGTAAGACAATATGAAGCATAAACCTTAAGGTTAGACAATATGAAGCATACACCTTGAGGTTAGACAATATGAAGCATACACCTTGAGGTAAGACAATATGAAGCATACACCTTAAGGTAAGACAAGATGAAGTATACACCTTGAGGTTAGACAATATGAAGCATACACCTTGAGGTAAGACAATATGAAGCATAAACCTTGAGGTTAGTCAATATGAAGCATACACCTTGAGGTAAGACAATATGAAGCATACACTTTGAGGTTAGACAACATGAAGCATACACCTTGAGGTAAGACAAGATGAAGCATACAAGTAGAGGTTAGACAATATGAAGCATACACCTTGAGGAAAGACAATATGAAGCATACACATTGAGGTAAGACAATATGAAGCATACACCTTGAGGTTAGAAAATATGAAGCATACACCTTGAGGTAAGACAATATGAAGCATACACATTGAGGTAAGACAATATGAAGCACACACCTTGAGGTAAGACAATATGAAGCATACACCTTGAGGTTAGACAATATGAAGCATACACCTTGAGGTTAGACAATATGAAGCATACATCTTGAGGTTAGACAATTTGAAGCATACACCTTGAGGTTAAACAATATGAAGCATACACCTTGAGGTCAGACAACATGAAGCATACACCTTGAGGTTAGACAATACAAAGCATACACCTTGAGGTAAGACAATATGAAGCATACACCTTGAGGTTAGACAATATGAAGCATAAACCTTGAGGTTAGACAATATGAAGCATACACCTTGAGGTAATACAATATGAAGCATACACTTTGAGGTTAGACAACATGAAGCATACACCTTGAGGTAAGACAAGATGAAGCATACAAGTAGAGGTTAGACAATATGAAGCATACACCTTGAGGAAAGACAATATGAAGCATACACATTGAGGTAAGACAATATGAAGCATACACCTTGAGGTTAGAAAATATGAAGCATACACCTTGAGGTAAGACAATATGAAGCATACACATTGATGTAAGACAATATGAAGCACACACCTTGAGGTAAGACAATATGAAGCATACACCTTGAGGTTAGACAATATGAAGCATACACTTTGAGGTAAGACAATATGAAGCATACACCTTGTGGTTAGACAATATGAAGCATACACTTTGAGGTAAGACAATATGAAGCATAAACCTTAAGGTTAGACAATATGAAGCATACACCTTGAGGTAAGACAATATGAAGCATACACCTTGAGGTAAGACAAGATGAAGCATACACCTTGAGGTTAGACAATATGAAGCATACACCTTGAGGTAAGACAATATGAAGCATACACCTTAAGGTAAGACAAGATGAAGTATACACCTTGAGGTTAGACAATATGAAGCATACACTATGAAGCATACACCTTGAGGTTAGACATCTATACCTTGTCGCTGTAATGGATGAGGTTCGAGCTGACAGGCACCAGGTTGTAGACAGGTGGCAGCACATTCTCGTCCTTCTTGAACCATATGTCGAGCATCAATACTTCCTTCCCATCATTCAACAGGGCCTGTCGCATTGCCTCAAACTCACTCGCATTGATGATGGGCGGGAATGGCCGGTAGCCATACTTCTGGCCAAGGAATGTCTACAAACAACAGAACAGTGAAGATGTCTTGATGTATAAACTGACACCAAATTCTGTTACATTCGATTTTCATGGAATTGCGGTCATGTGACATCAATCAACACGGTCACATGACACCAGTTAGCAGCTCACACTAGCGCTAATGAAGGAACAAAGAAACCCTGGAAACTCCACAGAGCACATCATCTAGACTCTGTGAGGTTGCTAACACTTTAAAAAAATAAATGAAATAAAAATGTCCACTTGTTTGATTAGAGAAATTCACTTGCTATATTTTATGAATGTCTCATGTTTCGTTAGAATAAACTGATTTACTTTTCATGAAGGCATAATGAAACTATGCTTTGTTCATGACATGTTTGTGTGATGGTTTTCTTTTTTACTACATTGGAACAATGTGTTGCTGTTATGTGCTGTTAAACACATCATTATTGCTTAGTGGGTTCTTTTGCTTGTCAGTGTTAGTAAGAAGCAGGTAACAAATGCAGTATCTGTAAACCAGGTTTGAGACTCACAACAAAGCTTGGTCCAATGGTTGCCTTCTGACAGTTCTCAATCTCCCTCAGACAGAAGTCAATGGTTGTGTGGTCATCCTGGGACTCGTCTCTAATGCCCCAGCGCAGGTCTATTGCCTGAAACAGATGCAGCATGATTAATACACATCATCACGACCCTCTATGTTCTCTAACACAATTAATACTCACAGATGAGTGACAATAGTGAGTCTGCAGACACTAACATCATGAGGTCATAGGATGATAACACCACAGAGACCACAGGCCCACGTGGTAGACCATAATGTTGTCATTGTACTCTTCTTTCCCTCTATGTCTGGGGTGAGACTGGCCTCAATACTCGTCCTCAACTTCTGTTTTCTTTTTCTTTCCCTCTCCCTGTACTTGCACTGCTGTCTCCACCAGCTGTTGCCATTCCCCTCTCTCTTTCACTCTCATTCTCTATTCCTCTCCCAATCCTTCCAAATCTTTATTTAATATAATGATCTATATATATATATATATATATATATATATATATATATATATATGCTGGAGACAACTTAGGCCCTTAATATCACATCTAACAAACATTACAAGTTACACTGACACATAGTAT
>CM034536.1:38855294-39216499 GCA_020002185.1 Paraescarpia echinospica | reverse complement strand
CGAAAAAAATTCACGCATATCACACCAAAACGGTATTTTTTTAAGTGCACTCTTTGCGCGGACGGATCAGTAATGTGGTCTTACCCCAAATTTATGTCCTGCATGTTACAAATCTTCACGAAGGTTAGACTGATATCAAGCTACACATATAACGAGATTAACCGCAAAGGGGAATGTATGTTACCCTTTCATCTCCGTCACGTAAGTTACAAGAAAATAGTACGTAAGTTTTTGGTGTGAAAACTCATTCCCATTTGATGTTTTATGTTGTCTAATACAGTGAGCCATTCAGTATTCTCAGAACAAACGTGTCACATCGCAAAGTGATCGAAAAAAGTTGACGCATATCACACCAAAACGGTGTTTTCAAGTGCACTCTTTGCGCTGACGGATCAGTAATGTGGTCTTACCCCAAATTGATGTCCTGCATGTTACAAATCTTCAAGAAGGTTAGACTGATATCAAGCTACACATATAACTAGATTAACCGCAAAGGGGAATGTATGTTACCCTTTCATCTCCGTCACGTAAGTTACAAGAAAATAGTACGTAAGTTATAGGTGTGAAAACTCATTCCCATTTGATGTTTTATCTTGTCTAATGCAGTAGTACATTCAGTATTCTCGAAACAAACGTGTCCCATCACAGAGTGATCGAAAAAAATTAACGCATATCACACCAAAACGGTATTTTTAAGTGCACTCTTTGCGCGGACGGATCAGTAATGTGGTCTTACCCCAAATTGATGTCCTGCATGTTACAAATCTTCACGAAGGTTAGACTGATATCAAGCTACACATATAACTAGATTAACCGCAAAGGGGAATGTATGTTACCCTTTCATCTCCGTCACGTAAGTTACAAGAAAATAGTACGTAAGTTTTTGGTGTGAAAACTCATTCCCATTTGATGTTTTATCTTGTCTAATGCAGTAGTACATTCAGTATTCTCGAAACAAACGTGTCCCATCACAAAGTGATCGAAAAAAATTCACGCATATCACACCAAAACGGTATTTTCAAGTGCACTCTTTGCGCGGACGGATCAGTAATGTGGTCTTACCCCAAATTGATGTCCTGCATGTTACAAATCTTCACGAAGGTTAGACTGATATCAAGCTACACATATAACTAGATTAACCGCAAAGGGGAATGTATGTTACCCTTTCATCTCCGTCACGTAAGTTACAAGAAAATAGTACGTAAGTTATAGGTGTGAAAACTCATTCCCATTTGATGTTTTATCTTGTCTAATGCAGTAGTACATCAGTATTCTCGAAACAAACGTGTCCCATCACAAAGTGATCGAAAAAAATTCACGCATATCACACCAAAACGGTATTTTCAAGTGCACTCTTTGCGCGGACGGATCAGTAATGTGGTCTTACCCCAAATTGATGTCCTGCATGTTACATATCTTCACGAAGGTTAGACTGATAAAAAGCTACACATATAACTAGATTAATCGCAAAGGGGAATGTATGTTACCCTTTCATCTCCGTCACGTAATTTACAAGAAAATAGTACGTAAGTTATAGGTGTGAAAAATAATTCCCTTTTGATGTTTTATCTTGTCTAATGCAGTAGTACATCCAGTATTCTCGAAACAAACCGGGCTTATTCATTCAGGAGCTCTCCGAGGACCCAACCGAGACACCAAGTTGGTTTTGACATAGAAGTTGCTTAAATTGCATATCTCTGTTGACAGCGTCTATACAAACCGAAGCATCACTAGGTGATACCAGGTAACTAACTCAGTATATAAGCAGGTACGTCAGTTGAACCCCCAAAACATTGCATATCATTTAGAAATCTATTAAATAAGGCTGATTACTCAACTGTACTATCCACTGCCGATCCGATGCGAATGAAGCTTATGATAATTTTATGATAATATACAAATCATTTTTTGAAATATCTTGTCCAATTAAATCTGTGAAAGTTAAGAAAAAATACACTAAACGAGAACCATGGATTACTTCAGTCATATTGACTTCATCTCTAAATAAAGTAGTTACTTCGAAAGAAATTAAACAGACCTAATCCAGAAATCATCAATAAATGTAGAGAATATTGTAGAGTCTTTAATAAGATTAAACGAGCAACAAAAAGTGCTTATTATACAGAAATGCTAGAAGAACGTAAGCACAACATCAAAGAAACATGGGCTGTATTACGACAAGCAATACATAAACAAAAAGAATGCCCCGAACTACCTGAAACCTTCATCATAAACGGACAAAAGAATACAACTTTAAAACAATTTACAGAATAATTTAATATTTTTTTGTTGGAATAGGTAAATCGATAAGCAACTCAATAGCTCTTCCAGTTAAGCAATTTGAAACACTCCTAAGAGGAAACTATCCCGTATATTTGTCGTGCAACCAACGCAGACAACAGAAAATATAAATATTTGTACGACAACTTAAAACTAAATGCACTGAATGTTTCGACGGTCTATCCACTAAACTACTGCAAGCGACCACACATGAAGTAGCCACTCCCCTTGAGCATATACTAAACCAATCCTTTGTCAAGGGAATTGTTCCTGAAAACTTAAAAGCTGCAAAAGTTATTCCCGTCTTCAAATCAGGTAACAATAAACTGTTCAACAATTATAGACCTATATAATTTCTAAAATAATGGAAAGCATTGTATGTAATAGATTAATAACGTTCTTAGAAAATATAACATTTTGTACAAACACCAATATGGGTTTCGTGCAATTCTACTATTCAACCAATGCTGCATTTGCTCAAAGATATTGCAGATGCAAACGATAAAATAACAAAAGACCCCACATTGGCTGTGTTTCTGGACCTTTCGATACAATAAACAATTATATTTTACTGTACAAATTAAACTTTTATGGAATTCGGGGAATATATGCAATGAATATTTTGCAAGTTATTTATCAAATCGAAAACAATATACAGAGATACACAAATGTCAATCATCTCCAAAAAAACATAATAAGTGGAGTGCCCCAAGGATTCATACTTGGACCAAACTTATTTTTAATTTATATAAATGATATAACTAACTCTACGTCTTTTAATTTATTATATTTTGCATATGACGCAACTGTATACCAATCAGGTCCTCATATTGATACTTTAATTGACAGCATAAACAAAGAATTAATACATTTGTACGATAGGCTTTGTGCCAATAAATTGTCATTAAACATATAAAAAAACGTTTTGCATATTTAGTCCACCGAATAGCAAATATCAGGTAAATGACTGTATTAAAATAAACAGGATAGCAAAGAAGAATCTGTGAAGTTCTTAGGAATACATATTGATAAACATTTAACATGGAAAACGCATCAACATAATCAGTTCTAAAATATCTTGAGCAATTTTTGCAATTAATAAAATGATTTTTTTTGCCACACAATGCTTTAAAAACTGTCTATTATACCTGAATTCAAAGTCACTTAACTTACGGTGTACAAGCATGGGGCAATGGAAATACCATAAGAAATATAATTAAACAAAAACGCACTACACGAATAATTAACAAAAATATAATATTATAGAAGTCACACCGATCCTATTTTTAAATCTGAAAATGTACTAAAAATCACTGATATTCACAGATTGCATGTCTCACTATTTACGTATGACTATCACCATAACACACTGCCTAAATCCTTCAAACATTACATACCAAAACATAATCTAGCCACTAACACCAGAATTACTAGACAATGTAACCTCTTATATACAGAGAAGCCCAGAACACATTTTTCATCATAATTACCTAAACATCATTTTATAGAATAATCTTGATTATAAAGTACAAAACGTCAAATCCAAAAAAAAATTCAAATTGTTATTATCCAATCAATATGTAGACAACTATCTTAGCCAAGTGCATTGTCTAAATCCCAGATGTGCGGGATTCAATTAAATATATGTTTACTTTTTATACCTATGTTTGGATCCGCCCAAATTTCTTATCATTGTTTTCTAACAGTACTTTCCAACAATAATTCGTTTCCTTCTCCATCTCATCCCCAGTCCGTTGTCATACAGAAAATATCATATACTAGTGATAATCATCGTATACGTATGTGTAAATATATTTCGAAATATATATTTATGGGGGTCATAGGAAGACGGCATATAACATGCCATGTGACCACCATGCAACACAACTTTATTTTTAAATGGTATTTTTGTATATGTATACTGTTATGTTGTTGTTGTTGCAAAATAAATTGATTTAATTTGATTTGACAAACTGTGTTAATGCAGGACGGAATTAACTACGACATTTTACTAAACAAATGATGGGGGGCTTTGCCGCTAGCCGTCTTGTGTTTTTATTTCCTTTGCCACACGCGCGCACGCACGCAAGCACCACAGTGTCACACACACACACACACACACACACACACACACACACACACACATACACACACACACCACCACCACCACACACACGCGCACACAGTGTAACACACACAGTGTCACACACACACACACACACACACACACACACACACACAAATACACACAGAGGGGGAGCGTGTGGCAGCTACCCCCTCTTGAATTTCTCCGAAGGGCAGACATATGGTTCTGGCCGCCATTAGAGCCAGACGAACGTGAATGTTTGTTTTTGTGGCGAGCGTCAATGGCGGGTGGAAATGAAAATGTTATGAGACGATTAATGTGTATTTTTGTCGACTGTGAAAGGTGTGTGTAATTGGAGGGTAGACCGTATCCGTTGGATTTGTCGAACTGAAAAACGAACATGTCGTTTGACAGTTGGCTAAGATCAAAGCTACTTCATCTCAGCGTTTTGTTACTCAACTTCTGGTTCTGATAGTATAGTCGAGATTGCAAAATAGTTGAATTATGAGAGGCACTACCACCGCATTAATTGACATATGTTACTGATAATAAACTGTAGTTCGGCACTGTGTATCAAGGACATCTGGTTTTGATTAGATCACCAAGCACATACAGCTTGTATTGTCATCTCAGTCAACAAAGTCACAAACATAGGTAGTTACGGTACGTGTTTGTAGAAAGATTAGTTATGACAAAGGACACTGGTGTGAGACAAAGAATTATGAAATGTGTGCAACAATTTATGTGGGAGAAAGAATCGTGACGATGACTGGACATGTGTGTCGATGGGCGGAAATAACGGAAGAAAGTCCCTGTTCTGCACGTGTACTTACACTGTATCCAACCACCTTATGTATAACTCTACGCAGCGACCGACGGTAGTGTTTTTCAAACGTCCACACGCATGCACTGTTGCATTATGAATTATACCCCCACGCACATGCACGCACTATTTCTCTGTCTGACTTCAGATGCAGGCTCATGGACAAATACCTTGACGACACGCGTACACATGCACTATTCATCTATCTTAGTTCACATGCAAGTACACGTTTACTTGGACCTGATCGACGCTTTACTCAACAGCCGCTGAAGTGATTAGAAACACACGTAACGCGCTGACAGACTATCAACAATGTTTCGTTTTAATCTCCTTATGTATACAACAGCCACTGAACAATATATGTGTGTGTGCTGATATTAAACAAACAACCCTCGTTGCTTTGTTGCGTAGCTTCATAAACTTGTTTACAGCGTTTGGGGTAATCTGACAACCACCGGTAAACCAGGTAAGAATACATTCGGTGCTATTCTTACGAACCAACGATTTGTTTTATTAGAAACACACAGCACCAGCGGTGAAATTGCTTTGTTGTTGAGTCAACGATATTGTCAATTCATAATGCAACGATTTTGATTGTCCCCTTTTCAAGTCTTTGAAGTATAATGTGCCAACCATCAATCGTTTTGATGCTTTGTTTGATTTTTTTGCTGGACCATCAGTCAGGAGCCACATAAGTCCATCAATCACCTTCACACACGTGTCACGTTCACACGTGCGTACTTACTGATCACGCGCACACTTACCATTCATATATAGGGTAATTAAACGACTATCGTCGATTAAACGTTCTGAGACAAGTGACGGAGAAAACTACTGCACGAGTTGGTGAGCAGACGGAAATATGATGAATATGCCTATACAGTTTGGTGGGTCAACTTCTTTCAGTTATTAAACCGACGTTGACCGAATCGACAACTGAGATATGCGTCTTTGCCGCTACTGTCAGTACCGGCTTCGCAGACAGTCACTCACGGTGATCGCCGTTTTGCTGTAGCTGCAGCCAGTCTATGGAACAGACGGACTGTGCCAGGATGGCAAAGACACAGCCACAGTCCAAAACGCTTCTTAAACACACTTTTTTAGAGTAGCGTTTCTGTAATATGATCACATGGACTTTATCAAATGCACTTAGCAATATATTTTAAGTAATTATTATAATTTTTATATTATTTATTACAATTTAATTCACTCATTTATTTTATATTGTTCAATACTTATCATATAATTTTTAATTGTTTGTACATGGAGAGTAGTATAGTAGGTTAATCAGCGGGGACGCAATCCGTTCCCTGGAGGAAATCCCATGTTAAAAGATAGGGATTTGCTCCAGGGCGCGCCTGGGTTAAAGGATAGGGAGTGGAAAAGTAGTTCCGGTCCCATGTTAAAAGATAGGGATTTTGTTCCAGGGCGCGCCTGGATAAAAGGATAGGGAATTTTTACCCCATGTTAAAAGATAGGGATTTTGCTCCAGGGCGCGCCTGGGTTAAAGGATAGGGAATTTTACCCCATGTTAAAAGATAGGGATTTTTTACCCTATGTTAAAAGATAGGGAATTTTTACCCCGTGTTAAAGCATAGGAGCTATTATCGTAAAGGTATACGACGAACTTTTGAATGTTCCCCATATTAAAGGATAGGAGCTATTATCGTAAAGGTATCCGACGACTTCTTGAAAAAATAAAATATACCGAACAGCATTTGAGTATGTCACACACGATATTGCTTGGCCCGTAGGCCGAGGTTCCGCCAAGGGACCGAGCCCTTATTTGGTTGACGATGACATGTATAAAATGTGGTGTTATAATAAGGCGTAATTTATATAATAAAAGGATTATAAATTTAGCAGAGGTAGTTTTATCTGAAGTAATGTATACGAAATGTAGACTACATCTAGGACTATGTTATATCAGAACCTATAGCCTCGTTTTATCGAACAGAGCGACCATCTTGGAATTAGACGTTTCGTATCATTTCCGTACGGTAATACCTAAATTCGTGTCTCTTATAAAACCCGTACTCGAGACATGTCTGGACGTGTTTGTTTGTTGCGAGTGTGAGCGTGCGCATCCTGTATGACGTCATCAAACTGCTACGCGCAGTAATTTTGTACGCGAGGTGATTTGGTCAAACAGGTAGTGATTTCGTTAGCCATCGTTTTGAACTTGCGCGCTTGAATATAATTCCATCACTTGACGTCATGGTCAGTGAGTGACGTCATGATACGCGCAGTAATTATGTGCGCGATGTGAGTTGGTCAAACAGGTAGTGATTTGGTTAGCCATCGTTTTGAACTTGCGCGCTTGAATATAATCCCATTATTTGACGTCATGGTCAGTGAATGACGTCATGGTACGCGCAGTAATTTTGTGCGCGATGTGAGTTGGTCAAACAGGTAGTGATTTGGTTAACCATCGTTTTGAACGTGCGCGCAGAAATGTAATCCCACCATGTGACATCATGGTCAGTGACGTCATGGTACGCGCAATAATTTTGTGCGCGTGTCAATTAGGTCGTAATCATAGTGATTTGGTTAGTCATTGTTTTGAACTTTCGCGCAGAAAGGTAATCTTATCATGTGATGTCATCAACAGTGAGTTCAAATTCCCCTATAAAATTTCATTCTAGAAGTTTCTTTGGTACTTTTGTCAACACACTACAAAACCGACGCTACTGTGTCCTGGAGACGTGTCTAGACTTGTTTGTTTGTTGCGAGCGTGAGCGCACACTCTCTGTATTACGTCAAAGCTATCCTTGTGATTTGGTTAGCCAACATTTGTAAGAACTATATTGAACTCATGGTGTAAACTGTTATAAACTGGTATTGAACCCACTGTGTGTTGGAAGAACAGCCGGGTATCGACATATAACATTTATACTTACCAGCCGTATCTCACTTGAGCGTCGCTTGAAAACTGATTGCAAACTGGTTCCAAACTGTTTTGAAGTGGTATTCCCTGTTCAAGTCTCATCTGTGTTTCATCTGCATTTAGAGATCAACAGTATTGTTTCAACCTTTTATCATGCAATCGTTCTTAATCCACACGTATGTACGTATGTAAAGAAGTAAACACAATCGATGCGCTATGCGCGAGGCGCTTTGTGCGAGACACGATGTCAACTTGTTGGCCCTGACACCAACTTTATCGAATAAAGAATTGGTTGCAAATCTGTTTTTCGAATCAGGCACGTAACAAAGTGAAGCGTTATGATAGAATAGTACAGGAAAATAATAACCTTCCAGATAGGTTATACCAGTATTTATATAGTTTACCGTATTAAGGGTCAAGTGTATAAAGACCCATTAGAACGTTTTTAACTTTATTCCATACTGTATTGTTTAATGTCGTGCTTCTTCGGTAAACTTTCAAACTTGCTTCTGTTATAAAACACCTAACGTGGCATTGGTAATCGAAAATAGACCCACAGAGATATACATACATGGAGACATACATAAACACAAACATAGAGACATACATTAACACAGACGTAGAGATATACATACATACATACATATATACATACATACATACATACATACATACATACACACATACAGACCACCCAACATTAACCTTCAACATATAAGCATACCTTCAAATACACTTTTAAACATACAACTTTGCAAACTTTCACTGACAAACGTTCAAACAAACGTTCCAACACACTTTTAATCCTGTTTGCAAATTGGTTTGAACTGGTATTCGATTCACAAGTCTGATCTTTTCTGCAATTCGTTTGTGTACTTTCTACTCTGAGGTCTGTGCTCGTTCGGCACGCCCACGTGACCTTTCGGCACATTCACTAACTATATAAACGCGGAGCTCTACCAGTCGGACAGTCATTCATATCACAACGACACCGCGGCTAACATCATCATGATGAAGATATAATATCACTGCCCTCGCGATACATCAGACTCGAGTGATATGGTTCGAACAACCGTTGCCGATGAGGAGTCCCTACCGACCCCGAGACAACTACCACCACCACGGAGGCCCTTCACCTGCCTGGACTGTGGGGGTTCGTTCACACGGAAATGTAATTTCAAACAACATATCACCAGCGGATGTTGTGCCCGCCGGAAGAGGACGGCCGAGGAGGCCAAGTTGGAAGCGCTTGTGGTGAGTCATACTTTATATTGTTTTACTATATGCTTATACCTAAAATGATCTTTCGGTGTCTATACTTCCGCTAAAATGGTATTTCCGTACCTATACTTCCCCTAAAATGACGTCCCCTGTTATTATATCCTATATTGTTGGACTCGTATATTACTTGTTAACATCCGGGTACATAATATTCTGTTACGTCTTTCCTTCCAAGATTATGGCTTCCCCTACGTTGTTCTTCATATCAACATCTGGCAACGTCTTAACTCCCTATACAGTTGCGTCCACGGATAATTTTTGTCGACAATTAATTTTTTTTATCCATATAACTTGTCACCTTACTTCCTATCACGTCACTTCTTATCATTGTTTCCTACCTATCCTTGTATCACCGTACTCTAGCAACGGTGTACTATTCTCATGCAATCTTTAATATTTTTTAATGTTATTGAAATATTCTTGCATGGCTACAGTGACGGTCCGCTACCAGCAAAGCGACAACGAATGGTCTCTTTGTCGACAGAGACGATTAACGACAACAGAACAGCATCGATACCAACTTTCGTTCCTAACGACGTCACAACTACTCACGCTGTCAATATCACAACTTCTACCCAAGCTTCCAATGTCGCAACTTCCGCTCCTGACTTTGCTGGTCCGAACTTTACCATTGATTTCCCTGTGACCGAAATGACGAAGACGCTTGCACGTCACATAGCATGCAGCATCTTTGAACTCTCAAGACGTCAGTGCCGTGGTTGCAAGATAGACCATCCTCGTCAATTTCATTACGATTGTATGTTATCTGATGACATTCAAATTTGCATGTACTTTGTCGCTGTCGAGGTCATTAATTCAAGTGCAATGGTGAAAGACTGTTTGAGTGTTTTGTTAGACGCAGTGTGAAGCTAACCGACGTGACAGTCGAACAGTTGTGTAATATCAATACTTGGTTGCAAGACGCCGTTTCGAAACAGTGGCGAAACACTATGAAACATATGGTTATGGCAGTATTGGAGGGTGACCTGTAAAGAACTTTATTTTGTCTTGTACACGATTAAACTTTGCAAGACTCTGTATCAATGTCTAGTCTCTGGTTCTTGTAGTTATGGAGCGTGACATGTAAATACGTTTGTGTTGTTCACGAATAAACTGTGCAAACCTTATCTTGTGTCTTTACTTAACCAAACTAAGACCAACGACTTCCACGAATCAAACTTTGACTAGCGAGATGCTCGATCCAAGCATTCAAACAAACTTGTCGGACAAACGAAACACCAAACACTTACACTAAAAAGTGATAAGAACCAAACTTGTCGAACAAACGAAACACCAAACACTTAGATCAACGAGTGACAAGAAATAAACTTGTCTGACAAACGAAACACCAAACACTTAGACCAACGAGTGACAAGAACCAAACTTGTCTGACAAACGAAACACCAAACACTTAGACCAACGAGTGGCAAGAAACAAACTTATTTGACAAACGAAACACCAAACACTTAGACCAAAGAGTACAAAGAACCAAACTTGTCAGACAAACGAAACACCAAACACTTAGACCAACGAGTGACAAGAACTAAACTACGAGACAAGAGACGAGACAACCGACGATATATTGCACGAGACTGCGACTTGTCAAACAAACGAAACATCAAACACTTAGATCAACGAGTGACAAGAAACAAACTTGTCTGACAAACGAAACACCAAACACTTAGACCAAAGAGTGGGAAGAAACAAACTTGGCGTACAAACGAAACATCAAACACTTAGACCAAAGAGTGACAAGAACCAAACTTGTCTGACAAACGAAACACGAAACACTTAGACCAACGAGTAGCAAGAAACAAACTTGTCGAACAAACGAAACACCAAACACTTAGGCCAAAGAGTAACAAGAACCAAACTTCTCAGACAAACGAAACACCAAACACTTAGACCAACGAACGAGATATCACACGAGACTATGCATGAAACATTACATGAGAGTACGGACGAAACAACGGACGAGATATCACACGAGACTATGGATGAGACATCACATGAGAGTACGGTCGAGACAAGAGACGTGACTACGGACGAGATATTGCACGAGACTGAGACTTGTCGGACAAACGAAACACCAAACACTTATACCAACGAGTGAAAAGAACTAAACTACGAGACAAGAGACGAGACAACGGACGATATATTGCACGAGAGTGCGACTTGTCGGACAAACGAAACACCAAACACTTAGACCAACGTGTGACAAGAACTAAACTACGAGACAAGAGACGAGACAACCGACGATATATTGCACGAGACTGCGACTTGTCAGACAAACGAAACACCAAACACTTAGATCAACGAGTGACAAGAAACAAACTTGTCTAACAAACGAAACACCAAACACTTAGACCAAAGAGTGACAAGAACCAAACTTGTCTCTCAAACGAAACACCAAACACTTAAACCAACGAGTGGGAAGAAACAAACTTGTCGTACAAACGAAACACCAAACACTTAGACCAAAGAGTGACAAGAACCAAACTTGTCTGACAAACGAAACACGAAACACTTAGACCAACGAGTAGCAAGAAACAAACTTGTCGAACAAACGAAACACCAAACACTTAGGCCAAAGAGTAACAAGAACCAAACTTCTCAGACAAACGAAACACCAAACACTTAGACCAACGAACGAGATATCACACGAGACTATGCATGAAACATTACATGAGAGTACGGACGAAACAACGGACGAGATATCACACGAGACTATGGATGAGACATCACATGAGAGTACGGTCGAGACAAGAGACGAGACTACGGACGATATATTGCACGAGACTGCGACTTGTCGGACAAACGAAACACCAAACACTTATACCAACGAGTGAAAAGAACTAAACTACGAGACAAGAGACGAGACAACGGACGATATATTGCACGAGAGTGCGACTTGTCGGACAAACGAAACACCAAACACTTAGACCAACGAGTGACAAGAACTAAACTACGAGACAAGAGACGAGACAACCGACGATATATTGCACGAGACTGCGACTTGTCAGACAAACGAAACACCAAACACTTAGATCAACGAGTGACAAGAAACAAACTTGTCTAACAAACGAAACACCAAATACTTAGACCAAAGAGTGACAAGAACCAAACTTGTCTCTCAATCGAAACACCAAACACTTAAACCAACGAGTGGGAAGAAACAAACTTGTCGTACAAACGAAACACCAAACACTTAGACCAAAGAGTGACAAGAACCAAACTTGTCTGACAAACGAAACACGAAACACTTAGACCAACGAGTAGCAAGAAACAAACTTGTCGAACAAACGAAACACCAAACACTTAGGCCAAAGAGTAACAAGAACCAAACTTCTCAGACAAACGAAACACCAAACACTTAGACCAACGAACGAGATATCACACGAGACTATGGATGAAACATTACATGAGAGTACGGACGAAACAACGGACGAGATATCACACGAGACTATGGAAGAGACATCACATGAGAGTATGGTCGAGACAAGAGACGAGACTACGGACGAGATATTGCACGAGACTGCGACTTGTCGGACAAACGAAACACCAAACACTTAGACCAACGAGTGAAAAGAACTAAACTACGAGACAAGAGACGAAACAACCGACGATATATTGCACGAGACTGCGACTTGTCGGACAAACGAAACACCAAACACTTAGACCAACGAGTGACAATTCGACGGGTTATCACGTGAGATTCCACCAAAAGGGGGCAAATTCGACGAGTTGTCCCGTCAAATCCCTCTTTTTGGAGCAAATTCGACGCGTTGTTGCGTCAAATCCCTCCTTTTTGGAGCAAATTCGACGCGTTGTCGCGTCAAATCCCTCTTTTTGGATCAAACATCACATACCTTCATGTCAAGAGACGATCATCTGTTCGGATTCACATCCAACGAGACGACCATAGGACTCATATGAGGTATCGCTTCTTTTAACGGAAAACATATGTTTATGAAATATCCGTCTTTACAACGTAACAATTCTATATTTACAAATAATGCGAGCGATCAGACACGATACGACCTTCTCGAGAGTCGAAAAAAGAGAGACCGGAATTGTCGGAAGTATGGTATATACACTAGTTTTCGGCGTCATTTCATTTGCATAACCAATCAGACCGAACGTACATCACGTGACTTCCCTTAACACAAAAACTGTGCACGTTCATGAGAGAAGCGACATCCGACGCCACTCAACGGACACCAATGTAATTAGTCAGAGTAAAATATATAATTAGGTTAGATAGAGAAAAAAGTTGGGGTTAATTTTGTGAAAATTTAAACAACCACCAAGTTGGTTGTATAAATTTTCTGAAAATGTTATGTTTTTGTCCCAGAGGGACAAAAACATAACATTTTCGCAAGATTAACCCCAACTTTTGTCTCTATCTAACCTAATTAGATATTTTTACCCTCTAGATGGCGCCATCATGTGACGTAGTACTTCGAGTATCCACCAGGGGCGCTACGCCGGAATTGACGTTGTACCGGAAGTTACTTGACTGTCATGGCAACCTCTACTAGGGACGCTACGTCTGAAGTGACGTCGCACCGGAAGTTACTTGACTGTCATGGCGGCCTCTACGCTTCCGGTATTCCCGGAAGTGTGTCAACGAATAGAGATATATCATGGCCGGTAGATGGCAATACTCTGACTAATTACATTGGTATCCGTTGAGTGGCGTCGGGAACCATGATGGTCACCTCTTTGAATGAAGTCCTGTCAGGTGGTTGTCCTTACATATTATTGACATATTCGTTTTCGATCATAGCAGTTTTGAAATTCGCTTGCTATGGCAGCCTCTACTAGGAACGCTAGGTCGGAAGTGACGTCGCACCGGAAATTACTTGACTGTCATGGCGGCCTCTATGCTTCCGGAATTCCCGGAAGTGTGTCAACGAATAGAGATCTATCATGACTGGTAAATGGTAATACTCTGACTAATTACATTGGTGTCCGTTGAGTGGCGTCGGATGTCGCCTCTCTCATGAACGTGCACAGTTTTTGTGTTAAGGGAAGTCACGTGATGTACGTTCGGTCTGATTGGTTATGCAAATGAGATGACGCCGGAAACTAGTGTATATACCATACTTCCGACGATTCCGGTCTTTCCTTTTTCAACTCTCGAGAAGGTCGTATCATGTCTGATCGCCCGCACTATTTGTAAATATAGAATTGTTACGTTGTAAAGACGGATGTTTCATATATATATATATGTTTTCCGTTAAAAGAAGCGATACCTCATACGAGTCCTATGGTCGTCTCGTTGGATGTGAATCCGAACAGATGATCGCCTCTTGACATGAAGGTATGTGATCTTTGGTTCTTGTCGCTCGTTGATCTAAGTGTTTGGTATTTCGTTTGTCCGACAAGTTTGCTTCTTGTCACTCTTTGGTATAAGTGTTTGGTGTTACACAGATGTCGTAGTGATCTTCAGGACAAGTGATTTCAGCAATGTAGCGTTTGTCGACAGTGCACAGCGACTGAGGATACTGTGTCGTTTCAGGTTGTCTCGATGTGTGAAATGTGTCTTGCGATCTGGGTACTGGAAGGCTGCACGTGATAGTGATGATGTAGGCTCGTAGGTAGCTGGTAGACTAGTCCATAAGCTCATGATGTACGTGTTTACTGTTCAAATGTAAAGAACGGAATGGTTCTTGGAACACGTAGTCTCGTGCGATGTCTCGCCTGTAGTCTCATGCAATGTCTCGGCCGTAGTCTCGTGCGCTATGTTTGGTAGAGATGTCATGCGATAAACTGACGAATTTGCTCCAAAAAGGAGGGATTTGACGCGACAACGCGTCGAATTTGCTCCAAAACGGAGGAATTTGACGCGACAACGCGTCGAATTTGCTCCAAAAAGAGGGATTTGACGCGACAACGCGTCGAATTTGCTCCAAAAAGGAGGGATTTGACGCGACAACGCGTCGAATTTGCTCCAAAAAGAGGGATTTGACGGGACAACGCGTCGAATTTGCTCCAAAAAGAGGGATTTAACGCGACAACGCGTCGAATTTGCTCCAAAAAGGAGAGATTTGATGCGACAACGCGTCGAATTTGCTCCAAAAAGAGGGATTTTACGCGAAAACTCGTCGAATTTACCCCCTTTTGGTGGAATCTCACGTGATAACCGTCTATTTGCCTCCTTTTGGTGGAATCTCACGCGGTAACCCGTCGAATTGTCACTCGTTGGTCTAAGTGTTTGGTGTTTCGTTTGTCCGACAAGTCGCAGTCTCGTGCAATATATCGTCCGTTGTCTCGTCTCTTGTCTCGTAGTTTAGTTCTTTTCACTCGTTGGTCTAAGTGTTTGGTGTTTCGTTTGTCCGACAAGTCGCACTCTCGTGCAATATATCGTCCGTTGTCTCGTCTCTTGTCTCGTAGTTTAGTTCTTTTCACTCGTTGGTATAAGTGTTTGGTGTTTCGTTTGTCCGACAAGTCGCAGTCTCGTGCAATATATCGTCCGTAGTCTCGTCTCTTGTCTCGACCGTACTCTCATGTGATGTCTCATCCATAGTCTCGTGTGATATCTCGTCCGTTGTTTCGTCCGTACTCTCATGTAATGTTTCATCCATAGTCTCGTGTGATATCTCGTTCGTTGGTCTAAGTGTTTGGTGTTTCGTTTGTCTGAGAAGTTTGGTTCTTGTTACTCTTTGGCCTAAGTGTTTGGTGTTTCGTTTGTTCGACAAGTTTGTTTCTTGCTACTCGTTGGTCTAAGTGTTTCGTGTTTCGTTTGTCAGACAAGTTTGGTTCTTGTCACTCTTTGGTCTAAGTGTTTGGTGTTTCGTTTGTCAGACAAGTTTGTTTCTTGTCACTCGTTGATCTAAGTGTTTGGTGTTTCGTTTGTCTGACAAGTCGCAGTCTCGTGCAATATATCGTCGGTTGTCTCGTCTCTTGTCTCGTAGTTTAGTTCTTGTCACTCGTTGGTCTAAGTGTTTGGTGTTTCGTTTGTCCGACAAGTCGCAGTCTCGTGCTATATCTCGTCCGTAGTCTCGTCTCTTGTCTCGACCGTACTCTCATGTGATGTCTCATCCATAGTCTCGTGTGATATCTCGTCCGTTGTTTCGTCCGTACTCTCATGTAATGTTTCATCCATAGTCTCGTGTGATATCTCGTTCGTTGGTCTAAGTGTTTGGTGTTTCGTTTGTCTGAGAAGTTTGGTTCTTGTTACTCTTTGGCCTAAGTGTTTGGTGTTTCGTTTGTTCGACAAGTTTGTTTCTTGCTACTCGTTGGTCTAAGTGTTTCGTGTTTCGTTTGTCAGACAAGTTTGGTTCTTGTCACTCTTTGGTCTAAGTGTTTGGTGTTTCGTTTGTCAGACAAGTTTGTTTCTTGTCACTCGTTGATCTAAGTGTTTGGTGTTTCGTTTGTCTGACAAGTCGCAGTCTCGTGCAATATATCGTCGGTTGTCTCGTCTCTTGTCTCGTAGTTTAGTTCTTGTCACTCGTTGGTCTAAGTGTTTGGTGTTTCGTTTGTCCGACAAGTCGCAGTCTCGTGCTATATCTCGTCCGTAGTCTCGTCTCTTGTCTCGACCGTACTCTCATGTGATGTCTCATCCATAGTCTCGTGTGATATCTCGTCCGTTGTTTCGTCCGTACTCTCATGTAATGTTTCATCCATAGTCTCGTGTGATATCTCGTTCGTTGGTCTAAGTGTTTGTTGTTTCGTTTGTCTGAGAAGTTTGGTTCTTGTTACTCTTAGGCCTAAGTGTTTCGTGTTTCGTTTCTTCGACAAGTTTGTTTCTTGCTACTCGTTGGTCTAAGTGTTTCGTGTTTCGTTTGTCAGACAAGTTTAGTTCTTGTCACTCTTTGGTCTAAGTGTTTGGTGTTTCGTTTGTACGACAAGTTTGTTTCTTCCCACTCGTTGGTCTAAGTGTTTGGTGTTTCGTTTGTCTGACAAGTCGCAGTCTCGTGCAATATATCGTCCGTTGTCTCGTCTCTTGTCTCGTAGTTTAGGTCTTGTCACTCGTTGGTCTAAGTGTTTGGTGTTTCGTTTGTCTGACAAGTTTGGTTCTTGTTACTCTTTGGCCAAAGTGTTTGGTGTTTCGTTTGTCCGACAAGTTTGTTTCTTGCCACTCGTTGGTCTAACTGTTTGGTGTTTCGTTTATCAGACACGTTTGTTTCTTGCCACTCGTTGGTCTAAGTTTGGTGTTTCGTTTGTCAGACAAGTTTATTTCTTGTCACTCGTTGATCTAAGTGTTTGGTGTTTCGTTTGTCAGACAAGTTTATTTCTTGTCACTCGTTGATCTAAGTGTTTGGTGTTTCGTTTGTTCGACAAGTTTAGTTCTTATCACTCTTTGGTGTAAGTGTATGGTGATTCGTTTGTCAGAGAAGTTTGTTTGAATGCTTGGTTCGAAAATCTCGCTAGTCACAGTTTGATTCGTGGAAGTCGTTGGTCTTAGTTTGGTTAAGTAAAGACACAAGAAAAGGTTTGCACAGTTTATTCGTGAACAACACAAACGTATTTACATGTCACGCTCCATAACTACAAGAACCAGAGACTAGACATTGATACAGAGTCTTGCAAAGTTTAATCGTGTACAAGACAACATAAAGTTCTTTACAGTTCACCCTCCAATACTGCCATAACCATATGTTTCATACTGTTTCGCCACTGTTTCGAAACGGCTTCTTGCAACCAAGTAATGATATTACACAACCGTTCGACAGCCACGTCGGCTAGCTTCACACCTGCGTCTAACAAAACACTCAAACAGTCTTTCACCACTGCACTTGAATTAATGACCTCGACAGCCTCGTCAAAGTACATGCAAATTTGAATGTCATCAGATAACATACAATCGTGATGAAATTGACTAGGATGGTCTATCTTGCAACAACGGCACTGACGTCTTGAGAGTTCAAAGATGCTGCATGCTATATGACGTGCAAGCGTCTTCTTCATTTCGATCACAGGGAAATCAATGGTAAAGTTCGGACCAGCAAAGTCAGGAGCGGAAGGTGCAACATTGGCAGCATGAGTAGAAGTTGTGATATTGACAGCATGAGTAGTTGTGACGTCGTTAGGAACGAAAGTTGGTATCGATGCTGTTATTTTGTCGTTAATCGTCTCTGTCGACACAGAGACCATTCGTTGTCGCTTTGCTGGTAGCGGACCTTCACTGTAGCCCTGCAAGAATAATTCAATAACATTAAAAAATATTAAAGCTTGCATGAGAATAGTACACCGTTGCTAGAGTACGGTGATACAAGGATAGGTAGGAAACAATAATAAGAAGTGACGTGATAGGAAGTAAGGTGACAAGTTATAAGGATACAAAAAATTAATTGTCGACAAAAATTACCCGTGGACGCACCTGTATAGGGAGTTAAGACGTTGCCAGATGTTGATATGAAGAACAACGAAGCCATAATCTTGGAAGGAAAGACGTAACAGAATATTGTGTACCCGGATTTTAACAAGTAATCGACGAGTCCAACCATATAGGAAATAATAACAGGGGACGTCATTTTAGGGGAAGTATAGGTACGGAAATACCATTTTAGCGGAAGTATAGACACCGAAAGATCATTTTAGGTGTAAGCATATAGTAAAACAATATAAAGTATGACTCACAACAAGCGCTTACAACTTGGCCTCCTCGGCCGTCCTCTTCCGGCGGGCACAACATCCGCTTGTGATATGTTGTTTGGAATTACATTTCCGTGTGAAAGATCCCCCACAGTCCAGGCAGGTGAAGGGCCTCCGTGGTGGTGGTAGTTGTCTCGAGGTCGGTAGGGACTCTTCATCGGCAACGGTTGTTTGAACCATATCACTCGAGTCTGATGTATCGCGAGGGCAGTAATATGATATCTTCAACATGATGATGTTAGCCGTGGTGTCGTTGTGATATGAATGACTGTCCGACTGGTAGAGCTCCGCGTTTATATAGTTAGTGAATGTGCCGAAAGGTCACGTGGACGTGCCGAACGAGCACAGACCTCAGAATAGAAAGTACACAAACGAATTGCAGAAAAGATCAGACTTGTGAATCGAATACCAGTTCAAACCAATTTGCAAACAGGATTAAAAGTGTGTTGGAACGTTTGTTTGAACATTTGTCAGTGAAAGTTTACAAAGTTGTATGTTTAAAAGTGTATTTGAAGGTATGCTTATATGTTGAAGGTTAATGTTGGATGGTCTGTATGTATGTATGTATGTATGTATGTATGTATGTATGTATGTATGTACGTATGTATGTATGTATGTATATATGTATGTATGTATGTATCTATGTACGTGTTTATGTATGTCTCTATGTCTGTGTTTATGTATGTCTGTATGTATGTGTATGTCTATGGGTCCATTTTCGGTTACCAATACCACGTTAGGTGTTTTATAACAGAAGCAAGTTTGAAAGTTTACCGAAGAAGCACGACATTAAACAATACAGTATGGAATAAAGATAAAAAAAACGTTCTAATGGGTCTTTATACACTTGACCCTTAATACGGTAAACTAAATAAATACTGGTATAACCTATCTGGAAGGTTATTATGTTCCTGTACTGTTCTATCATAACGCTTCACTTTGTTACGTGCCTGATTCGAAAAACATATTTGCAACCAATTCTTTATTTGATAAGTTTGGTGTCAAGGCCACTAAGTTGACATCGTGTCTCGCACATAGCGCCTCGTGCATAGCGCATCGATTGTGTTTACTTCTTTATATACGTACATACGTGTGGATTAAGAATGATAGCATGATAAAAGTTTGAAACAATACTGTTGATCTCTATATGCAGATGAAACACAGATGAGACTTGATCAGGGAGTACCAAATAACTTCAAAACAGTTTCGAACCAGTTTGCAATCAGTTTTCAAGCGACGCTCATGTGAGATACGGCTGGTAACTATAAATGTTATATGTCGATACCCGGCTGTTCTTCCAACACACAGAGCGTTCAATACCAATTCATACCAGTTTACACCATGAGTTCAATATAGTTCATACAAATGTTGGCTAACCAAATCACAATGATAGCTTTGATGTAATACAGAGAGTGTGCACTCATGCTCGCAACAAACAAACAAGTCTAGACACGTCTCCAGGACACAGTAGCGTCGGTTTTGTAGTGTGCTGACAAAAGTACCAAAGAAACTTCTAGAATAAAATTTTATAGGGGAATTTGAACTCACTGTTGATGACATCACATGATAGGATTACCTTTCTGCACGAAAGTTCAAAACAATGACTAACCAAATCACTATGATTACGACCTAATTGACACGCGCACAAAATTACTGCGCGTACCATGACGTCACTGACCATGACGTCACATGGTGGGATTACATTTCTGCGCGCACGTTCAAAACGATGGCTAACCAAATCACTACCTGTTTGACCAACTCACATCGCGCACAAAATTACTGCGCGTAGCATGACGACACTCACTGACCATGACGTCAAATAATGGAATTATATTCAAGCGTGCAAGTTCAAAACGATGGCTAACCAAATCACTACCTGTTTGACCAACTCACATCGCGCACATAATTACTGCGCGTATCATGACGTCACTCACTGACCATGACGTCAAGTGATGGAATTATATTCAAGCGCGCAAGTTCAAAACGATGGCTAACGAAATCACTACCTGTTTGACCAAATCACCTCGCGTACAAAATTACTGCGCATAGCAGTTTGATGAAGTCATACAGGGTGCGCACGCTCACGCTCGCAACAAACAAACACGTCCAGACACGTCTCGAGTACGGGTTTTATAAGAGACACGAATTTAGGTACTACCATACGGAAATAATACGAAAGGTCTAATTCCAAGATGGTCGCTCTGTTCGAAAAAAGAGGCTATAGGTTCTGATATAACATAGTCCTATATGTAGTCTACATTTCGTATATATTACTTCAGATAAATCGACCTCTGCTGAATTGATAATCCTTTTATTATATAAATTACGCCTTATTATAACACCACATTTTATACATGTCATCGTCTACCAAATAAGGGCTCGGTCCCTTGGCGGAGCCTCGGCCTACGGGCCAAGCAATCTCGTGTGTGACATTCAAATGCTGTTCGGTATATTTTATTTTTTCAAGAAGTCGTCGGATACCTTTACGATAATAGCTCCTATCCTTTAACATGGGAAAAATTCAAAAAATTGTCGTATACGTTTACGATAATAGCTCCTATGCTTTAACACGGGGTAAAAATTCCCTATGTTTTAACATGGGGTAGAAAATCCCTATCTTTTAACATGGGGTAAAAATTCCCTATCCTTTAACCCAGGCGCGCCCTGGAGCAAAATCCCTATATTTTAACATGGCGTAAACATTCCCTATCCTTTAACCCAGGCGCGCCCTGGAGCAAAATCCCTATCCTTTAACATGTGACCGGAACTAATTTTCCACTCCCTATCCTTTAACCCAGGCGCGCCCTGGAGCAAATCCCTATCTTTTAACATGGGATTTCCTCCAGGGAACGGATTGCGTCCCCGCTGATTAACCTACTATACTACTATGGAGGTATAATAATTTTGTAATGAATGTTTTAATTATTATTTTATGGTATACATTTTAGAATGCTTTTTCTATCTACAATAAAATTCTAAATAGTTACGTGTACATGCAAATCAAATCAATTTATTTTGCAACAACAACAACATAGCAGTATACATACACAAAACAACCGTGTAAAAATAAAGTTGTGTTGCATGGTGGTCACATGGCATGTCTTCCTGTGACCCCATAAACATATATTTCGAATTATATTTACACATACGTATACGATGATTATCACGAGTGTATGATATAATAATAATCTTTATTGATACATAATGTTAAATATAGCACAGATGTAGCAGTAGCAGTAATATGTAACATGTATACATTACGTATCAAATGGAACTAAGCAACACATTGCTTGTATTCCTTATTCATGTCATATATCCAATGAAATCTATGATTCGTGTAAAAAAAAAATAATAATAATAATAATAATAAAAAAATAATAAACATCTTCATAATAAACTAACAATTTATTTAATAATGCATTATACGAGTACCGTAAGACTGAACATCAGGTACATCTTAACATGACAACATTATGCGAGTACCGTAACACTGAACACCAGGTACATCTTAACACGACAACATTATACGAGTACCTAACACTGAACACCGGGTACATCTTAACATGATAAAATTACATTAAAGCAGCATTTATCATATGTTTGCTAGAATTAGACGCTTGGTCCTTTGTTTGAACATATGAAGAGATGTACAATATTGTAAATAGTTATTTGTAATAAATGTATTCCAGATTTTAGGACCAACATAAGCCAAAGTCAATTGTCTACAATTAGTCTTACAGTATGGTATTTTATATGTTACTTCCTGCCTTGTATTATATTTATGTGTGGATATTTGCAGGACAAATACATCATGATATATATCTGGCAACATACCCCTATTATGCTTGTACATTAGAATACAGCATAAATATTTATTTACGTCATAAATATTCATTATTTGATAAGATGTAAATAAAGGCTGCGTATGATCAATAAATCCTACATGACTTATTACACGCAAAACTCTTTTTTGGAGTAAATGAATTTTAGCAAGGTATATATTCGGGGCCCTTCCCCAGACGACATTACAATAAGTAATATATGGGTATATAAACATGTAATACAGGTTTAACAATGATTTGTTATCTAATTTGTTTGTCACCTTTTTTATAATACCAATATTCTTAGAAATTTTATTTGATATATATTTAATGTGTGTGCTCCAATTCAATGTATTATTTATAAGCAAACCCAAAAACTTTATCTCATGTACAGTGTTAATTTGTATGCCGTCTATGCAAATGTTATTACACCTCTCTCTTATACTGATCGTATTACTAAAGGTCACTGTGTGAGTTTTCTGTATATTCAAAGAAAGTTTATTAATGTTAAGCCATAAAGATAGTTTTTTTATTTCAGAGTTCAAAACATTTTCCATTTCCTCTATATTGTTGCCTTGTATAAAGATGCTCGTGTCATCAGCAAACATAATGGTAAACGTTGTGTCAGATAAAGTAGATAAATCATTTATATAGATAAGAAAGAGTAAAGGTCCCAGAATTGAACCCTGCGGAACACCACATGTTATGTTTTTAAGGGAAGATTTTGTTCCATAGAATTTTACTCGTTGTTGTCTGTTACTTAAAAAGTTACGAATCCATTGGAGTATATTTCCTCTGATTCCATAATGTGTTAATTTTCTCAATAATATATTATGATTAACGGTATCAAAGGCTTTGGCTAAATCCAGAAATAACCCAATTACGTGCTCTTTGGTATCAATTGCCTTACTAATTTTGTCAATTAGCAGTGTAATAGCCATATCAGTAGAATATCCTTTCCTAAATCCAAATTGGGAATTAGACAAGATGTTATGTTTCATTATGTAATTCATTAATCTATTGTACATTAATCTTTCAAAAACCTTTGAAAATACAGGCAAGACAGAAATAGGCCTGTAATTATTAATTAATGTTGTATCGCCATTTTTAAAAACAGGAACTATATCAGCTATTTTTAGTTGATCAGGAACATATCCTTGATCAAATGATAAATTTACAATGTAACTTAAAGGATCAAGTAGGTTGGAGAAGGCCTGTTTGACAATAATAGGTTTTATGCCATCCCATCCAGGACTAGAGTTTTTAAAATTCTTAATAATTCCCTTTATCTCATCTGGTGTGGTTGGCGACAAATACATTGAATTTTTATAGACTCCTTGGAGGTAGTCATCAGGTCTCTCTGACATGACTGGTATTTTATCAGCCAGTTCTGGACCTATACTTGTAAAATATTCATTAAATGTATCAGCTATGCATTTTTTATTTTTTGTTAATTTACCGTCAATTAGTAATTTGTCATTAGATAAAAATGCTTCCTTCCTTCCTATAATATTCTTTAAGATTATCCAGGTTTTTTTTAAATTACCCTTGTGCTGTTGAAGCTCATGTCGATAGTATTCTCTTTCTGCTACAGTAATAAGACAATTTATTTTATTTCTATATCTTTTATAATTAGTTTCATTGAAGACAGTCGGTTTTTTCAAGTAATACATATACAATTTGTTTTTAGTTCTAATGGAGTGTCGGAGTCCCATAGTAATCCACGGTTTATGTTTTCTTTTCCTAATAGTTGTGTTAGCTAACGGAAATGAATTATTGTATGCAACTAATATCTCATTAATGAATACAGAATAACATTCTTGTGGATCTCTGCATGCATAAACGTCATCCCAGCATATTTTATCTATACTCTCTTTGAATGTAGCAGTAGTCTGCGCATTATATATTCTAGTCGCTATTGTCATTTCTACCTTTGTGCTATCAGTATGTTTAGTGAGCAAAAATATTGGTAGGTGGTCAGAAATATCTGTATATATTATTCCATGCAATTGATAATTTGCACCAATTAAATCATTGCTGTATATATTATCGATGACAGTGGCAGTTGTTGCTGTTATTCTAGTAGGCTTGCTGATAAGGGGTATAAATGCCTGTTGGAACATTGCATCTATGTAATCTTGAGTTTCCGTGTGACTACCATAATTAAGTAGATTAATGTTAAAGTCACCCATTATGTAACACTGTTTATTATCAACCTTGAGAGTTTGTATAATATTGATAACATGTTCTGTGAAAGCAGTAATGTTTGTATTAGGTGGTCGATAGACAACACCTACAGTTATTTTGTTGTTGCATGTCTTAGACCGAGTCTTGATTTCAATAAAAACGCATTCCAGATATTCAGTTATGACACTCATTTCTGGTAATTCAGTACACTCAAGGGACTTACGAACATATAAGGATACACCACCTCCCTTCTTGGAGGGCCTAGTCAAATGTATACTTTTGTACTCTGGCAATTCATACAGGTCAAGATTGTCATTATGTAACCAAGTTTCGCTTAGACCGATGACCGAGAACCTGTTATCGATCAGTGACAAGAAGTCACCCAATTTGCTAATGTTCTTTGGCAAGCTACGGATATTTAAATGCATAATTGAAAACTCGTCATCAGAGATATTATTTCTTTTTATAACTTCATTAATGTCATCTTCAAGATAATATTTAGTATTTACAAAGCTATCTGTTGTGAGTAAATTACAATCGGGATCTATATTCCGCATTGCAGCATTGCCAGTTTCATAATCTTGTACATCACCTAAGGTAGTATTACGTAATTGGCTCATAGCAATGAAGTGCAGTATATGCATACATATTCACACAGTACACAATAATGCTTCTATAGCTGCATATAACATTTACAGATCGTTTTATAAAAAACAACGTTATGTGACATCTGTTAAGTTGTAGTAGGTTAGTTAGAATACATGATATGTATCGATAACATATAGTAATAAAGTATATATGAGTAATTAAATAAGACACGAACCATATGTAGAATACGAAGGTGTCCATGAATGAGACCATAAATGGTACAGTCCCTATGTGAACAAGCACCATGATAGGCCGACTAGAGATACAAAATATCCACCGTGACTTGGGCCAATGTCCAACGCAATTACAGTGCATTTAGTTCATCAACTCGACTGACGGTTTTGATTGTTCCCTTTAGGTCCTTTATGACAATCCTTCCATCATACGACCAACAGTCGAGAATCTTGTGCTGTTTCTTTAATGTCCGGCACAAGAACAGTAGTCTTGCTCTCTTCTGGGTGAGATCTTCGGATATGTAAACATTTGATCGTTTGGTGCGTAGCCGTTTTCGAGCTTTAATGAAGTCATTCTTCGATTTATAGTCTTTGAACTGGACTATAATTTGGCGCGAGTGGTTTTTATTTGTGGCGGATTTTCTAGGCCCAATCCTATGGGCTCTGTTGATATGGTCCATTTTTAATGGGACGTCCATATCGTTAAACAAGTCAGTGATAATCTTATCAATTTGTTCACCGTCTTTGTTTTCAACTATTCCTGTAATGCGCACCGAGGACCGACGGCTGTACTGCTCCAGGTTATCAACAGCTTGCTCAAGTTGTTCAATTCGTGTGTCCTTGTCTGTCAACTCCTTTTCAAGATTTTCGAGCCTTCTATTTATTTTGTCAGCAACTATTGTAGCAATCCGGGTAGCAAGGGCCGCGATTACGTCATCGTCACTTAGCGCTAGCTTGATTTGTTCTACAAGTTCATCGGTGTTCGTGATCGGTTTCTTCTTGCCCATTGTTGCTGGTGGTTGTCTGTTACGCAATAGTAGGGTCTAATCACAGGCTAAGCAGCAAACGTTGGCGGTTTTGAGCGTGTCGTGGGCGACAATATGGTTGTTACACGATCCGATATATTTTACCGGCGTGCAAGTTCAAGAAAATATCACAATTTAACACCCACCGCGTTCCTGAGTGTCCACTAGTCGACCTTGTTCACTTCAGCAAAAAACACGGGACCTTTCAGAGCATTTCTCTTACATTCTCACTCCCAAATCGAGGAGTGCGAAGAAATCGTGCAGTCTGACCATGGCACGTGTCCGCAAGTCTGTATGACAACGGACTGGGGATGCGATGGAGAAGGAAACGAATTAGTGTACGAAATTACTGTTAGAAAACAATGATAAGAAATTTGTGCGGATTCAAACATTAATATAAAAAAATATTTAATTGCACTCAGCACATCTGGGATTTAGGCAGTGCACGTGGCTAAGATAATTGTCTAGATATTGATTGGATAATAAAACTTTCATTTGTTGTCTGGATTTGACGTTTTGTAACTTATAATCGAGATTATTCCATAGTTTTATAAAATAGTGTTTAGGTAATTTAGATGAAAAATGTGTTCTGGGCTTCTCTCTATATAAGAGGTTACGTTGACTAGTAATTCTGGTGTTAGGGGCTAGATTCTGTTTTGGTATATATATATAGTGTTTGAAGGATTTAGGCAGTGTATTATGGTGATAATCATACATAAATAGTGAAACATGCAACCTGTGAATATCAGTGATTTTAAGTATATTTTCAGATTTAAAGATAGGATCGGTGTGACTTCTATATTTTTTGTTATTTATTCGTATAGCGCGTTTTTGTAATATTTCTATCTTTCTTATGGTATTTCCATTGCCCCATGCCTGTACACCGTAAGTTAAGTGACTTTGAATCAATGTATACTATAGAGTTTTTAAAGCACTGCGTGGCCAAAAAAAATTCATTCTATTAATTAAAAAAATTGCTCTATATATTTTAGAACTTATTATGTTGATATGTTTTTTCCATGTTAAATGTTTATCAATATGTATTCCTAAGAACTTCACCGATTCTTCTTTGTCATCCTTTCCAACATGATTAATAATTTCACTGTTTATTTTAATATAGTTATTTACCTGGTATTGGCTATTCGGTGGACTAAATATGCAAAAGTTTGTCTTTTTTATATTTAATGACAATTTATTGGCACAAAGCCAATCGTACAAATGTATTAATTCTTGGTTTACGCTGTCAATTAAAGTATCAATATGAGGATCTGATTGGTATACAGTTGTGTCATCTGCAAAAGATAATAGATTCAGAGACGTAGAGTTAGTTATATCATTGATATAAATTAAAAATAAGATTGGTCCAAGTATGGATCCTTGGAGCACTCCACTTATTATGTTTTTTGGAGATGATTGACATTTGTGTATCTCAGTATATTGTTTTCGATTTGATAAATAACTTGCAAACCATTTATTGCTTATTCCCCGAATTCCACAAAAGTTTAGTTTGTACAGTAAAATATCATGGTTTATTGTGTCGAATGCCTTTGAAAGGTCCAGAAACACAGCTAATGTAAGGTCTTTTGTTATTTTATCATTTGCTTCTGCAATATCTTTTAGCAGGTGCAGTATTGGTTGAATAGTAGACTGTTTTGCACGACACTCATATTGATGTTTATACAAAATGTTATATTTTTCTAAGAACATTATTAATCGATTTTTTTCTCCATTATTTTAGAAATCGCGGGTAGAATACTTATAGGTCTATAATTGTTGAACAGTTTATTGTTACCTGATTTGAAGACGGGAATGACTTTTGCAGTTTTTAAGTTTTCAGGAACAATTCCCGTGACAAAGGATTGGTTTAGTATATGCTCAAGCGGAGTGGCTACTTCATGTATGGTCCCTTGTAGTAGTTTAGTGGATAGATCGTCGAAACCTTCAGTGCTTTTTGTTTTAAGTTTTCGTACAAATTATTTATATTTCTGTTGTCTGCGTTGGTTGCATGAAAAAAATTACGGGATAGTTCCCTCTTAGGTGTGTTTCAAATTGCTTAACTGGAAGAGCTATTGAGTTGCTTATCGATTTACCTATTCCAACGAAAAAATTATTAAATTCTTCTGTAATTTGTTTTAAATTTGAATTCTCTTGTCCGTTTATGATGAAGGTTTCTGGTAGTTTGGCCAAATCTTTTTGTTTATATATTGCTTGTCGTAATACAGCCCATATTTCTTTGATATTGTGCTTACGTTCTTCTAGCAATTCTGTATAATAAGCACTTTTCGCTGCTCGTTTAATCTTATTAAAGACTACAATATTCTCTATATTTATTGATGATTTCTGGATTATGTCTGTTTAATTTCTTTCGAAGTAACTGCTGTATTTAGAGATGAAGTCAATATGACTGAAGTAATCCATGGTTCTCGTTTAATGTATTTTTTTAACTTTCACAGATTTAATTGGACAAGATATTTCGAAAAGTGATTTGTATATTATCATAACATTACCATAAGCTTCATTCGCATCAGCAGTACAGTTGAGTAATCAGCCATATCTAATAGATTTGTAAATGATGCAATGTTTTGTGGGGTCAACTGTCGTACCTGCCTATATACTGATTTTTGTGGACGAGGTGTGCCATACATTATATGAAATATTCCAAAATGATCGACTAAATCAGTGATAATAATCCCCGATTCATAACTAGGATGAGTATGATTTGAATATAAGTGGTCTATAAGTGTTGCCTTAATAATATGATGTTATTCGTTTTGGTTTAGTTATATGCGGAATAAATCCTTGAGATGTTACATTATCTATGAAGTCATTGGTTTTTTTATGGTTGACAAAGTTTAGCAAATTAATGTTATAGTCGCCCATTAAATAAGCAGTTTTATTTTCATGTGACATTTTATCCTGTATTTCTATTATTTTACTTATAAACATATCGATATCTGCACGAGGAGCAGAGTTAGGACGATAAATTACACCTACTATAAAAGGTTTATTATGATTACCTTGAACTTCAAAAAATATAGATTCAAAAACATGGGGAATAAATATAGAGAGATCTTCACGTTTAGAGTAGATGAAGCTTTCGTTGATATATATCCCAACTCCACCGTGCCCATCATCATTTTGTAATCTTGTATTAAAAAATAAACTTATTTTGTATTGCTGGGAATCACGAATTCTAAATATTTCTGTTAAGCCAATTAAATCAAGTTTGAGACCATTTGAAGATAAGTTAAAAAGTACTTCTTGCACAGAATCCCAGTGTGCCTCCAAAATGCGACAATTTATACATAACATCGATAGAGATATATTGTCACAGTGGAAAGCTTTTGAGAATTCAGTTGGGGTAAAATATTTACAATCATTGGTATTTAAAGAAAAGGGGGAATCATGATACATTTCATCTCCGTAATGATTAATTTCATTATATAATTTTCTAAATTCAAAGTTTGCATTTGTTTGGATCCGGTCAATACTAATATTATCATCCATTTACAAATCTAGTTAAGTATATCATATTAAACCAATCTCCCCAGTCCGTCGTCTTTACGCTACTACCAGAAGCAACATAGAAAATCAAAAAACCTGTAATGCAAACGAATAATCAGCTTAGTACATTCTGTGTAGCACGTCATCGTAACATTCTGTGTAGCACGTCATCGTAACATTATGTGTAGTATGTCATCGTAACAATCTGTGTAGCACGTCATCGTAACATTCTGTGTAGTATGTCATCGTAACATTCTGTGTAGCACGTCATCGTAACATTCACCGTAATTGTATGGGTTTTTGCTTATCCATTTCCGGACGTTGCAGCCTTGATGGATTGTCTATAGACAGCTCTTTCGTTTGCCAGTCTCCCCACACGCCAGACGTCGGCTCCCATCCATTCCTCTATGTCCTTCCCCCATTGTCTCCTAGGTCGTCCTCTGCTTCTTCTGCCTTCCACAAAACAAAAGAAAACATATATATGTAATAAAACAAGGAACATTAGGGAAGAAAGATAATAAGGATAGCCAACTGGCTGGCCTTCCACTAGGCATGGCATAATTATGAACATACTAGAACAAAAATACAACAACCGAGATATAACAACAAATAATTAACATACATATATTTGAAGAGAACTGTACATTTAGCAAACCATTTGCACAGGACTAATGTCTACAAATGGTTGTTTCCATTCTATATTGCAAGATCCAATTTATAAATGGAGAAAAAAACATTAGGGAACAACATTAGGTCAAAATTAGGTCATGAGTTGACACAATATAATTAAGCAACACCTTTAGTTGCTTCGTATTGACATTTTTAATAGTAACAATAATTTTTTGGATATGCAGATATAATAATTATTATTCAACGTCATACAAGGAAAGATGAAAAAGAAAAGACAAAGAAAAAAATAGCATCATCAAGCGTTGTTTACAGAGCTTTTGTTATGTTCAAGAAAGAAATCAAAGATATAGATATACATAAAACTTAACGTTAGTTACAACATTCGTTCTATCATTCTTTTCCAAAGCCTAAGCTAACAACGCAGAGCAGTTTATCATGTTTGTAGCAATGAATTTAATGAAAATGTGCAAATAGAACACCTCGTGTATTTTAACAGTATGTAAGACAAATAGCATTCTTCTGTATTATGTTGAAAATATTTTTTTGAGAAAAGGAACCTATTTAATTTGAACGGTACATAATTCATGCATGTAAAGCGCCTGAGAGCAATCTGATTGATTCGGGTGCTATATAAATAAATTGTATTATTATTTTTTATTAATTGTTTTCCCTTCCAAATTTTACCCGTATCGACTCGAAACGTACGGTCGGGTGTTTAAGTCTGTTGAACACACTTATTCATACAGAAAGGCGATGTTTAACGCCGAATGCGCGGAAAGTATCAAAGAGGCAAGATAAGCGTACATGGCGAAATGGAGAAGTAGAGCCATAAAGAAAACGAGAAGAGCATCCGATTGTGACGCTATACGTGTCGACTGTATGCGGAACTTATTGATGACAAAGTTCTCGACCTCGAAAGAGTTGAGAGAGGGCTTACTGGCTACTTGAAAAGTTGAACTGGTGGAGAGGATGCCGTTGAAGGAAGCTTTTTGGGGGTCGACTACGGTGGTAAAAAGATCAAAACACGCTCGGAAAATGACTGATGCAGGTGCGTGATAGATGCATCAGTTAAAACGCGTTTAAAGTGGCGCGGCGACGTTGTAGATGACAGTAGTTTTTACATTGATTTGCTTGTGATGTGTTTCGGTACTGATCGACACCGTGTTTCATTGGCAAGGTATCATCATCGGCCGAGCTTTCCATTTCTCTTGCGGTATCTGGAGTTTGTGACCTCAAGATTTTTCACAGTTATAAGATCGATAAGGACTTCCCATTACGGTTTGTATTGTTATAGTAAGGGTCTGTATAAATAAATTTAGCATCTCCTGGTGCAAATCGTGCGTTAAAGTCTCCTACAACCAGCAACATGTTGCGCACTGGTACCCATTTGATCGCCCTTCTTAAGTCGTTGTAGTGGTCCTCTACGCTATCTACTTCAGCAGAGTTGGTCGGACAATACATGACGATAACTGTTGTAGCAGGTTTGCCGCTGAAGTTGGCAATCAGCATTCGTCTACTGTGTGTCGTAATGTTCTCTAGGGCTCCCATGCCCCTTGTGTTGAAATGTTCTCTAGAGCTCCCATGCCCCTTGTGTTGAGCAGAATGCCTACTCCTCCCTCTGCTGTGTGTTGTAATGTTCTCTAGGGCTCCCATGCCCCCTGTGTTGAGCAGAATGCCTACTCCTTCCTCTACTGTGTGTTGTAATGTTCTCCAGGGCTCCCATGCCCCTTGTGTTGAGCAGACTGCCTACTCCTCCCTCTGCTGTGTGTTGTAATGTTCTCTAGGGCTCCCATGCCCCTTGTGTTGAGCAGAATGCCTACTCCTCCCTCTGCTGTGTATTGTAATGTTCTGTAGGGCTCCCATGCCCCCTGTGTTGAGCAGAATGCCTACTCCTCCCTCTACTGTGTGTTGTAATGTTCTCCAGGGCTCCCATGCCCCTTGTGTTGAGCAGACTGCCTACTCCTCCCTCTGCTGTGTGTTGTAATGTTCTCTAGGGTTCCCATGCCCCTTGTGTTGAGCAGAATGCCTACTCCTCCCTCTGCTGTGTGTTGTGATGTTCTCTAGGGCTCCCATGTCCTTTGTGTTGAGCAGAATGCCTACTCCTCCCTCTGCTGTGTGTTGTAATGGTCTCTAGGGCTCCAATGCCCCTTGTGTTGAGCAGACTGCCTACACCTCCCTCAGCTATGTGTTGTAATGTTCTCTAGGGCTCCCATGCCCCTTGTGTTGAGCAGAATGCCTACTCCTCCCTCTGCTGTGTGTTGTAATATTCTCTAGGGCTCCCATGCCCCTTGTGTTGAGCAGATTGCCTACTCCTCCCTCTGCTGTGTGTTGTAATGTCCTCTAGGGCTCCCATGCCCCATGTGTTGAGCAGACTGCCTACTCCTCCCTCTGCTGTGTGTTGTAGTGTTCTCTAGGGCTCCCATGCCCCTTGTGTTGAGGAGAATGCCTACTCCTCCCTCTGTTGTGTGTTGTAATGTTCTCTAGGGCTCCCATGCCCCTTGTGTTGAGCAGGATGCCTACTCCTCCCTCTGCTGTGTGTTGTAATGTTCTATAGGGCTCCCATGCCCCTTGCGTTGACCAGAATGCCTGTTTCTCCCTCTGCTGTGTGTTGTAATGTTCTCTAGTGCTCCCATGCCACTTGTGTTGAGCAGACTGCCTACTCCTCCCTCTGCTCTGTGTTGTAATGTACTCTAGGGCTCCCACGCCCCTTGTGTTGAGTAGACTGCCTACTCCTCCCTCTACTGTGTGTTGTAATGTTCTCTAGTGCTCACATGCCCCTTGTGTTGAGTAGACTGCCTACTCCTCCCTCTGCTGTGTGTTGTAATGTTTTCTAGGGCTCCCATGCCCCTTGTGTTGAGCAGAATGCCTACTCCTCCCTCTGTTGTGTGATGTAATGTTCTCCAGGGCTCACATGCCCCTTGTGTTGAACAAAATGTCTACTCCTCCCTCTGATGTGTGTTGTAATGGTCTCTAGGGCTCCCATGCCCCTTGTGTTGAGCAGACTGCCTACTCCTCCCTCTGTTGTGTGTTGTAATGTTCTCCAGGGCTCACGTACCCCTAGTGTTGAACAGAATGCCTACTCCTCCCTCTGCTCTGTGTTGTAATGTACTCTAGGGCTCCCACGCCCCTTGTGTTGAGTAGACTGCCTACTCCTCCCTCTACTGTGTGTTGTAATATTCTCTAGTGCTCCCATGCCCCTTGTGTTGAGTAGACTGCCTACTCCTCCCTCTGCTGTGTGTTGTAATGTTCTCTAGGGCTCCCGTGTCCTTTGTGTTGAGCAGACTGCCCACTCCTCCCTCTGCTGCTCTGGTAGTCGCATTTCTCCAGGCTGTGGTAGTGATTAAAGTTTATCCTTGGATCTTTTCGTATCGTACTGGTTCATCATGTACTATACGGTGCTCTTGAATACCATTTACTTCAATTCCCTGTTTCTTCATGTTCTTCACTAGTTCTTCTGGGTAATCGTATGGTTCTGACGTTCAATGTTGATATTTTAAGTTTTTTTTGCATTTTACTAGTTTCCCCCCTTTATGTCCACTGTTATCAAACTTACAACTATTTAAGTTATTTTCAACACCAAACAAACCCCATTAATTATAAATGCACCGTTAACAATAAAACGTGGATACGTCTAAAATATGTGGCTTAAATGTATACATTGCATGTATGTCTATGCGTCATGTTCGCCATTTTCGCAATTAGGCCTAATTTAATTGTGCGTGCATTTTTGTCATTATTTAAATTGTGCCATTTTATTATGTCCCGTTGTTGTTGTTTTACAGTTCAATTGGTGTGCTCATCTATTTAATAGTGTATTTGTGATATTTATAATCCATAATATAATGTGTACTATGATAAACTAAATAAATATGTTCATGATGACTTTAATATCTCAATGGGTATGAAAAAGTCATCACACATTGTTACCCATAAATAATTACGTGGCATAAACCATAATTATGTGTCTTCAGAAAAACGTTTACTCTCAGATGCATACCGGTTGAAGTTCGTTTGACAGTGACATTGTGGGTGTTAGCTACTGGCTCGGAATATCGAAGTGTCGCCCACTTCTTTGGCATTGCGAAATCAACTTGCTGAGGAATATTCAAGGAAACATACAGTGTCATTGTCACCATCGTAGCTTCTCCCCAGATACATAAATATGCCATGCAATGAGCGTCTAGACGCCATCATCGATCGCTTCGAAACCAAGTTTGGGTTCCCCAACTGTGGAAGGACGATCGATGGCACCCATATACCCATCATTGCGTCACAAGGCCGTTGCAAAGCTAGATTGAGGATTCTCTATCGACGGACCGATATTGGAACGGAAGACGTCACCACAATGGTTTTGGCATGCTTCACACTAAACAACAAGGGGGATTCATTGCGGATTAGTCGGACGTTCGAAACGATCAGCCACATGTCCAACCTCATGATGTGGACAATAGGGGAAATGTGGAACATTTCAGTGCATAATCTGTCCTGTTTAAATGTCAAACAAATTAGTCATCCAAGTAATGCCAGTTCTCACGAAAAACATTCTGTAGATAACAGAACATTTTTGTTGATTTTATTTTTTAGCAAACGACGACTACAACAAACCATTATTATGGTAACTAATTCAACTTCTGATTCAACCACATTCTGTAAAATTGCTAATACTAATAGTCACTGTGAAAACTGATATATATATATATATATATATGGATATATGTTTACCCCCTAATACAATATAAAGTGTGTTAAGCCATCTGTGTTGGACATGTTTGAGGGATTGTTCATGTGTGTGTGTTCATTATCTGGGTACTTGGATAATGTTGGGCCTGATAACCAGAACTCATCATTAACATAATCTGCATCATCCTTTCCTCGTGTTTCCTCTCTTCCTCCCTGTCGACCATCTCCCGCTCCAGTCTTCTTTCCTCCATGTCCATCACCAACTTCAGACGCTTGGATCAGCGGCGATGAACACGACGGCAGCCTTTTCCTGCGACGACACAATCTGAGCTACAAGTCTTTCAATGAGGCGACCATTCTTTCCGGGAACTTTTCTTTTCCTTGTAGCTACAATAAATATAACTTATATATATATATATCATTATACATGTACACGTAAAATTGCATATACATTAATTATGCCTATATAGAGGCCTACATGTGTTTATATGAAATTATTGATAATTATGTTTCTACACATTGACTATGTCACAAACTATTGATTATTCATTTTACGTGTGTATATTTTTTATTTTGAAGGCCCATTGCATACTGTAAAATCCATTATTATCATACAAAACACTTGGCATTTCAATGCCGAAACAAAAAACATTTTTATTTGAATCGAAGTCTTGTGCTTTTGACCTCACGCCTGGAGGCCATTGTATTTGTTCAACCAAATTTATAACAAAAACAGAACAAACATGACCAGTATGCTTCCGATTACTGTTGGCAATCACAGTTGCTGTTGTTGGCGTAACTTGAGTGGCTGGTTGTGAGGATGTTGTTGCCACGGAATTGTAAGGTTGACTATCTGTATCCGGTAAAGATCGGTCAGTTTGAAGTACTAGGTCCTACTTCACATACAATTATCGCCTGCAGCTGCAAGTTGCTTCACATGTTCGATTCGGTTATCACATATATTGTGGCTCTCCAGTTTTTCCATCCAGTCATCACCTGGGCACGTGGCTTCGGGGGAATCCGGTTCCCAGTATCTATACAAGTACAATTTCTAATAAAGTGGCTTCACAGATTCCTTGGGTATCAATAATAAGCCTACATGTACTTTGTTGTGTATTCACATGATAACGATGGGGTTCGATTGAAGTAGATTTATTACAGAATACAACTGTATTTCAAACACGCCATTCTCAGTCTGCCCAGTGCCTATGCTCCCCATGACACACCATCATTCATATTCATGGGTAGCCTCAATACATACCAATGTACTTGGTACACTGTTATGCTGGCAAATATCTTAACATTATGTCTAAGCCACATATAATATATTATTATTATGGTGAATTGTTTGTTTGTAGATACTCGGTTACCTAAATTAATAAGCAATAAATTACGTTTGCAAGTTTCATTTCATGTATTGCTATTTTTTCACAAGAGGGCAAATGACTCTTTTCACACTCTGGAGCGCAAAAGACCACCGGACCAATTACTTAAATCTTAATTTCGCGTCTGCATCTTCGTATGTAATTTTAAACGAATACATGTGTAAGCATAGGCCTACTATTTTGCTATGTAGACTCTAACTTTACAATGTATTGGTTTGTTGTTGTGACGACATGGAATAGCGACACATAATTTACATATGCTCACTCTACGGTGTAACTTGTGTTTTGCATGTATTTTCGTCCATTGGTGAGCACCAGTCGGTTGTTATTTCAGTATCGCACTCATTTAAAGTTAGGCATTCCACTCTATGGAAAATGTGTACATTAAAAGACTAAAATATTTCAAAAACACATTAGGTTAATTACAAACATGTTTCGTGTTCATGAATTTTTTGGATGGTTATCCAATATATGTCAGCATATTTTTGTACACAACTTTGGGACATTCATAGTTTCTAATTTACGTCCATGGTGGGGGCCGACTTGCCCGGTACATTCGTCTTAGCCCAAGGGGCCGCGTTACCCCAGTCTACCAAATAGTTACTTTTGCCTATTTGCTCGCTGGGAGCAAGGTCATCGACCATGGTCCTCCATTCTTGTCGGTTTTAATGCATTTTCTCAATTTCTCTCCCGATGTAACCCGTCTTCTTTCTTTCTTTCGCTCTCGGTGTCTCTGCTAGGTGTTTCTCGGCCTTCGTGTTATTCTCTTCCCTGGGAGGTTTCAAATATAAGTGCTTGTTGTATACTTCTCAACTCTACCGGAATTTCCGAGATCTCCTTGATTTTGGATGTATATCCTGGTCTCCCGGAATACATGCAAATCTTCCGGACGTTCGCTTAACATCTCCGACAGTACCCCGTTCCGATGTCAAGTTCCGATACAGCGCGACGAGACAGCGCGACAAGGGAAGAGCGCTGTAACATATCGTGAGTCGACTACGTAATGGCAGTGTGGTAACTCGATACGTTTATTGACGGCTTGCCCCTAGTCGTGTACATGCGCAGTCAGCTTGTACAAGTCATCGCAGTCTGACTAGGTGTCCTCCCTACTTCGTTCAGGATTCTCCCTAGACAGGACTAACGAAGACTCACATTAAACATCGCAGAAGTTCACCACAAAATAGGTGTTACGGCGATGAAGTTGATCATATTGACCATGACAGGCTCAATATCAGGTACTGTATCGGGCAGGTGGGCACGACTCAGTGCATATCCAACAGGGATTTCCTTGCCTGACTTGTAAGTCACGTTCAGGTCGGACGGTTGCAGTCTTAGCAACATTGCTTGTAGCCTCATGGGCGCTGATAGCAGTGGCTTTGCGCACATAGCCTGGAGTGGTTTGTGATCGCTCTCAACCGTTGTAGTTTTTCCAAACATGTAGTAATGGAATTTCTTGCAGCTATGCACGATAGCTAATATTTCCTTTTCCAGTTGAGCATACCTCATCTCTGTTGATGTGAGCGCTCTCGATGTGTAGGCTACTGGACGACCGTCTTGCAGGAGGACTCCTCCTAGTCCGATGCTACTCGCATCACACTGTATTGTGACATCTTTTGTCACATCGTAATACGCCAACACTGGCGCACTGCAACAAAGTTCCCTCAGCTCTTCGAAGCTTCTCTGTTCTGGCTTGTTCCAGTGAAAATCGACGTCTCGTTTCATCACATCCTGAAGTGGACCGTCCATTGTACTCATGTTCGGGATGAATTTCGACAGATATTGGACAAATCCAAGAAATCTGCGCATATCTTCCTTGCTTTGGGGAACTGGCATTTTGTGTACTGCACGTACTTTCTCTGGATCTGGTTGCAAGCCCTGGTCTGTCATCAGGTGTCCAACGTAATTCACATGTGGCTGTTTTACTTGACACTTGTCAAAATTTAGCTTCAAGTTCCATTCTGTCACTCTCTCTACGAGTTTCCTGGTGATCTTGTCGTGCTCCTGTGGCGTTTTGCCTGCGATGAGGATGTCGTCCATGATGGCCCGTGCGCCATCGATGTCTTCTAGCATGGTGTCCATGATTCGTTGGTAGATATCTGATGCTGACTTTATGCCAGACGGGAGGCGTAACCACCTGTATCTTCCGATCGGCCTGTTGAAAATCGTTAGAAGACTTGATTCATAGTCGAGTTTGATCTGCAGGAATCCCGACTTTTCGTCTATTTTGGAGAACAATTTGGCACCTGGCATTTGTGCTACCACTTCTTCCACTGTCGGAATGGGGTAGTGCTCTCATATAATGGCTTGACCATGGAACTAAGCCAATCGGTGGGTTCTGTAACTTTAGTAATGTGGCCATCAGTTTCCATTTCTTTCAGTTTCATACGTATCTTTGTAGACAATGCTTTTGGCTGATGCCTTGGTCCGTGTACAACTGGCGGTACAGTAGGGTCGATCTTGAGGGAATACGTTCCTGGGAGCGTACCTATAGTTTGCTTCAGTTCGGGGTACTTGTCAAGCTCGTTGGCGAAAGTGTGTATTCTCTCATTCAAGCCTAGCTGCATGCTAGCATGCCCTGATAACAATTGTTTCTGGTCTACATGTACGATGTAGTACTGTACCTCAACGCTTTTGTTTTTGTACCGAGTTGGGACTGTGACATAGCCTTCTACCTTAATTGGGTGATGAGTGTACGATTTGAACTTGCGAGCGGTCTTTGTGATTGGGTGATTGCAGTGCATATCTCTGTACACGTTGTACGGCATCAGAGATTTCGTAGCGCCGGTGTTTATCTGCATTTTGATGTGTGTTCCGTTCACATCTATGCTTTCCCACCAGTCGCTTGTGCGGACTGCATCGGTGATGGTATTGATCAGATGTGCGTCGCCGTCATCATCTGATTGCTCAAAGCCACACATATGGGCTCAGCACACTGTTGGTTTTCCCATTGGCGACCATGTTAACGTTTTGTGTGATTATAAGAAAACGTGACCTACAACGTTTCTTAAACTTCTCACCTGCTGTTGTTATCATCTCATTGACATGCTGGTCGAATTTAGTCAACATATATATTTCTAGCTCTCGTAAATTGCCTGTATGTGTGACACCCGTCAATATTTGCAAATGGATGCAGGCAGTAATCCGGCTAAAGGGTCAACTAGCCAAATTGCTGCCAAATACCCTTCCGCTTAGTAAAATCAGCCACAAATACACCATTTTACTGTCAACAGTTTCTACAATCACATATAGAAATCTGATTACTCAAATGCACTTATGTCAGAGCAGGTGAATATTATAAAAAATAATTTACCAAAAATTTACTGCACTTTTTCGTCTGTAACCAAGCAGGAAGTTCAACTATGTGGGCGCTCGCCTTGTTGCGGCACATCGACACAAAATGTCCCTTCTTATGATAGTAGTTGCTATCCTTAGCGGGGCAACGTTCGTGCGATATGTTGTACCCGCATTTCTGACATCTCCGTTAATACTTGGTATCTCGCTTTCTGTTTCGCATGGTCTTTGTGGAATCCGGTATGTGACCAGTTCCTCGAACGTCCAGGTATCCTCGGTTTTTCCCGACCTCCAATGTTCACGGCATGAGCTGTGGGGTCTTCATCAACGTTTATCGCGCGTATTCTTTCCTGGGACGTCTCGTAATTCTGGCCAATATTTATGGCCATGTTTAGAGTCAGTTCGTCTCCTTTCTCTAGACATTTCACGCGGACCGCGGCTTGCGATGATCCCCGGACAATTGCATCTCTGAGCACGCGGTCTTCTTCGGCATAGCCACAGTCTTTCAGCAGAATTCGGAGATCCGTAACAAAGTTGTCAAACTTTTCATCTGGATCTTGTTTACGTCGGTTGAAAGTGACATTTGCGCGGATTTGGTTTTTCATATGTGCGACATACAGTGCATACTTGTTGTACACGCCCTGCAGAGTGGCGATTTCTGCCGTATCGTTGCCCGTCGCTGGCATCCAGGTAAAGGTCTTGTATATCTCGCGTCCTTTGTCGCCGATGTACTTCATGGGGTAGTTTACCTTCTGACCTTCAGGTTTCGTTGCAAGCGGGCCTTTGAACGTAAACTCGCAGAGCTGTTTGAAGCGCCGCCATTCCTTCTCTAGATTAGCCGCTTGCCAATTCGTGCAGGGTTTTTCACAGGCGTTTGCGGTAATTCTAGTCGCCCCGGTCATCCCCCGGTCAACTGCGGTCAAGGATGCTGGAGAAGGGGTAAGACCACATTAAGGATTCGTCCGCCATTACCGACCGAAAGAGTGCCCTTGAAAATACCGTTTTGGTGTCATGTGTGAATTTTTTTCGAGCACTTTGGCATGGCAGTGAATACTGAATGTACTACATTAGATCTTTCACGAGGTAGCAATAAACATACGCTAGTCGCTCGCGTATTCGCACAGTGGCTATTTTGCAGAACGCACCAATATTTCAAAATCCGTCACCAGATTGGGCGAAATTGACGGGTGTCAGGTTTGGGTGGATTTTTCTGAAAACTGACGAATGAGAATTTTACGTGTTTTCCACAGCACTTGTGTCAATGGAGGTTAAATATGCTGTGAAATTTTCAAGAAAATTGTTCGTCAAATTTAGCAGGAAATGAAGGAAACGTAATAATGGCCGCCTATGTAAAATGTTAATGTGGTCTTACCCCAGAATCGGGTAATCACCGAGCGATGCCTTGTTGCGAATTTCCAGTCATCTTTTGGCAAATGGTTTTTTAACGTACAAGGTGGAATGCCCCCCAGCCCTTTTATTGCCCCCCCCCCCCTCAGTCAGACCAACTTTCCCCCCAGTGTGCCCCTGTGACAAGGATCCCCTGTCTGCACAAATTGTGACACCCCTGCACGGGAGAGCGGTGTGCACGAGCGCGGACGAGGAGAGGTGTAACGCGGGTTCCCTGCTATGTATTCGGTGTTGGCTTTGTGATTAAACCTGTTTCCATTATTAAATCGTGTCGTTACGAGAATGTCACATTGGTGCCGTGACCAGTCACATCAGCCATTACAGGGAAGTACCCTCAATAAAAAATGGAGAAATATTCCCAAGCAACTTTAACGTCTTTAGAAAGGACAGAGAAACAGACACTACTGGAGGGGGGGTATTTCAAATATCAAAAGATGACCTCATAACAAGCCACCTACCAGACCTAGACACTAACAGTGAGAGCATTTGGACTGAAACCCAGATAACAGGAATGAAACCAATAATCATGTGTACCCTCTATCGTCCCCCAAATGACTCTCATGGAACTCAAATCGAAGAACTAGACCTAGCCCTTTCTAAATTAGGTAACAAGATCAACACACATAATGTCATCATTACTGGCGATTTCAACCTCCCTAACATCAATTGGGAAATTCACCAAGTCACAACTAACAATGGATACAGTACAGCTGCTGCCAATAAATTACTCTCTCTTACAGAGGAACATGGTCTGATCCAACATGTCAAGGAACCCACGCACAGACAGGGAAATGCCAACAATATTTTAGATCTTGTCTTCACCAATAGACCTGGGTTAATAAAGAAGATAAATGTAGTAGACGGAATAGCAGACCATAGCACAGTCATTATTGATGTAAACATTTCGCCCAAACGCAAACATCGTCCAAAACGTAAAGTCTTCATTAGAAATAAAGCCGACAATATTAACATCCAGAAATCTCTTGAAAACTTTACACATGAATACTTCTCTCAAAACCAAAACATGACTGTCAATGACAAGTGGAATCTTGTTTCCACGAAAATCATCAACATTATGAACCAATATGTACCGCACCGACTTACTACTTCAAGACACAATCTTCCCTGGTTCAATAAAGATTTAAAGAAAATGTGCAAAATAAAGAAACAGCTATATAACAAAGCAAAAAGAACTAGAAATCCAGAAGACTGGAAAGAATTCTGTGACATCAGGAGAAACATGCATAAACACCTTCGTTCTGCTAGACTATCCTACATAAGTCAATTCCTGACAACAACAATAACAGAGAAACCTAAATCATTTTGGAGCTTCATTTCTAAACTTAGACAGGATAACCAGGGTATTGGGGACCTTAACATTGCTGGTAACATCATTAGCGACGACAAACATAAAGCAGAAGCCTTAAACAATCAGTTCCAAAGTGTCTTCACACACGAAGGAAATTCCACCCTACCAGATATGGCCAGAAGTCCACATGGAGAAATCCCCAAACTAACAATTACACTTAAAGGAGTACTTGATCAACTTTCCAAAATTAACATTTCTAAATCGCAAGGACCAGATGGCATTCCACCATGGTTCTTAAACAGATATGCCTCTCATCTAGCACCAGTAATACATGACATTTTCCAATCATCTGTTGACTCTGGACAAGTCCCCAATGCCTGGAAAGAAGCCAATGTAACAGCAATTTTTAAGAAAGGAAGTAGAGCAGAAACATCTAACTACAGACCAATATCCTTAACACCTGTGGTTTCTAAACTTCTTGAACACATCATACATAGTCACATTATGAAACATCTTGAACAGCACCACATTCTAACTGACCACCAACATGGCTTCCGTGCCAAAAGATCAACTGAAACACAATTAATTCAAACAATCCATGACATAAGCAAATCACTTGATGAGAAGAAATCTGTAGACATGGCCATCCTTGACTTCACCAAAGCATTCGATAAAGTTCCACATAAAAGATTAATCCACAAACTCAAACACTATGGCATCACAGGCCCAATATCATCATGGATAAATAGCTTCCTTACAGGAAGAACTCAACAGGTCGTTATAAATGGATCTAAGTCAACATCAACTCAAGTCATTTCTGGGGTACCACAGGGCACAGTACTGGGGCCCCTACTTTTCCTACTTTACATAAATGACCTGCCAGACAATCTTTCCTCAACTGTTCGCCTTTTTGCAGACGACTGCCTGTTATATTCACCGATTAAAACTGACCAAGACACATCTGTCCTCCAAAACGATCTGCTCAAACTTGAGAAATGGCAACACACGTGGCTTATGAAATTCAACCCCACTAAATGTTATACAATGACAATAGCCTCAAGAAAACCGACACCAAATCTCTACACATTCTGCGGACAACAACTTAAATCTGTTGAATCACACTGTTATCTTGGCATACATATATCAAATACATTAAATTGGACAATACAAAGCAACTCGGTCACAAAAAAAGCACAACAGACATTGGGAATGATTAGAAGAAATTTAAATAAATGCCCAACCCAAATCAAGTCCATAGCCTACACAACCCTTGTCCGCCCCATACTTGAATATGCGTCAGCATCATGGGATCCACATTGCCTAAGAAATATCAAACTCATAGAAAGAACCCAGAGACAAGCCGCCAGATTTTGTAAGAACAACTATTCTAGAGAGCCTGGAACGGTAACACAACTCCTTAAAGATCTCCAGTGGGACACCCTCCAATCACGAAGAAAAACCCAAAGACTTAGCATATTATATAAAATGGAACATAACCTCATAGATATCCCACTAGATCAATACACCAAACGCAACACCAGATGCTCACGTAAACATAATAAACAGTTAGTACAAATCAGGCACTCGACAAACATATTTGGAAACAGCTTTTTCCCAGTCACAATAAAAGAGTGGAATTCTCTACCTCCAAGCATTGTATCAAGTACGTCACTGAATTCATTCCAGATTAGCCTAGCCCAACATGTAAAAAATTAATCCATAAGAGCCACCATGCGCACTGGCGTGATGTGTCCATAGGACATTTTGCCAGTCAAAATACAGATACAGATACTGTTCGTTTCACGTTTTAACCTTGATTTATCTCGTTATTTCCATCCAAGTTCGTAATTGTTTTCGCAAATGCAAATGGCGCATTGAGCCGATCGAAGCCTAAGGCTAGGGGCTGTTGAGCTGGGTAGCCCCTATCGTTATGCTACGCCTCAGTTCCCTTCGACTGTTGACAGGTTAACACCCTGTCGCATTGATATGTCGGGAGCTTTCGAGGATGCGCCGCACGCTGAACTGTTTTCACCTACGCCCAGCGGTTCCGTCCACAACAATATGGAACGATATTAGGGCCATAATTCCACAATGCTACATAGTTGATTTCTGACTTTCGATTATCCATTTACGCCGAGATTGTCGAATTCTGACTTTCGATTATCCCTTTACGCTGTCATTGTGCAAGATTGTTGTCAAATAATTAACTAGAATGGCGTTTGGTCAAATATTTCTCCAAAAGATTTTCTCCAAAAAAATTTCTCCAAAAGATTTTCTCGAAACGAAGTTCTCCAAACGAAGTTCTCCAAACGATAATCAGGCACAAATTGGACTCAGTGACCTAAGCTAAGCTAAGATGTGCTGCCCCCTAGCGAACTACACCAACTTGCAAATACTGAAGTATCCCTTGCAAGTCAGGCCAAAGCAATTATATAATTGCTTTGGTTAGGCCTTGCTGTCAGTCACCAACGTCACGTCGTAGTGTACAGAAAACTTATATGAAGCATTTTTCACCCACATTATGACCTGTTTTATCAATGTTGTAGTTTAAAAGAACTCAAAGATGAACGGAAGAAACGAAGTGCCAAGCAGTCTGCCAGAAAACGCGAATTGATTGTCAGGTAGGTTGGTACAGTGTGTGAGCGATAATTCATGATGTTTCGAAAACTGTCAATACTAATATTTATTCGTACTATAACGTGTACAATTAATTGAATATTATTAACGAAGTGGTTGCGTAGCCGAGCATTGGAACCGTGTGCCTCAGCGTTAAAGATCCGAGCATTGAACGGGCATGCGCCAGTCATCACGTGTTTGCTCTCGCTTCCCCTAAATATGACAATTGAGCATGGCGTAGTTTTATTTGGGATCAACGTTGGCGATACGGAACATCCTTTGAAAATCACATTTTATAAACTAATTATGACCAATAATATATTAAGTTGTGCAATTAATTAGTTTCAACTCCATATAAATTTTCGTTCACACAATATGTAATTCTAAGATCCAAATTAAAATTACGTATGCATGTCATGTTTATTTTTTGCAAAAGCGTAATTTATCAAATAACATCAAATGCCAAAGTGACATATACGGAAGCAAGTATACTCAAATAAGTATATATTGACATTATTGTTTAGGTTGTACATACACCTTAAACATGGTTGTGTAACTCAGAATGCAACTTTAATCTATGACGAGTAGTTTTTAACATGACTGATAATTAAAATATAACATTTCAAATGGAGCCTGTGACCTTAAGCCAGTGGCGTTTTAAAGATTAAATTAATATTTTCATTTGATATTTTATAATTATTTTATTGTTAATTAAGATAGCCTAAAGTAAATATTAGATAGTCCTATTACTATTTATATGTAATGTATTTACATATATTTAAGCTGGCTAATGGGTTTATAGTGTCAGTACTTAGACACTGATGCTATTCTGCAACTGTGATTGTATTTATAGCATTACTTAACATGTTCTTTCACACATCTGTATGCATTATTTCAATAAAATCGTCTTCTGGTGTTTCTACTCTGCTGTTGTCATAATTCATCATAACTAGTATATCATTATATGTAGAACACATAACAGAGGCGTACCCAGGATAGATATATTTGTGGGTTCCCAAATGGGTATCACAGTAACGGTGGATGTTGCATGCCATCATTCACTGTACACTGCCGTATAGTGTGGGATTTCTTGGGGGGTTTCTGGGCAACGAGAAAACTCCCTTGGGCACGCACCCGCATAATAACATGAACAATAATAATAATGACTTCTTTATTTACATACATACATACATATTTTACAAAACTACTATTGCCCACACATATAGGGCCTACATTAAAATAGTTATGTATGTCCTTGCCAATACTTATGCTTTTCGTGTAATTATGATACCATAGTTTTATTCCGTTTATATTTTGTTGGCAATTATGTGCATGTATATGCTGTAATTAGACTACATTGCTTTGAGCAATTGCTTTTACAAATTACTATGGCTATAGGTGTACTAAAAGTATATTTTATTTATAATAATATGCTTTATTCGCAGACTCCACACAACATACAAATGCATTAGTGTTCAATTATGGCAATAGTTACATAATGCCAGTAAGTAAAATATTGCTGCTACTTGAACCATCAATAAAAATATAATTTAGAACTATAACCGGCATGTAAATCTATATGTCAAAAGTTCTAATACCAGGAACACAATAAGCAGATTACTGTAAATAAATATTTCAGTAGCACTATATCTGTCAAATCCGAACACCATTTGGAACATATTGTTGTAAGAGACACATTTTCTAATAGCATATATTTATGAAAACTCCATCATAAAATAGTAAACAAAGTTTTGTTTATATCATTTGAACACATAAATGTTCTTATAATCATGTTGCGTCGTGCAAATGACTGGCAGCATTACCTAGATAATTATAGTATATATTCAATGTATATGTTAGTAGACCTATTTTAGTAAGCAGTTCGATAAGTAATGAATCCGAGACAAAAGGAGAACTGAAACGCAGCGCGGTCGGGAATGTGCTCGGACCAGCTATAACACCGATGAACACAGTTCCGATGCGCTGTGTCCGAGCACCACAACATGCACACGTATGCGTGTTGAGTGCTCGGACCTTTATCATTGACATACGCGGTTCCGATGCTCGGCTTGCTGCTCCGCGTCCGTGCACCGGAAAGAAGCCACAATAGGCGCATGCGCGTTTAGTGCTCAGACATTTATCACTGGCACACACGGTTCTGATGCTCGGCTATGTAACAATGTCCTATTATTAAACTTTAAAAATAATAATAGTGTGGAGTCTCCCATCACACAGTGATTTGTTTTATATTTTGTTGACATTATGTAAATTGTTATTGTAAAATTTGTATCTTAGTATTTGTTTTCATATTTTGTAGTTCTAGTTGTCTCCAGCGCTTGGCAATGTTCTATTAACTGACTAGTCTGTATTATTGTGGTTACAATGTAATGGTCTTATGAGGTCTCATTCTTTATATGCTGGCACTGAGGGTGGTCACTACCAGGGTGCTTGTCGTCCTCAGTGGTTCTTTTACGTCCCAAATTGAGACGGGACCGACATTACCGAGTCACGAGGGATACACAGTCCCCAATTTTGAGAGCCAGATTTTTACACCAAATATCATGCCTGCTCAGTCCAGGTTTCGAACTCAGAGCACTGGCATGCCAGGCGGATGTGCTAACCACTACACTAGGCACACTCTCTGCATAATTTGTTTCTGCTGTTGGGATAAATAAAATGCATCCTTACCTTACCTAAAGATGGGAGGGTGTGTTTTTATATTTCATAAAAACCAGCACAAACCCTTGGAGTAACATACACTATCGAAAGGGATGCGGGGGTACCAGCCCAGCCTGATCACAGTGCTTTCTTCTATATCATGAGCAGTCTTACTCCAAAGCCACTATACTTTATCTTAGTCACATATTGAACATAACTTGGGATGATATCATTGTTTTTCATTTTACAGGTTAATGAAGAGGAGCTCAGCATGAAAATGCTGCAGTATAACATCTATAGGGACGTGCATGGTGGTATGCACCAACTACCCAAATTTACACTGGGGAGTCTAGAGGAATACTTATCCCAGTGCGGAAAGAAGCTGGAGGAAAAGAGCAAGTCTCTATACAAAGAAAGGTGAGTTATCTTAACATTAAACTAAAAGGACTGTAGGATTAAAGGTAAATGCGAATAACCATATGAGCTTAGTAGTTTGTACGTCCCTGGCAAATATGATACTGCCTTGATGAAATAATAGTTTTCTTTGTCAATGGATACCAGCAGGCTTATTTGTAAGAGGTTTGGCAAATTTATATGTGTTAAATGTAAGAACAAACATTCGAAACCTAACAATAAATTATTCAGGACCAGTATTCTGGAATACCCTACTTCATAAACTTAGAATACTCCTGACCATTAACCAGTTTAAAAGAAACCTAACAGCTCCTTACTCGTGAATTATTATTTATATTACATTATATATGTGTCTGGGTAAATATATATAGGTGAAGCACAATACTGGGCCAAAAGAGGACTGGACAGCAAAAACAATGTCTTAGACGGTAACCAAAATTCATCTACACCTAAAATTAAAGAAAATAAGATATCTTTACTCACTGTTATGTGGCGCAATGCCAAGTGAAGTTCATGATGTAAGTTACATGGTATGAAATTATGAGAATGTAAAACACTTCAGAAATCAAAATTTGCTTGACTGATGTATGCTAGTACCTCATCAGAAACCAAGACTTTTAAAATGTTAAGAATAATCAGAGCACTCTGGACGTGAAATGGTGGACACTGTAACTTACGTTATCCACCACATTGTCCACAACCACACTTTTTTTTAAACAACAGTAAACAGGCAGGATGCATTTTTTTTGTGTCTTCTTTCTTCATGGGCCTAAGGTACAGCACAAATGTTATCAACAGGAACTGTCCATAAAAGAAGCTTGTTATGGAGTAAATAATAGCGTAAGTTACAGGACACCAATATTTTAATGTGCACATTTAAATATACATTTGTTTTCATACACATTTTAATAATAACATCTTGGACATGAAAAACTAGGTTGACTTCTGCACTTGTATATTATACCCAGTGTATCAACAAAGACATATTAATACACCTTTAAAAAGTATTTAGCATATGGCGATGACCCTAAAATAAATTGATAAAATAAATGATTCATTCTTGAAGAAGGTAGACATACATATTATGAACCTTTGAAAACTTGACGAGGAAAATACACTGTTAGAAAATACACCTCATTTTGTCATTTCCAACATTCACCTTGACCATTAAACCTCAGGCTTAAAATGTCAAACAACATGGAGATGTGTAGTAGTTACACATGACGGACAGTTACATGAATTTATATACTGAAAAAAAAAAAAAATGCACTTTACTGATTAGCAGAATTAAAAAATCAGTCTATAATATTGACTAAAATCAAGCGTCATTGTAATGAAATTGAACAATTTAAAATTGCTGTAATGACAATGAACACCTAGTAAAGAAAAATAGTTAAAATTTGTCACCGTTTTGAAAAATAGCATAATCCACTAATGTCTGCATGCTGTATCAACCCACCCCCTTTCTCCACCCGGTAAACACTGACTGTTCCTAAGAAGTAAGATATCAACATGTATAGATGCAGCTGTAGTATAACATTTCTTGCTGCCTTTTTTCTTATGAAATGCTGCAGATCATACATGAAACATGATTTTATATTTTCTGATTATGACAATGAACAACTCCATAATTATTTCCTCCCAACACTACTATGATGCCTGTTTTTGTTTACTGAATATATGCTTTTCTTTACAGGAGATTGAACTAGTGTGCTTAGTACTACTAGCTCTCCAAGTTAATATGGCATACTGGGCAGTTGTATGTCCAGGATCTCGGACAAGATTCTACAGCCATGCAATATGCTGCATATTAACAGTTTGTCATGTGAATGTCCACCGAGTGATCCCAATTGTGTCGTGAGTTGCATCCATGACAGATTCCCCAGTGCCAAGGGGTTACACTGGCTTCCAGATCAGTCAGTTAGCTTGACTGACTGGAAACCAATGTAGAATGCAGGTTGCTCGACATAAGAATGAAGTGACGCCTGATTAGCTCTGCAATTGGTGATGGAAAGGTGGGTGCCAGGGTCTGGCAGTTATGGCATGAGTCTTCGGGCAACAACTTTCAATGCTGTGAGAGAGGTTCAGTGTCGAGCATTCTTCGGTGAACTACATCGTTATCTTTGATAGTACTGCATACCAGCTTCCTGACTTTTTGCTGTACATCTGCATCTACCTATACCGGAGAAAAAGTGACAATTAGCATGGCTCTGACATGTATGATATTTTTATATGTGACGACACATTTATCAAAAGTCAATAATACAAGGTATTTTTATTCAATTCAACTATAACTTTTACCAGTGTCCATGAAAAAATACATGAATTATCCAGTATGGTTACAGTGGTAGGGTTTCATTGTCTTTGTGTTGCTGATAGTCAGTGGCAGCCAGCTGAGTTCTTGCAACATACACCAGGCACTTGTTATGTACAACACAAGTTTGTGATGAAGTAATGGTATTGAAAGCCTTTTTACATTTTTCAGCAACAGTCTGTTGATACACTGACAGCAGCATTTTACTTGTTTAAATTATCTATGAATCATGAGGACTGTTATATATTTTTCATGCCATGTATCATCTTTCTAAATTATTCTTTTTTTATCACTGTTTTATGTTTTCACAAATAATTTACATTACATTTTCATTTCTCATGATAATTAAACAACACTTGAGTAAGGTTAGTTTTGATATTGTATACTATCCAGTCCTCAGGATTGCTCAAAGCACTTTACTGGCTCCCTGGCAGACCTGTTAAATCGAAAACACCATCTTGACTTGGGAAGCATTAAGCTGAAATTAATATGCGAAGACTATCCACCACTGTCTGTAGCAGGTACTCTTCATACAGCTGAGTAAACTGGAGCAATGTAGCATGTAGTGATTGTATATGTAATTCTCAGTCACATAGGGATGACCCTGTCTAGTCCAGTCACTATTTTAAGTTCAACTAAACATCTTTGTAAGTAATTTTTTCTCATTGGTTTACATTTTATGGGTATTAATTTTTTTTTTAAATACACATCATTGTTTAGTCACTAATTTTGTTTTGTCAGTTGTAAACATATAAGGCATGTATAAACTACAACTAGCATTTGATATCACATGTACTAACTAGTGTTGTTTTTTTGCAACAAAGAATCATAATAAAAATAACTGTTTGTTTTTTATATGTACCTGACATTTGTTCAACCTCTTCCTAATTTTTGTTTCTATTGTTGCTTTGCATATTATGTGCATGTGATGTGTATGTGATATTAAAAATTATTACATTATACACATCAAGTGCAGTGATTGTACCTGTAGTTGTATTGTGCTTTTCATAATTTTGTAGTCAATCTTATCAAATAGTTTCAATAAAATGTTTGTACTTTACATTGTCTTTACTTTAATTCACATGCATTCTAACAACAATATGCAATTTAACGAGGACACCCATTACTGCAAAATCCTCATGCAGACAAACAACACATTCACATACAGGGGTGGATCCAGAAATTGAGCCTGGCCGAACCAAATGGTGTAGTCTAAATTTTGGCGCTACTGAGCCGCCATAACTATAACTTCAGCCGCTTGGATGGAGTGGTGATATCGGAAGACGGGGGAGGGGGGTGCTAATGGAATATACTTGCACTGTATATACGAATTTATGTTTGCAACATAAATATTCCAAATTAAATAAATAGACCATTATGTTAAAAAATTTAACTGCAAATTAAATGTATAATGTAATTGAAAGTTTCACAAAAGCCTTATCAACCAAAGATGGTGTAAGTACCCTAAGATTAGTAAGAATAAAACATAATTATTAAACCCAATCACATATGTTTGCATATCTTCCAATTATTATGCTATGATTTATATATATTAAAGCCCTGCGCGGGGCGGGTTTTGGCCGGCAGTCCGCGGGCTGGATTTTTTGTTGTTGCAGTGCGGTGCGGGTTAAGTTTCAATTTGGGCGGGGCGATCTGCTGGCTAGTAATTTCTACATGTGGGCTACTGCGGGTTGATTTTTGTAACTCATTAATGGTCACCAGTTACTCAAAGGTGGGACATTCTTTGAGCTAGTTAATAGGGGATTACCAGATTGCCCTTTTGTTTGTGTTTAAACAGTGTTATGATAACATGTGCTGGCCTGCCTTGCCAGCTTCAGTCAGGTGTGATTAGTGGCTTCTTCCAGATGGAAGTATCAGTTCAGGCCATCAATCTGTTTGTGTAATTAAGCCACCAGGATGTCCATAAAGAGCAGTTACCCCACTAATTAGACAGGAAATGCCTTTGATGTGTGGTGACAGGAGACTCTGCCACTTGGCTCTGGCTGACAGTGCTAACTGCTAAGAACAAGAACTGTCAGTCTTCCTCTGTAGAAGTCAGATGGCTCAAGTCAAACTGCCTTCTACACTAGTATTATCCGGTGCCAGTAGTCTGGTCCAGAGGGGATTTTGAGCCTGTTATATGGACATGTAAAAATCCTCTCAACAATCAGTAGTCTACGATCAGAAAATATAAATTGCAAACTTCTAATATCGGCAGATGGCAAATTGCAACACTGCCTTTGTGCACCAGACTCACCCTTTGAACAACTCATGTTCATGCAGTACAATGGCAAATAGATTATAAGATCATAGGATGCCACTGAAATGAATGCCAGCAGTGTGCCATCGCATATTCACTTGTGCTGAATTATATCAATTAGATTAATTAATAATTTTAAAATTTGTACTCGTACCTTTACTTTGCCCCAGGTCTGCTTATCACCTTCGGGCATTTACATTATAATGACAATGGTTCTATTTGTCTTAGAGATGGAATTCCAAGTACGACATGGTTGTCACCCAGCGCCTTGCATTTGTTAACATTGTAAACAACAATGATTAATAAAGAAATATTTTTAATGATTCCATGTCATCTTTTGTGGGCTGCGGGGCGGGTGCGGGCTGACTTTTGACTAATTACTGCGGGGCGGGTTGCGGGTCAAATTACATAGTTGCGGGGCGGATGCGGGCTCAAATTTCCAGCCCGTGCAGGGCTTTAATATATAACGTTTGCATAGCAGCATCACTTAATACTTACGTTTGTTCTAACTGTCCTGAGCTGCATCCAGCCTCAGGAAGTGACTGGACATCTGAGCTGCCTTTGCTACGAACACTGATGCTTGATAGAGCCAACACAGATCTTGTCATATGTGACGGCTGCAGTGATGTTGAGGTAGTTCGCGCCTTTGTGTTGAAGCTGTCGAACAAAGTCATGAATTGGAATATGGAATGAGTCAGATTATTTGTGAAAATTAACATGGTTTGACAGCACTACTACCCGTCAATATATATATATAATATTACATATGTGTGTGGTATGTAACTTGTAAACTTTTTAATTTCATTAACAGGTAAACATATGTTGCCAAAATGTCATTTGCCCAGCACTCGCGAGTGAAAAGGTCATTTGCCCAGTTGTGAAACAATTACAATGATATGAGAGTGGCAAAGTTATTATTGTATATATATTGTAAAAGTGTAGTACATAACAAACAACTAGACAATTTACAAGTGTCAACTTATTAACTAAGTACAGGTAGAACACAGATGGGCTGGAAAGAAGGTTACAGGAAATAAAGTCAAACTAATTTTATTCGAAAAATATAAAATAAATAAAAAGTTTTGCAATTTTTCACTGACAGTTCAACAAAACAAAGTTTTATGAATTCAATAGTAAACCATGCAAAATACCCAATGCCTTAGTTGTGGCCTCAATGTGCCATTCATCTAACACTGCTAATTAATGAGGAGGACATTTGGCTGGCAGTGGGTGAACCCCTGGCAGTATCCACAAAGTTCTACTGTTTACTCAGAGGGTGGATTACCACCTGTTATTGTTCAATGATCAATATCCCCTTTGTTCTTTAGCTGGACTGCAAGGTGCCACTGGAAGCTGGCTACACTTGTCTAAAGGCTGGCTGAGTCACCGTAAGTCTTTAGAAGAAGATTCCAGCAGTTCGTCGTGTCTCTTATGAGAGCAACAAAGGCATTATATTATGGATTTCCTGGCTTGATTTAACAAACAAAAATTATTACGGCCTTTCAACTACTTGCAACTGTGGTTATTAACTAGAGGTTTCTGACTGGGAAAGTATGTTCCTTGAAGCGAAGCCTCTGTGGCTTCAGTGTCATCAACGTGCAAACAATTTGTAAACTGTCCTGTCAGAAACTTAGCTGTCAACCCTGACTGTATTTAAATTGAATCGCGCAAAGTGAGATGAAGTGAATTAATTAAATGAAACGGAAAACAACATTTACAACATTTTTCTACAAAAGGTATGAATGTAGAAGTATAAATTACCAAATGCATGTTATTGATAAATTGAAAGATCAAAATAAAAAACAACTAAAACAGAACTTCTATAATTTACATGTACAAGAGGATTTGTAACTTAACAAAACATGGGCTGCAATTCTTTGTATTGTAACGGTACTTCTCTGCTCTCTCACATCTATCGATACATGTTACGAAGGCCTACATACTATTGTTATGGACATTTTCACAGTATTGAGGGGTGGTGGTTTTGTGAACATAATAAGCAACATAATATTATATTCATACGAATAAATATGCGTGGCTCAAGCTGACTACTTTGAAATTACTAACTTCTCTAGAAGAAGTTTTGCGAACGCAGCATCTGTTCTTAGTCTTACTCCAGCTCTTTCTTTTGTGAGTTATGTTGTTCCACAAATCCATACTGTTTTTTCCCAAATAAACCATCTGACGCGAATACTGACTGTCTGTCGTTGTCTGCGTAATTTGGCCCTTTTTTGCTGAGTCGGTGGCATATGTCCGGGAACATCCCATCGCCGGCGTAAATGCCATAAAATAAGAACGTGTTGTATAAACACTTGCGAACACTGTACTATCAACAAAAACGGCTTGATCAAGGCACCAATCTTGAGGGTCAGAGGTCAGTCTCGCCCAAATTCGCGAACACGATATTATTATATGAAGTTTCCACTTCCAGATGCATGTCCAAGTAAGTGTTGCTAGTTTCGACTCCTTCAACTCAAAACCAAATTCAAAATAGTTCGCAGTTTGTTTATTAATTTCTACAAAACGAAGTAGCACAAGTGCACCAATGAACTAGGATATTTTAATGGATAATTGATAGCTTTGATTTTTGGGAAATTAGTCAGAAAAGCGAGGAGCATAAAAATCGAACTGATATTGCAGCTTTAAAAAAGCTATATAGTTGTATTATCACCAGTTAGTCTGATATTAATTGCAATACAACAAACCCCCTCTTTGTTTCAAGTTTTAATTTTGTTTTATTTTAGTTTCAAATGAAATGCTCAGAGCTGCATTGCACAATGGTTTGTAAGTTGGACTCTGTGCTGTGACGATGTAATGTTTATAAAAAGTAATCTCATATAATAACGCAGTATCCAGTCCTGATGACTGCTCAAAGCACTTTACACTTTACTCCCTAGCAGACTTGTTTGATCGAGCACCATCTCAACTTCTCTGGGAAGCTTTCAGACATGCTGCAATTAATGCACAAAGGCTATTTGTACACAAATATCCACCACTGTCTGTAGAGTGAACGAACTTGCCCAAGGTTCAACACAGCAGCACTGAATTCGAACCCGGGTTCTCTTGATTGAGAGTCCAACATTCTAGTCACTGAGCCAATGCACTCTATTGTAACCGTATGCATTGTTTCAATGGAGCACATTGTGTAAATACAGATGCATGTATGTATATTGAATTGAAAAGTATGGAAATAACTAACCATTTCATCTTTCAAGTACTGATCTTGTGGAGTTAACTTTAAGTAGTTGTGGTCGTTGGCAAGGGCATGTGGATTGGCAGGAGGGAACAGCTGCATCACTGGCATTGGTTGACTTTCCTGAAATATGTATATGTAGAGATATAAGCAACATTGTATTATTTGCTTTATACATAAAGCCAGAGACTGCACTAATGCCCATGTTTTGACAAGTAACTATTTTTCAATTGGTCTGTAAAAGGAATACAAGCTGTATAAGATTTGTTTCGTCAAATAGAGTGAACCTGTCTGGAGTAGAGTCGTTGTTCTACAGTTGCTCTGATTAAGGATCATATATAAGGTCCGCATTGTCCTTCCCACGAATTGCATGTAATCTGCTGGACTTGATAGGAGTTCCTTTAAAAGGTATAGCATGATGGAAAGTCTGGAGGACCTGCATGTCAAGTCAAAGTGTACATTTATTAATTTTATATGCATTTTAACCCTTTCATTTATTTATTGTTGCTGATATGTTGACAAGAGCGTGTCACATTCTTGAAACTACCCAGCTTATTTGTAAAAAATTGGGATAAACTAAATGCAATTTTTTGTGCATTGACAGTTGCCCCAATATTTGTACATAGTACATTGAATGCAGAAAATAAGTGTTTTTTTAAACGTCTTACCTGTGTACATGTCACTTCTGTCAAGATAGTTCCTGTCTGACAGTAGTGTCAGGCCGAACAGAATTGCTGCAACATGCTTGCAGTGAGCTGTAGGGCCCTGCCCAGCACCACATTCACATTGTGCTTCTTACACCACCGCATCATTGTTCATGGTCACATCTACATTATAAGAGGTAGACTTCCTCATCTCTGCCCACACAACAGCTGACACAAACCACTTTCCTTGTGTGTTGTCTGTGGTGGTATGCATATACCGCAATAACCTGAAGAAAAAAATGTACAATATATAACAAAAAATTGTGGAGTCGAACAATACCGGGCAAATTGGTGTCATGTAAGTTACGCTATATTTATTTCATAACCAGCTTCTTTGCGGACAGTTCCTGTTGATAACATTTGTGCTGTATATTAGGCCCATGAAGAAAGAAGAGACACAAAAAACGCATCCTGCCGGTTTATTGTTGTTTGAAAAAAATTGTGGTTGTGGACAATGTCGTGGATTTCGTAAGTTACAGTGTCCACCATTTCACGTCCAGAGTGCTCTGATCATTCTTAACATTTTAAAAGTCTTGGTTGGATTCTGATGAGGTACTAGCATACATCAGTCAAGCAATTTTTTTATTTCTGAAAGGTTTCACATTCTCATATTTTAGATCAACTTCACTTGGCATTGCACCACATAACAGTGAGTAAAGATATCTTATCTTCTTTAATTTTAGGTGTAGATGTATCTTGGTTAGCAGCTAACACTTTTTGTTTTTGTTGTCCAGTCCTGTTTTGGCCCAGTATTGTGCTTCACCTATATATATTTACCCAGACACATATATAATGTAATATCAATAATAATTCACGAGTAAGGAGCTGTTAGGTTTCTTTTAAACTGGTTAATGGTCAGGAGTATTCTAAGTTTATGAGGCAGGGTATTCCAGAATACTGATCCTAAATAATTTATTGTTATGTTTCGAATGTTTGTTCTTACATTTTAAGACATAAATTTACAAATAAGCCTGCTGGTATCCATTGACAAAGAAAACTATTATTTCATCGAGGCAGTATCATATTTGACAGGGATGTACAAACTACTAAGCTCATGTGGTTATTCGCATATATATCTTTAATCCTACAGTGCTTTTAGTTTAATGTTAAGATAACTCACCTTTCTTTGTGTAGAGACCTCCCCTTTTCCTCCAGCTTCTTTCCGTACTGGGATAAGTATTCCTCTAGACTCCCCAGTGTAAATTTGGGTAGTTGGTGCATACCACCATGTACGTCCCTGATCCCTATACATGTTATTCTGCGGCAGTTTCATTCTGAGCTCCTCTTCATTAACCTATAAAATGAAAAACAATGACATTATCCCAACTTATGTTCAATATGTGACCAAGATAAAGTATAGTGGTTTGGGAGTAAGACTGCTCATGATATAGAAGAAAACACTGATCAGGCTGGGCTGGTACCCCCGCATCCCTCTCGATAGTGTATGTTACTCCAAGGTTTTTATGAAATATAGAAACACACCCTCCCATCTTTAGGTAAGGTAAGGATGCATTTTATTTATCCCAACAGCAGAAACAAATTATACAGAGAGTGTGGCTAGTGTAGTGGTTAGCACATCCGTCTGGCATGCCAGTGCTCGGAGTTCGAAACCTGGACCGAGCAGGCATGATATTTGTGGTAAAAATCTGGCTCTCAAAATTGGGGACTGTGTATCCCTCGTAGCTCGGTGATCACATTAATGTCGGTCCCGTCTCAATTTGGGACGTAAAAGAACCACTGGGGACGACCAGCACCCTGGTAGTGACCACCCTCAGTGCCAGCATATAACGAATGAGACCTCATAAGACCATTACATTGTAACCACAATAATACAGCCTAGTCAGTTAATAGAACATTGCCAAGCGCTGGAGACAACTAGAACATATACATTGAATATATACTATTATTATTTCGGTAATGCCACCAGTCATTTGCACGACGCAACATGTTCAAATGATATAAACAAAACTTTGTTTACTATTTTATGATGTAATTTTCATAATTATATGCTATTAGAAAATGTGTCTCTTACAACAATATGTTCCAAATGGTGTTAGGATTTGACAGATATTATAGTGCTACTGAAATGTTTATTTACAGTAATCTGCTTATTGTGTTCCTGGTATTAGAACTTTTGACATATATATTTACATGCCGGTTGTAGTTCTAAATTATACTTTTTATTGATGGTTCAAGTAGCAGCAATATTTTACTTACTGGCCATATGTAACTATTGCCAATATCACAACTATAGAACGCAATAATGCATTTGTTTGTTGTGTGGAGTCTGCGAATAAAGCATATTATTATAAATAAAATATACTTTTAGTACACCTATAGCCATGGTAATTTGTAAAAGCAATTGCTCAAAGCAGTGTAGTATAATTACAGCATATACATGCACATAATTGCCAACAAAATATTAACGGAATAAAACTATGGTATCATAATTACACGAAAAGCATAAGTATTGGCAAGGACATACAAAACTATTTTAATGTAGGCCCTATATGTGTGGGCAATAGTAGTTTTGTAAAATATGTATGTATGTAAATAAAGAAGTCATTATTATTATTATTGTTCATGTTATTATGCGGGTGCGTGCCCAGGGGAGTTTTCTCGTTGCCCAGAAACCCCCCACTACACGGCAGTGTACAGTGAATGATGGCATGCAACATCCACCGTTACTGTGATACCCATTTGGGAACCCACAAATATATCAATCCTGGGTACGCCTCTGTTATGTGTTCTACATATAATGATATACTAGTTATGATGAGTTATGACAACAGCAGAGTAGAAACACCAGAAGAAGATTTTATTGAAATAATGCATACAGATATGTGAAAGAACATGTCAAGTAATGCTATAAATACAATCACAGTTGCAGAATAGCATCAGTGTCTAAGTACTGACACTATAAACCCATTAGCCAGTTTAAATATATGTAAATACATTACATATAAATAGTAATAGGACTATCTAATATTTACTTTAGGCTACCTTAATTAACAATAAAATAATTCTAAAATATCAAATGAAAATATTAATTCAACCTTTAAAACGCCACTGGCTCCATTTGAAATGTTATATTTTAAGTATCAGTCATATGTTAAAAACTACTCGTCATAGATTAAAGTTGCATTCTGAGTTACACAAGTTTAAGCTAGGTGTATGTACAACCTAAACAATAATGTCAATATTTATTTATTTGAGTATATTTGCTACCGTATATGTCACTTTAGCATTTGATGTTATTTGATAAATTACGCTTTTGCAAAAAATAAGCATGACATGCATACGTAATTTTAATTTGGATATTAGAATTACATACTGTGTGAACAAAAATTTATATGGAGTTGATGAAAATTATGTATTGTATGGGGCATGACGATTCACTGGAAATTTGTATTTAAAAGATGAACGTTGTCAGAATACAACTTTAATCTAATGTTCAATACATTCTGTCTATATCAAAAGAAGTTCAAAATGACTTAATAATCAGTTTGCATGACGACAAGCATGGCATGGTTTTAAAATGTCAAATAGCATTCAATATTATAAAAATACTTTTTAGTCAGCCAAACTAATTAATTGCACAACTTAATATATTATTGGTAATAATTAGTTTATAAAATGTGATTTTCAAAGGATGTTCCGTATCGCCAATGTTGATCCCAAATAAAGCTACGCTATGCTCTATTGCCATATTTAGCGGAAGCGAGAGCAAACACGTGATGACTGGCGCATGCCCGTTCAATGCTCGAATCTTTAACGCTGAGGCACACGGTTCCGATGCTCGGCTATATCGTTAATAATATTCAATTAATTGTACACGTTATAGTACGAATAAATATTAGTATTGACAGTTTTCGAAACATCATGGGGATAATTCGTCGCACTTTTGATTACATGGATGAACAGTGTTTTTCTACTGTTTTAAATCTCTCGTCTGCCCACATATTGAATATGCAAATCAAGTATGGGCTCCCTACTTAATGAAACACATTACAGCTCTTGAAAATGTTCAGCGTAGAGCAACCAAATTAATTCCAGGTTTTAAAGATCTTGAATATAATGAACGTCTACAAAGACTAAAATTACCAACTCTGTCATATCGTCGCCTCAGAGGAGACATGATTGAATTATATAAGATTTTAACATGATTGAATTATATAAGATTTTAACAGACAAATATGATATAGCTGTAACATCAAACTTTATAACTTTGAGGGATACTGAATCATGTACGCGAGGACATCACCTAAACATATTCAAAGGACGTTGTCGGTTAAACATTAAACAAAATTCATTTATACACCGATGCACGGACGTATGGAACAGCCTCCCACAGTCTGTGGTAGAGGCTCCATCAGTCCAGTCCTTTGAGGGGAAATTAGACAAATTATGGAAAAACCACCCAATTAAACTCGATTACACAGCCCCACCCCTATTATGGAACAACTCGTCAGACGCATGCGCACCATATAGTTTGACGACAAACATCAGAGCTGGCATAAGAGGCATCACAGCCTAGAAGCCAGAAGAGGACCTGTAAGATCATGAATTATCGCTCACAAACAGTACCAACCTACCTGACATTTAATTCGCGTTTTCTGGCAGACTGCTTGGCACTTCGTTTCTTCCGTTCATCTTTGAGTTTTTTTAAACTACAACATTGATAAAACAGGTCATAATGTGGGTGAAAAATGCTTCATATAAGTTTTCTGTAAACTACGACGTGACGTTGGTGACCGACAGCAAGGCCTAACCAAAGCAATTATATAATTGCTTTGGCCTGACTTGCAAGGGATACTTCAGTATTTGCAAGTTGGTGTAGTTCGCTAGGGGGCAGCACATCTTAGCTTAGCTTAGGTCACTGAGTCCAATTTGTGCCTGATTATCGTTTGGAGAACTTCGTTTCGAGAACTTCGTTTCGAGAAAATATTTTGGAGAACATTTTTTGGAGAAATATTTGACCAAACGCCATTCTAGTTAATTATTTGACAAAAATCTTGCACAATGACAGCGTAAAGGGATAATCGAAAGTCATAATTCGACAATCTCGGCGTAAAAGGATAATCGAAAGTCAGAAATCAACAATGTAGCATTGTGGAATTATGGCCCTAATATCGTTCCATACAACAATGCCCGTTAACCCTTTAACGCCGGACGAGGTCAAGTTACGGCTATGGCATGCCGGATTGGAAAAATGTTCGAAATTGCCGACGTTCTCGGGCAGTAAAGTTGCCAACACAGTGGACGATTTTCTTAATCGTTTCGACACGATTGCCGATATTTGCGGTTGGACAGCTGGACAACGTGCCCTCCAGTTGGAGATGGCTCTCCTGGGGGAAGCTTACCGTTTGGTGATACATACCGTCCAGCCGAAAGACTACCGTTCTCTCCGTGCGGCACTGGCCTGGCAGTATAGCCAGTTCGGTAGCGGAGTCGCTCTATGCAGGTTTAGGCAACGCAAACGGGGTGCTACCGAGCCGTTGTGAGTTTTTACCAACGAACTGCATGACCTGGCTCGTCAGGCATATCCGAATTGCGATATGCGCAGTCGTATGTCACTGGTCAAAGAGCAGTTTATAGCCACCTTGACTGATTAATTCACTCAGAGACTATGCTCTATTGAGAGTGATGCGCCTCTCGAAAGGCTCGTACACATTGCCGAGAAGAGTGAACAGTTTACCCAGTGTACCGTTAAACCAGACAATAGCGGTATATATACTCTAGCAACACCGAGTTGCTATGAGGCGAGCTGTGATAACACATATGCCAATGATGATACCGAAATTGACGCACTAGTATCTCGTCTAAATATCGTGTTGCAAACACGCTCGCAACATGGAGGTAATGATCATGGTACTCCAGTCTCGAGCACACGACAGACAGATCATAGTCGCAGTACTCAATATTTGCATATCACCTGCTATAACTGCGGACAGCAGGGCCACATTGCACGCTATTGCTCAGCACCACATCGTCGTCAGACCTACTTTAGATACAGGTTCGACGGTCAGGCTTCTAACTCACAGTGGCGCAGCAAAACACCTCGTTCGCATAATGGGACACGGCCGGATTCCCCAAACGGGGACAGGCTAGAATAAACCCGGAAAAAACTAGCCTTTCTCCGAACACTGATCCGGGAAATGAAGTAGACAAACATGTGCCACCTACCAGTAATCTTGGTGTATACCCACGATTTTACAGAGTGAAGCCAGTTGATGGCTGGGTGATTCGTACATGCATGTATGGCATGGAATGTCCCCTACTTTTGGACACAGGTGCCGCAGTGTCATTAATTGACCATCAAACTTACTTGGGTATTGCCGCTAATCATCGCCCCCCGTTGCATCCTATACACACTCAGCTACAAACAGCAGATGGTGGCCATCTGAAATTATTTGGCGAGACAACCCTAGAGTTGGCATTTGATGGATTCCACACATCACAAGATGTCGTAGTAGCTGATCTACAGGAACGTGGTGGAATTCTTGGGTTGGACTTCCTCCGTGAACATGGGTGCGAAATGTCGATGCGGGATGGGTTGCTGAAGATTGGGCCTACAACATTTGCATTTACCAAACAGGGTAAGCAAGACACAGTTGCACGTGTTCGCCTAGAGCAATCTGTAGAAATTCCGCCAGCCATGGAACTAGTTGTTACTGGATGAGCTGAAAATAAGTTGCAGTATGCTGGTGGCAGCACTGCCTTGCTGACACCAAGTGCTAGTCTAATGACTGATACCGGGGTTGTTATGGGTGATTCGTTGGTTTCAAGTGGTACCAAGCACATACCAGTGGTACTCCTAAACCCCACGGATGAGTCGATATTTCTCCGTAAAGGTGGCACAGTTGGTGTGCTACAGTCGGTGCCATGCATTGAGGTCTTCAGTGTATCAGACGAGGTCTTGCCTTGTAAAGGATATGCTGAATCAGGACAGACGTATTCCAAATCTACGTCTGAACAACTTCCTCCAGCGCTAGACAAATTGTCTTCTGAACTGTCAGCAGAACTAAATTTGTCTCAGCAAGATGCTGTCCGAGCCGCTCTCCGACGTTATTCGGATGTTTTTGTTGAGACTAGTTCCCAGTTGGGTACGACTGGTCTTACAAAGCATAGGATAGATACTGGCGATGCTTACCCAATCCGCCAACGGGCTCGACACCTTCCGGTGGCTCAACAAGAGATAGAAGCAAGGGAAGTTCAGTCCATGCTGGATAAGGATATCATAGAACCGAGCACTAGTTCATGGAGTAGTCGGGTAGTCCTTGTAAAGAAGAAAGACGGTACAGTCCGGTTTTGCGTATATTATCGTCGATTAAATGATGTCACCCGAAAGGATGCATACCCCCTGCCGTTGATTTCGGATACATTAGATGCTCTGGCTGGCTCTGAGTGGTTTTGTACCCTTGATTTGGTATCTTGTTACTGGCAAGAAGAACTGGACGAACGAGATAAAGAAAAGACCGCATTCAGTACGCGGCAAGGTCTCTTCCAGTGGAAGGTCATGCCTTTTGGGCTCTGCAATGCCTCGGCAACATTTGAGCGTTTGATGGAGCTCGTTTTGAGAGGGTTGTGCTGGAAAAGTTGTTTGGTTTATCTTGACGATGTTATCGTCTATGGAAAGACCTTCGAAGAGTCATTGCACTGCCTCACTACAGTGTGGGACAGATTTCGTGCTGCTGGCTTCACGATGAAAGCCAAGAAGTGTAGACTATTCCAGACTGAGGTTTCCTATCTTGGCCACGTAGTCTCCAGACACGGGATTGTTACAGATCCACAAAAGGTATCTGCAGTGCGAGACTGGCCTCGGCCTACTACGGTAAAAGAAGTTCGTCGATTTTTAGGCTTAGCATCCTATTATCGGCGCTTTATACCATCGTTTGCTCACATTGCCAGCCCTTTGACGGCTATGACGAGGGCAAAGCGTTCTTTTACCTGGTCAGATACCAAAGTTACTTAATTTTAAAGAACCTGAAGGAATGGTTGCTCGTCACCCTTGGTGCCTATGATTTCCAGATTGTTCATCGACCAGGAAGCTCGATGGGTAATGCTGATGCACTCTCCCGCAAGGTGTCACGACCGTGCAAGCGGTCAGAGTGCAAGGATTGTACTCCAAATACGTGCAGTGAGCAACAAGCCTTACAGCAGCCCAATTCAAATCACAATGTTGTCCCTGCACTGTCCGATGACAATCTCTTGTTGGGCCAGATTGCTGAACAAATCGTGGATCCACCTAAAACTTCTTGAAAATCTTGCCAATCTGGTTCCAACAGCCACTTTAATGACTGTTCATCATCTCCGGAGCAAGGCGCGGAAAGCGGAGTATTTGCAGGGCAGTGGGTCCCATGTGTGACGTTACCGGACATACGTCGCTGGCAAAGTGAAGACGAGAGCATTGATTGTATGCTCCGCCACAAGGATACCCGCACCCAGAGACCACCGTTTGCACAAATCAGGGACCAAGATTACATGGCCAAGTGTTTATGGCAACAATGGGACAGGTTGACCATAGTGGATGGCATTCTCTATCGTAAGAAGAAAGCCAGTTGTGACACCGAAGAGATAATCCAACTTGTGGTCCCTTCGCCAATGAGACGGCGACTTTTCCAGGCGGTACACTGCGACCGCCTTGGAGGGCACATGAGTCATAACAAATCACTTGCCTCCCTGCAACAACGTTACTATTGGCCTAGGATGTCAGAGGACGTCAGTCGGTGGCTAACCCTGTGTAGGGACTGTGGGCAGCGCAAACCGGTATCGGCTCCTCACCGCGCTCCTCTGACCCAGATGGCAGTAGGAGTTCCTTGGGTACGTATAGCTATGGACCTTATAGGTCCAATGCCCAACTCTGTAAGCGGAAACAAATACGTTCTAGTCGTCGAAGATTATTTCACGAAATGGGTTGAAGCCTTCCCCATACCCGACAAAGAAGCACTCACAGTAGCCGATAAACTAGTCACAGAGGTATTCTGTCGATTTGGCTGTCCAAGACAGCTTCATTCCGATCGGGGAAGGGAATTTGACAATAAAATTCTTCAGGAGGTGTGTCGCATGATGCGAATCGATAAGACGCTAACTACATCTTACCGTCCGCAATCAGACGGATTGGTTGAACATTTTAACCGTACCCTCCAAGGTATGATTTTCACATATGCCAGGCTACACCCACAAGACTGGGAAGACCATCTTCCATATTCCTTGTGCGCATACCGTGCTACGGTACACACCAGTACTAAGGCGTCCCCATACCGGATGTTGTTGGGTCATGAGATTGTCCTTCCACTCGATCTACAAACCGAGGGACCCCCCAGGGCACATGTCCCACAATGTACAACTCAGTATGGCGAATGGCTTCGTGACGCCATGGAGTTAAGCCACAGCATACATAGACGGGAAAGTCGCAAGGCCTCCCTTCGTCAGAAGACCGCATATGACATGAAGGCGTCTCCAGTAAATTTTCCGAAAGGGAGCTGGGTATGGCGTTACAGCACAGCCACAGCTAAGATGAAAGGTGGAGTCAGATGGTCTGGTCCATACCTAGTGGTGGGTCGTCCTTCTGGAGTGACTGTTGCGATACAACGCTCTGCAGGGACCGAACAACAGTCGACCACATCGACCATCTAAAAGAATATGTGGAGGACTTTGATGATCCACTAACCAGCTGGTTGACCAATGACCTACCAATGGACACCGAGTTATGCTCTCCAGACCCAGGGCGCTGGACACAGACTCCAGAGCTTCCTGCTGCCCAACCTCGAGTACAGGCTCCGGATGATCGTACTGATGGTGACGATAGCTAGGTAGTCAGGCCCCCAGAGGCGGCTACCGATGATGATATAAACCTTCGGCGTGGCCTACGCACACATCGCCCACCCACTCTGCTTGACCTGTAGGTCAACACATCGCTGAGTACATGCTCGTAATCTTGGGCGAAACAAAGTAAATGTGTTAGTCTTTGAACGAGTGCTAGGACAGATGTATGACTTTCTCCAGCGATGTCTCAGAAACTGTGGGTGACATGATGGATATGCAGATTTCTGTTAGCAGTTGCACGCAGTCTGACATCACTCGCCAACAGTGAAGAAAGCTACTCACGCCATAGTTTTGTCGCCTCAGTGTTTTGAAAGAATATGTTGCACTCAACATGGTAGAATTATAATGCAGTAACCGTGCTCTGCTTCGTCAGTTCCACATTTGAAACACATTCGCCTGCGGAATACCGTGTTATTGGTTTCCAGGCAGACAGTAACCTATGTATCAATTTTGTTTGGTACATTACTGTCGTGTGTAAGCTTGGTTGACAGTGCCATGCCAAATATGGTGTGGATGTACTTGTTGAATTGTTGTTTTTGGAAAAACATTGTTCTATGCCATGTATTTTTGTTTGTTTTAGTGTCACGGCCATCTCTAGTACGGTTGCCTACTTGCACTAGCAACTGTTGACAGAGCACGAGGCAGTCATCTGGAGGAAGAATCCGCCCTGCTTGACACTAAATTGTTGACGACTTGTCTGGCGATGAACTTGTCCCTACGCTCGTACTCATGCTGATGTGGGAAAAAGGAAGTTCAAACTTGTTACACATGGCGAGATGTCTCCATACTGAAGACATCTCAGCACCAGAAAATGTACTGCCATGGTGGTACACATTCGGCGTATCACGTGCGTCGTCACAGTTTGCGAGGGTGCAGCAACAGTCAAGAAAATGACATTGGACGTTGCGTATATCGCCACCATCACCCCAGACCATTCGCTATATATGGTGCAGTTACTTTCATCAACGATGCTTGATATGTGTTAGTTAACGGACACTTAATCTACGTATGCGAACAGTCTCCGGACAATGATGAACATTTATATTTCATAAAGGACGTTGCATAATCAATTTTTTTTCTTTCTTTCTTTCTCGAATTGTTCTGCATAATTGTATATACTTGTTATATATCGTGATCTTGATAGGATCCCTTAGTTTCGTTCGGGGGCGAACGTGTTAAAGGGAGGGGGAATGTGACATGGATCCCCCTGTCTGCACAAATTGTGACACCCCTGCGGGACTCCGGCACGGGAGAGCGGTGTGCACGAGGGCGGACGAGGAGAGGTGTGACGCGGGTTGCCTGCTTTGTATTCGGTGTTGGCTTTGTGATTAAACCTGTTTCCATTATTAAATCGTGTCGTTACGAGAATGTCACACCCCCATTCTCCCAAACCAGTCCCTTGTATATATACAGCTAGGGCTTACTTTTTATTCGTTTTAATGTGTATGGTTTAATTTTGCACTGGGGTATAATAAAACTACAAGTAGCAGATGTCATGCATTCGCCAGAGAAGAACGGTGTCCATGCGTGGACTACTTTAAGCGGTGAACAAAGCTCTGGATCTGACAGCAGGTACCCAGCTAACAAAAACAGGTTCCCAGAACGTTAGTTTTACGTTACGATAACGTTAGTGATAACGTTCGAAGAACGTTTTTTTGGAAAGTTTTCTTAACGTTCCGAGAACGTTACAAATAATGTTATTGCGTAACGTTAGCAGAACGTTTTTTTGGAAAGTTTTCTTAACGTTCCGAGAACGTTACAAATAACGTTATTGCCTAACGTTAGCAGAACGCTTTTGCCTAATGTTAACAGAACGATAAAACAATAATAAATGGCTCTTCATTACTTTTATTTACACATGGTAGTTACAAAACTCAATCTTCCTCGCCATCATCTTCAACCTGGTGGACCTGGGTGACTGCCGACATCTGTTGAATATAAAAATGTATTCTAAATATCAATATAGTGATCTCCCAAGATCCCCACCACCCAGAAGAATTTTTTTAAATCTAAAATTCTACAAACCATCACAATGGGCCCCATTAGATCGCACAAAATGTCAGCCACATACATGCAAAACGAATGGACAAACACCAAAACAAGTGCTATTTTAATATTGTGACCCCCCAACATCCCGACCCCCCAAACAAATTTCGAAAATATCTAAATCTACAAACCACCCCAATGGGTCTGTTAGATTACACACAATATTTCAGCCCCATACATGCAAACGGTGATAACGGTCTGCAGACAGACATGTCACAGACAGAGACATACAGACAGACGGGCGGCTGGGCGGGCAGACACAGAGAACCATTCTGTTTTACAATAATTATAGATTTTTTGCACAAAAAAGCACAATGTATATGTATGTATTTGTTGCAATAATTTATTTGTATGTATTTGTTGCAATAACATGAATCTAGTTATTATTTTGCATCAGAGACAGGTGTTATTTTACATAAAAAAGAACATAGTGTATTAATATGGTTTTCTCCAGTAATATTAATCGTGTATTACTTATAACCACTAGGAGAGAGTCATATTGATTTCATGGGAATCCACAAATTTATATATATGGCCTACCACAGGATGGCAAATTCAATAGAAACTATATCTTATTATGCCATCAAGGTGAGGGGGCATTTCATTTAGGAAAGAAATTACTAAGAGCGAGTCATGGTCAAATGCCTTGTTGCCCTTTCTCCCTCCTCTGTGAGGTGCAAACTTCAACGTTTCTGCGATCACTTCTTCAATTTCATTAACTTTTGAAATTTTGTGAATGCGTGTACACGCTTCTGAAATCAATGAGAAAAATGAAATGAGGTAACACATTTCAGACTAAAATACCTTGAAGGGAAACAAAAGTGGTTATGCACCTAAAAACTGAATACCAGCTAACCATTTGCAACTACAATCAACATCTTCACATAAGTGGTTAACTTGAAATGCTCTCCAGACCAAGGGCGCTGGACACAGACTCCAGAGCTTCATGCTGCCCAACCTCGAGTACAGGCTCCGGATGGTCGTACTGATGGTGACGATAGCTAGGTAGTCAGGCCCCCAGAGGCGGCTACCGATGATGATATAAACCTTCGGCGTGGCCTACGCACACATCGCCCACCCACTCTGCTTGACCTGTAGGTCAACACATCGCTGAGTACATGCTCGTAATCTTGGGCGAAACAAAGTAAATGTGTTAGTCTTTGAACGAGTGCTAGGACAGGTGTATGACTTTCTCCAGCGATGTCTCAGAAACTGTGAGTGACATGATGAATATGCAGATTTCTGTTAGCAGTTGCACGCAGTCTGACATCACTCGCCAACAGTGAAGAAAGCTACTCACGCCATAGTTTTGTCGCGTCAGTGTTTTGAAAGAATATGTTGCACTCAACATGGTAGAATGATAATGCAGTAACCGTGCTCTGCTTCGTCAGTTCCACATTTGAAACACATTCGCCTGCGGAATACCGTGTTATTGGTTTCCAGGCAGACAGTAACCTATGTATCAATTTTTTTTGGTACATTACTGTCGTGTGTAAGCTTGGTTGACAGTGCCATGCCAAATATGGTGTGGATGTACTTGTTGAATTGTTGTTTTTGGAAAAACATTGTTCTATGCCATGTATTTTAGTTTGTTTTAGTGTCACGGCCATCTCTAGTACGGTTGCCTACTTGCACGAGCAACTGTTGACAGAGCACGAGGCAGTCATCTGGAGGAAGAATCCGCCCTGCTTGACACTAAATTGTTGACGACTTGTCTGGCGATGAACTTGTCCCTACGCTCGTACTCATGCTGATGTGGGAAAAAGGAAGTTCAAACTTGTTACACATGGCGATATGTCTCCATACTGAAGACATCTCAGCACCAGAAAATGTACTGCCATGGTGGTACACATTCGGCGTATCACGTGCGTCGTCACAGTTTGCGAGGGTGCAGCAACAGTCAAGAAAATGACATTGGACGTTGCGTATATCGCCACCATCACCCCAGACCATTCGCTATATATGGTGCAGTTACTTTCATCAACGATGCTTGATATGTGTTAGTTAACGGACACTTAATCTACGTATGCGAACATTCTCCGGACAATGATGAACATTTATATTTCATAAAGGACGTTGCATAATCAATTTTTTTTCTTTCTTTCTTTCTCGAATTGTTCTGCATAATTGTATATACTTTTTATATATCGTGATCTTGAAAGGATCCCTTAGTTTCGTTCGGGGACGAACGTGTTAAAGGGAGGGGGAATGTGACATGGATCCCCCTGTCTGCACAAATTGTGACACCCCTGCGGGACTCCGGCACGGGAGAGCGGTGTGCACGAGCGCGGACGAGGAGAGGTGTGACGCGGGTTGCCTGCTTTGTATTCGGTGTTGGCTTTGTGATTAAACCTGTTTCCATTATTAAATCGTGTCGTTACGAGAATGTCACACCCCCATTCTCCCAAACCAGTCCCTTGTATATATACAGCTAGGGCTTACTTTTTATTCGTTTTAATGTGTATGGTTTAATTTTGCACTGGGGTATAATAAAACTACAAGTAGCAGATGTCATGCATTCGCCAGAGAAGAACGGTGTCCATGCGTGGACTACTTTAAGCGGTGAACAAAGCTCTGGATCTGACAGCAGGTACCCAGCTAACAAAAACAGGTTCCCAGAACGTTAGTTTTACGTTACGATAACGTTAGTGATAACGTTCGAAGAACGTTTTTTTGGAAAGTTTTCTTAACGTTCCGAGAACGTTACAAATAATGTTATTGCGTAACGTTAGCAGAACGTTTTTTTGGAAAGTTTTCTTAACGTTCCGAGAACGTTACAAATAACATTATTGCATAACGTTAGCAGAACGTTTTTTCCTAACGTTAGCAGAACGTTTTTTTGGAAAGTTTTCTTAACGTTCCGAGAACGTTATAAATAACGTTATTGCCTAACGTTAGCAGAACGCTTTTGCCTAATGTTAACAGAACGATAAAACAATAATAAATGGCTCTTCATTACTTTTATTTACACATGGTAGTTACAAAACTCAATCTTCCTCGCCATCATCTTCAACCTAGTGGACCTGGGTGACTGCCGGCATCTGTTGAATATAAAAATGTATTCTAAATATCAATATAGTGATCTCCCAAGATCCCCACCACCCAGAAGAATTTTTTTAAATCTAAAATTCTACAAACCATCACAATGGGCCCCATTAGATCGCACAAAATTTCAGCCACATACATGCAAAACGAATGGACAAACACCAAAACAAGTGCTATTTTAATATTGTGACCCCCCAACATCCCGACCCCCCAAACAAATTTCGAAAATATCTAAATCTACAAACCACCCCAATGGGTCTATTAGATTACACACAATATTTCAGTCCCATACATGCAAACGGTGATAACGGTCTACAGACAGACATGTCACAGACAGAGACCTACAGACAGACGGGCGGCTGGGCGGGCAAACACAGAGAACCATTCTGTTTTACAATAATTATAGATTTTTTGCACAAAAAAGCACAAATGTATATGTATGTATTTGTTGCAATAATTTATTTGTATGTATTTGTTGCAATAACATGAATCTAGTTATTATTTTGCATCAGAGACAGGTGTTATTTTACATAAAAAAAGAACATAGTGTATTAATATGGCTTTCTCCAGTAACATTAATCGTGTATTACTTATAACCACTAGGAGAGAGTCATATTGATTTCATGGGAATCCACAAATTTATATCTATGGCCTACCACAGGTTGGCAAATTCAATAGAAACTATATCTTATTATGCCATCAAGGCGAGGGGACATTTCATTTAGGAAAGAAATTACTAAGAGCGAGTCATGGTCAAATGCCTTGTTGCCCTTTCTCCCTCCTCTGTGAGGTGCAAACTTCAACGTTTCTGCGATCACTTCTTCAATTTCTTTAACTTTTGAAATTTTGTGAATGCATGTACACGCTTCTGAAATCAATGAGAAAAATGAAATGAGGTAACACATTTCAGACTAAAATACCTTGAAGGGAAACAAAAGTAGTTATGCACCTAAAAACTGAATACCAGCTAACCATTTGCAACTACAATCAACATCTTCACATAAGTGGTTAACTTGAAATGCGGTCTCAAAATGGAAGATAATAAAATGTCCGATAACAAGGAAACCGGCATCTTACCCATGGCACAGTAAATTACCAGTGGAGGAATAATGGATCATGTCCAGAGTTTTGAGTTTGATCAGTTGCTATGAGGTGGTAATTGTATTCATCGGCGACCAGGTGATATAAAAATAAAGAAAAGAGAAAGATACTGATCACAACTTGGCAGATGGACAACTCCACGAAATTTCGCTTCAATTTTTCACCTTGAGGCTGTATTGACCAAGAATATCATTCGTTGCCACCTTCCGTAGAATGCGACGAATACTGCTGCCAATATTCACTCCTCCCAAGGAGCTCAAGTAGAAAACCTTAGGATAAATCAAGAGCAACAATTAAAGTCATGTTTCAAAACAACTTGCTATGAACACCTTGAGAAAATGTATATCCACTGATATGTTGCATATCAAAACTTTGTATTGATACAATTGGCGTTTTGTTGATTGTTGTCAAATATACACTTTTTTACATTTATCTTTAAACATACATGTAGCAATATGTTTGATTCACTAAGTGCTTTTCCGTTTAAACAGTTGAGGGAGTGGTCATGAACTTGTTTTGGCCCCACTACCCACACATATTGAACTACTTAAACACCCCCTTCCCATGCATCTCAATATATTTTCTGCCACATACATGTACCTTGAGAAAATGCCCCCCTCCTGCATTTTAATTACTTTTCAACTTTTCAAATACCGATGCCTCATATTTACCCCACCCACAAAAAAATTATTCATACCCTTACCCCACACAATTTGAATGTTATTTTTATTTTATCTGGTAAGTTGTGACGCATTAACAAAAACTCAGGTCCCCACACTAATTTGTTTAATGCAAAGGACACACTTGGCTGGCTGTGTCCACTATTACTGGTTTCTCAGATGGTGAATTACCATCTGTCACTGTCCAATGGTCAATAGAGACCATTCTAGCTAATGCAATTACACAAAATCAATTACAATTACTTTTCATTTGTCATTGCAATTACAATTACAGATGTGTTAATGGGACCTACATACTTATTGGTTAGTGAGTATTAACTAGTTTAACCTATTCAACATATACAAAAGTCTATGGAGTTGTCTTTATTCTAATTAAGTCCTGCTGTCACAAAGTCAACTTCAATCCCGTAGTAGACATTATCATTAGTGTAACGGGGACAAGAGAACAGCAGTGGACAATTTAAAAGGTGTGGGTGTAGATTACAGTGAAACTAACAGCTGCAGCACTGTCAGTGTAGCCATAACACCACTGCTGTCCCACAGACCCACTAAGGAGGCACATTGAAGACCCATTAGCGAAGTAGCCCATGTTTGGGACTTGGAGTCCAACTAAGGTGATTAACTGACCAGATGGAAACTTGTGTTGCCTCTTTGTGGTAAACAGGAACTGATAACAAGTAAATTTACCCCTTTGGGAAGCATCTACACTGGATAATATAGTTTTGTTTATTTTACTTAGTATATATTAAGGGTCTCTGTGTATCTTACTGATTGTTATAATAATAGTGTTATGTTATATTTAATTGCATATCAGTCTTATGAACATATATTAGTAGTTTACACTATTATTATCATCCAAATGTGTGACTAAATTAGAGTAGGAAGACAACATTGGATCAACCAGGTAATCTGCCCCACAACATTAGGATAGCAGATTCATCACCATGGGCATAGAAAAAGATAACAGAAAACAAAAGAAATAGGGAGTACAGGTGAATACGACGAGATGGCTTCTACAACATGTTTTTACAGACCACTCTTCCCTGTCACTGCTACTCGGTGTTAGCGAGTCACTCAACTGGAATTGGAAATACTAGTCTAGTTTTCGATGCTCAGTAAACCGGTATAATTTATGTCGGCTAACTATTTGTTTATAGCCTATAGTATAGGCCACAGTATTACTCGTATATAATATAGGTTCTCGTGAATCCGGACCCACCTCGATTTCGCCGTGATAACTTGAGTTTTGCCTAAATTTGATACCTCAGAGCGTTAGTTCCATCATTCAACATCATCCCAGTTGTGTTTATATTACGAAAATATTGTGTCTTAGACTTAGCGCATTTTTAAGCCCCAATAGCGACCCGGTTTGCGTTATTCTGCCCGCTGCGGTCGTGTGTTACCGCACCGCGCTCGTAAAATGAGCGATATAGTGGCGTATGGTGATGCAAATCGGGGCACTATTTACGCCTCAAAAGTGCACTAAGACGCAATATTCTTAAACGTAGATATGCGTGGGTTAAGGTTGAATAATGGAACTAACGCACTGATGTATCAAAGTTAGGCAAAACTCAAGTTACAACGGCGAAATCGAGGTGGGTCAGTAGGAAATAATGAACACTCCCGCTTACTACTTACAGACCTACAATAGACGCTCCCCGTAACCGGAAACCTCCGGGCCGCGATTGACTGTATTCCACCACACCAGTAACAGCTTGTTTGATTATTGTATCATTAGACCGGATTTACTATTAAATACGTGATTAAATGCAAGAGAACTTCGTTCTTCTTTATAATCAAACACTGCTGAGACGGCGCAAATAAGTACGGGACGGCTATTCGATGGAGAAACTGGTAAATAGACAAATTTACTGAATACCGTCGGCAGCCATCAGCAGCCGTCTGCAGCCGCTAGAATCCGTCGGCAGCCGTCGGAAATCGTCGGAAACCGTCGGAAACTGTTGGCAGCGACAGCAAGCTGCGCAACTATTGATAACATTAAAGCCCTACGTACTCTGCCATTCAACTGTCTAGAGCCAGATAACACTGCAAACATGGTGATTGAGGTTGCGTGTCCATTCCCAGGATGTGACCACGTATCACGGAACGACGACGCTGCAATAGTAGTCGAGCTCCTAAAGATTCATGGGTTGACACACTCGATTCATGCCGCGGCGACACCTGGTGGGAAAATGGAAAAGCTCAAACGCCCTACCGTATCGTTAGCTGGTACGTCAGAAACCTGGGCATACTTTGAAACCAGGTGGGGCGAATATCGAGACGGCACACGCCTCCGGGGAGACGACATCGTTGTTCAGCTATTGGAGTGTTGTGATGACGAACTGAGACGGGACCTCACTCGTTCAAACGGAGGTTCCATGGTCGGAGGCACCGAGGTAAACGTGTTAGCGGCGATGAAGGCACTCGCGGTACGCAGTGAGAACATCATGGTGGCACGGTACGCATTACATGACATGCGCCAGGGACGCGAGGAACAAATTCGATCATTCTACGCCCGAATCAAGGGTCAAGCTGACACCTGTGATTACCGAATCAAGTGCACCAAAGCAGAGTGCGACGAGATGGTCGACTTCGCCGGCGATATATTGCGCGACGTACTCGCTCGCGGTATCGTGGACGACGAGATTCAGTTGGATTTGATAAGCGACCAGAACCAAAAGATGAATATCGAGGAGATTATTAAGTTCGTCGAGGCGCGTGAGCCAGGCAAGCGATCGGCATCGCGCCTGCTGGATATCCCGAATGTGAACGCGGCGAGTAGTACATACCGCCGCAATAAGCAACATGAAGTGCGAACCAGGGGCGCCAGGGGCGAACCAGGGCCTGATCCGAAGCCCGAACATACGTTCGACCTCACGGCATTGTGTTGGTTCTGCGCGGAGAAGGGCCACGGTAAGAACCCGCCGTGGAGCATAAGGAGAAGCCAATGCCCAGCGTACGGCAAGCGATGTGGTAAATGCAAGAACGTGAACCACATAGAACGCGCTTGCCTCGGCAAGGCATACGCCCGCCGGCCGACTGAGACCGCCGAGACAAGTGACGAACAGTCCGCGGCCTTCGAACTGTGCACGATGGTAAACGGACCGGTTGCCGACGTCAGGGCAATCGCACTAGACCACCATCTGTACGATAACCTTTGTGACAGGTGGCATAAACGCGCATCCGACCCGCAGCCGTACGTCCGGGTCTACGTCGGAGCATTCGAGGAGGATTACCGTGCCCTCGGTTTCGCGCTCAGGAAGCGAGTAAGCGCCGCCGAACTCCCCGCGATGGCAGATACCGGATGCCAGAGCTGCCTAATGGGCATACAAGTGGCCGAGAGGATGGGGCTCAATGCAGACGACCTCATACCGGTCACCATGACGATGAGAGCGGCGAACGAGGGAGGGATACCTATCCTCGGAGCGATGGTGGTGCGATTCTCGGGTACCGACAGCCGGGCCATAACGCACGAGACACGACAAATCGCCTACATCACCAACACATCAGATCGTATCTTCCTGTCACGGGCCGCGTGCATTGACCTGGGGATGATTAGCGAGACATTCCCTACCATTGGCGAGGTCATTGCATCAGATGACGCAGCCACTCCAACCCCATGCCCATGCACACCGCGCACAGCACCGCCGCCACTCCCCGAGGGCCTACCGATGCCCGCGACCGAGGAGAACCGAGCAGCGATCGAGTCGTGGCTGAAGAGGCGGTACGCGGCGAGCACATTCAACACATGTACCCACCAAACACTGCCCATGATGTCGGGCCCACCCTTGCGACTGATGATAGACAAGGATGCGACACCTGTCGCACGACACAGTCCAATACCGGTGGCCGTGCACTGGCAGGACGAGGTCAAGGCCGGCTTGGACGAGGATGTACGTCTCGGTGTGCTCGAGAAGGTACCAGTCGGCGATCGGGTCACATGGTGCCACCGTATGGTGATTTGTGCCAAAACGAATGGCAAGCAAGACGCACGGTGGACTTTCAGGCATTAAATGTACATGCGGCACGTGAAACCCAACACACCCCATCCCCGTTCCATCAGGCGCGAGGTGTCCCCGAGAACAAGCGTAAGACGGTATTCGACGCTTGGAATGGGTATCACAGCGTGCGTCTGCACGAGAACGATAAACACCTGACGACGTTCATCACGCCGTGGGGACGTTATCGCTACTGTGTCGCTCCACAGGGGTATCGCGCGTCGGGCGACGGCTACACTCGCCGATACGACGAGATTGTCTCGGGGATAGACGACCACACGAAATTCATCGACGACGCCCTGCTCTGGTCGGATAGTATCGCCGACAGCTTCCACCAGGCCGTGCAATGGCTTGACGTGTGCGGTCGGAATGGCATAACCCTGAACCCGGGGAAATTCATCTTTAGCAGCCCCGTCGTGGATTTCGCGGGATTCACCATCACAATGGACAGCGTACTACCCAGCCCGAAATATTCAGATGCAATCCTGAACTTCCCCGTGCCACGTAACATTCACGACATCCGCTCGTGGTTCGGTCTCGTGAACCAGGTCTCATACGCCTTCAGCATGGCGGAACGAATGCTACCGTTCCGCGCACTCCTGAAGGCGGGCCAACAATTTCGATGGGACACGGAGCTTCAGGAGATATTCGATGAGTCGAAGGAACACATCGTCCAGGAAATCGAGACCGGCGTCAGGATATTCGACAAGAGCAAGCCGACCTGCATCGCCACCGACTGGTCGAAAACCGGAATCGGCTTCTGGCTACTGCAGAAGCACTGTGGTTGCACGCCGGTGAAACCGTTCTGCTGCAACGGCGGCTGGAAAGTGACCCTGGTCGGTAGCCGATTTACACACGCGGCGGAATCGCGCTACGCCCCGATTGAAGGCGAGGCACTGGCAGTCGCCGACGCACTGGATAAAGCACGCTACTTCGTGCTTGGTTGCGAGGATCTCATCATCGCGGTCGATCACAAGCCACTTTTGAAGATCTTCGGCGATCGCTCCCTGGAGGATATACCGAACTCGCGCCTGCGTAATTTGAAAGAGAAAACACTGCGATACCGCTTCCGTGTTACTCACGTGCCGGGTATGAAAAACAAAGCAGCCGACGCAATGTCACGCCGCCCTACGGGGCGCCCGGTGAAGACGGACCTCCCGGACGATCACGCATCACTATCGGATATCCTATGGGGTCACACTCACCCCGACGCACTGCTTTTGATCAGAACACACGAACCAGACGACGCTGATTCGGAACTACTGACACACCGTGACGCCACCGGGATACTGGGGTCGGTGGCATGGGATCGCGTGAGAGAGGCCACCGCGAGCAACCCCGACATGCACTTACTCACTGAACTGATCGAGGACGGCATGCCGAAGACTCGGAGCGAGATGCCATTGTCCATCCGACAGTTTCACCAGTACCGACACGAGCTGTCGACGACCGACGGCGTAGCCATCTATAAGGATCGCATCATCATACCACCCGCGCTACGACACGCCGTGCTGGCCGCCCTCCACGCAGCACACCAGGGCGTGTCTATGATGACGGCAAGAGCGGAAACATCGATATTCTGGCCCGGTATGACAGAGGACATCGCCACGGTCCGCAACGAATGCGAGCACTGCCATCGTATGGCCCCGTCCCAGCCAGCCGCGCCGCCCACCCGGCCCATATTGCCCGTCTACCCGTTCCAGGCGATATGCTCCGACTTCTTCTCGTACAAGGGCTTGCACTACGTAGTAGTTGTCGATCGCTACTCGAATTGGCCCATCATCGCGAAGGCATCGGCGGGCGGGGCTGGCCTGGTTAACATTCTGAGACAGACTTTCGAGACCTACGGGACACCGGAGGAGCTTGCATCGGACGGCGGTCCAGAATACACATCGACTGACACCCGCCAGTTCCTACGCACATGGGGCGTGAATCATAGGCTGTCCTCGGTCGCCTTCCCCCATAACAATTGCCGCGCGGAGGTCGCTGTTAAGACAATGAAGCGCTTGATAACGGACAACACCGGCGGGAAGGGCGATCTGGACACAGATGCAGTACAGCGAGCGGTCTTACAATACCGCAACACGCCAGACCCAGACACTAAGATATCACCAGCAATGTGTGTATTTGGTCGCATGATACGTGACTTCATCCCGGTGATCCCCGGCAAGTATCTCCCCCACGACACCTGGCGCGACACTACGTGCCCGCGAAGACGCACTCCGCAAAAGGCACATCAAGACGCACGATTACTGGAGCGAACACACCAGGCGCCTGCCCGCACTGGCAGTGGCTGACTATGTCCGCATCCAGAACCAAACTGGACAACACCCGAACAAATGGGACCGCACCGGCACGTTCGTGGAAGTCATACAGCATAACCAATACCAGGTCAAAGTCGATGGATCCGGTCGCGTGACGCTCCGCAACCGTCGTTTCCTACGGAAGTTCACACCGATCACTTCCCCGGAACCGCCTCGGTCAATCGATGTAGACCTCGGCACGAGACTAGCCCCGACCCCGCCGCCCCCACGTACGATCCCACCGATGTTGCCATCGCCGCCCGACGTGGCCCCCACCACACCTGCTGGCCCGGCTCCGGCCCCAGACGTGACTCACCGCTCACCGTCTCACGGCTCACCATCTCCCGTGGCCCCTACGGCTGTCACTACGCCGTCACACCACCCTACACTGGACATCGCTACCCCGAGCCGCCCGATAATGCCGAGCTCGATACCACCAGCTAGACGTATCATACCGCTGACGTCACCGTTGCCACCCAAGGCACCTCCAGAACCTGCTGTGAGACGCTCCAACCGTGAACCCAAGGCACCGGGTTGGCACACTGATTACGAGATGAAATGAACTTTCAGTAAGACTTATAGCATTAAAATGTTTAATCACGCCATTCTAAATGTTCTCAGCTTATTACTCAGACACTCTTCGTAAAAGCTTAGAGGGAGATAGGAAATAATGAACACTCCCGCTTACTACTTACAGATCTACAATAGACGCTCCCCGTAACCGGAAACCTCCGGGCCGCGATTGACTGTATTCCACCACACCAGTAACAGCTTGTTTGATTATTGTATCATTAGACCGGATTTACTATTAAATACGTGATTAAATGCAAGAGAACTTCGTTCTTCTTTAGTCAGGATTCTACGCAAGTGCCCATGGCATATGTAAATTACATTTCCTAGGCTAAGTAGTTCTTGCGTCGCGCAATTCCGTGACAATGCGATAATCACTGAACTAGATAATGGACGAATTTAGCCTCAGATCTAGTTAGAACAGCAACGATATAAACATATAGATAGCATAGTACATACCTCTCAATTCAAACGGTGTGTTCCCTTCGTTTCCCTTTCACAAATGCCTTCGTCTTCCAGACCTGATTACCGGTATTCTGGGCGTTGAACATATGGCATATCGCATGTACACAGCAGCCCAGCGCCTTAGCTTGGAAAAATTAGCTGCCAACAATAATGTGGTTGCAGATTGGTATGTGGTTGGTCAGTGCTAAAACGATGCCCTTGGCTAGACGAATGACGGAACCACTTTATCAGTGCCACTGCTGTGGCCTTCATCTTGCCAATACTTGCCTCTAATTTTAGAGATAAACCAGTCTAAGTTGTGTTGTGTATATAAATCTGGTTTGATTTGGTTTTAAAACTGCAAATGTTAAATACATAGGCTTACACACCACAAGTTATAACATTGTTGGATTGGTACACAAATAGCATTGTCACCAATGAACGAATATCCCGTTTATACGTCAGCAAACGTGCCCAGCATGTGGACTACTTCTTTCTTAATTTATGTATATAGATTACATGAATATCTGCAGATCCAGCGCCCCACAGATATATATATATATGTGTGTATAATAAATAAATTATTATAATTGCTTAATGACATCGTCAATAAGTTATTGGTCCTCCGTAATTTTAAAGACAACAATGTCGGCCCGGCAACTGGTTTTGGTTAGTTAGAGTTCAGATGTTAAACAAATAGTACATACCTCTTGACAAGTTAAACAAATGAGTGCACTTTTTATTAAATTGACTATGGGTAATTGTCATAAATTATTCACACATTACTTACTTTGGCGATGAAAGAAGATAACAGTTATGGATATGTTTTATAATATAAATATTGTTTTAGCCGAAATGTACATTGTAGTGCGAATACACTTTGTTGTAAAAAGCGAAATATGTTTATGAGAACAACAGCGAGAGTATAAGTACTTTTTGAATAGTATACATAAATATTATATGTTGTTGTACAAAAGTGAACCGAATCATTCTCCCACCAAAATATATTTCGGTTGAAAATCCCCACCCATATTTTCCATAATTCCCCGAATCCCATTTGACAGTTACACTGGCGCGCCTGCGCATATGTCACTTGCGTGTGCTGGACGTGATCTTTATTTCGCGGGGGACGTTGTGTCAATGGTTGGTGGATGCAATAGATGCAGTTTTTAAACCTAGGGTTCGTAGATAAACTCTAGGGTTTCGTTTTTTGACCCAGTGGACCAATCGATACGAAACCAACGCCAGTGGCTAGAATTCGTTTCTTGTGTGAACAAAATGATCTTATTGGTCGTGTGTTTGTACTGGGTTTCTGCCGGGACAGTTTTCAATTTGACTGATTAGCAGATTTTGCGCTGGTTTTAACAAGGTATTGATAATACACCTAGTGTTTACAAGGGTGAAACATGTCTATCGATCATGTAATGTTTGGATTATTATCATCATCATAATCTGACCTTCATTTCATCTTCTTCGTTGTCGTCTACATCTGAATCACTATAATATTCATATGCATCACCGTTATCGATCTCTTCTTCATGTTCATTGTCTAAACCGTCAATCATCATCACCATTCTACATCATCACCATCCTAATTATTGATAGTCATGATTTTCATCACCTTATTCGTCATTGTGTGTGCGTATGCCCGCGCGCGCGCGCGTGTGTGTGTGCTCGCGTGTTTGTGGGTGTGTGTTTGAGTGTGTAATCATGTACATATATAAAAGTAAGTTCTTATATAGCGCAGTATCCAGTCCTCAGGATTTTACACTTTACTCCCTGGCAGACCTGTTCAATCGAACACCATCTTGACTTCTCTAGGAAGCATTCAGCCACGCTGCAATTAATGCGCGAAGACTATGCGTACACAAATATCCACCACTGTCTTTACCAGGTATTCAGTCATACAGCTGAGTGAACTGAAGCAATTTAGAGTAAACGAACTTGCCCAAGGTTCGACACCGCCGCAGGATTCGAACACGCGTTCTCTCAGTCGAGAGTTTGGAGCTCTTACCGCTGCGCTACTTAGCTCCACATGACCTAACCCCAATCCACCACATCCTATATATATATATACATGTTTATAATGTGTTCTGTTTTTTACAGTGTTTCAATTAGTCACTTATTTATATTTATAAAATGACCTTATGAGTTCAGATCGAGGTTTATTAGACTGGATGTTTCATACGAGTGATCTTTTTACTACTGTTTATTTCCTATAACGATGTTTATATCTTAACACTGATGATATAGAAAACCTGTTTAATAATACTAATAATAATAAACTTTATTTATACACCATCAAATCCGGGACTAATGACCCCCGTTCACGGGTGTTTATAAATTGGCAATCATCTAAGAAGCATAAAAACACATTTAAGAGAAATAACTAAGAAAATAAATAAAATTAGCAAACAATATCCTAGTATATACTGTATGTATATATATATATATATATAAACCTAAGTATAGTAAAATTACGGGTAAATGCAACAGCTGAACCTACTGGAAAAAAAAAGTATAATAAAAAAAAAATTAAAATAAAAGCCTAATTTACATTACATTACAAATAAGACTAAACATTTATTAAAACTATATGCATGAATAATGCAAAGGTTAAATGATGTCTGATTATATTAGTTTGAGAACAGAAATGTCCTCAATAATTTGTTAAACTGTCTAGTGTTATCAATCGCGCATAGTTCCAGAGGAGAGAGTTCGACAATGTCGGCCCAGCACATGCAAACGTCCGGGACCATAACGTTCTAGGGTCACGCGTGGAACATCCAGAAGCAGACCACCGCCAGAGCGTAGGGTCCTGCGTGGTGCGTGACGATGTAGCAGTGACGCGAGATACACTGACGTGCCTGCACACAGTGCCGTGGGTACAACCATGAGTAACTTGTACTCGATGCGCTTTCTCACTGGGAGCCAGTGTAGCTGTTGTAGGACCGCAGTGATAGATCGCCGGTCACCTCGTCGAAGTTGCATCACAACACGAGCGGTTGACCGTTGAACTCTCTCTAGACGGTGCAGCAGACGGGCAGGTATACCAAACAGCATCGCATTTCCATAATCAATGTTACAAGTGCATGGACAAGACATTTGCAGACACTGGTCGTCATTGCCTCTCGTACATGAGCAATTCTCGAGAGATGGTAGTAAGCACTTCGACATACATTTGCAACCTGCGTCGCCATCGATAAATCAGCATCGATTGCAACAGGTCACGGACGATGGTCGATGTCACTACATATTGTCCGCATATGTCGACATGATCAATGAGTATTGGTCTGCGCAAGCTCGATGAACGTATAACAATTGCTTCCGTTTTGCTCTCGTTGAGAACCAGTCCGTTGTCATAGAGCCACGTTTTAACTTCACTGATGCAAGCCTCCATTCTGATGAGAGCATTTGTATGCTCAAACGGTGGAAAATCGACATATAACTGCGTATCATCGGCGTACAGATGGTGTTGTACGTCGTGTCGGTTGAGTAAATTCGTTAGAGGCGCAATGTAGGCGTTGAAGAACACCGGCCCAAGAACCGACCCCTGTGGTACTCCGGATCTCATCACGGTACACTCAGACACTTCTTTCCCGACACGCACGGCTGAGGTACGACCATGTAGGTATGACGCCAACCACGCATGCGCTTCGCCGCATATGCCATAGCCAAATAGTCTCCGTAGTAAGATATCGTGATTTATTGTGTCGAAGGCTGCTGTTAAATCGAGAAGCACAAGAAGTACTCCACGACGAGCATCAATCGCTTGCGTCACATCACTGTGAATGCGTAAGTGTGCTGTCTCCGCACTGTGGCGTGGTCGGTAGACACTCTGGTAGACGCCCAGTATGCCATTCTCGTTCAGGAAGCGTTGCAGTTGTCTTGAGTCGAAGCGCTCCATTGTCTTCGCCACAAACGAAATGTTCGATATTGGGCGGAAGTTAGACAGCACATTGACATCAGCACCTCATTTTTTCAGTACAGGCGTTACGATGGCGTGTTTCATCGACTGCGGGACTAAAGCAGTGGAGAGCGACGCATTAATTATGCGTGTAATAACTGGACATAGCGCTGTAATGTTCTGTTGAAGGAGTGACGTTGGCAGCAGGTCCAGTTCGCATGACTTGGTAGCAGATGCTAAAATTATGTTCTTCACGTCTGCCGGTGAAGCAGCTTCGAAACATACTAAACGTGCAGCCACATTCGTCACTACGTCTTCAGTTGACGATTGAGTCATATTGCGGCGCAACGCGTCGATCTTCTCGGAGAAACTCTTCTGGAATTTCGCTGCAACAGTAGCTTGTGTAGCGTCCTCGGGTAGCGGTCGGTCTCCAGCTCGACCAAGTAGTGTGTTTGCGATCTGGTAGACACGTCGGATGTTGCACCGGCACTCGTCATCTCAGTACGGTAGTAATGCGATCGTGCAGTCCTAAGTGATTTTCGGAACGCGTAGCGCAAACCGGTGTATATTTGACGATGTACAGTCAGTCCAGTTTGTCGCCAGTTACGCTCAGCACGACGTAATGCCCGCTTCTCGTCAGTTAGCACGCTTGTATGCCACGGTGTCTTCGGCCTAGCCGTGATAGTCCGCGAGATTACTGGGGCATGAGCGTTAACGATGCTACGTATGCATCCATCGTACCGAGTGAGGATAACTTCAGGATTTTGTTCAGGAACGTTAAGATGTGATGCCGTTTTATCTGCGGTAAAACGGCTGCCGTCAATGGCTGAGTACTTGCGGTATTGGTTTAGGTTGGCGTAATCCGCATTCAATCACACTGTGATCAGTGAGAAGAGTTTTTGGCTCAACTGTTGTGGCTATGACGTGAGATGTTCCCGACGTGATAACCAGGTCCAGGATGTTGCCGCGCTCATGTGTTGCGCTTTGAGTCTCCATCAAATCAGCCAAGTTCGTTGCTTCGGCGCATGTGGAATCACCGTATCGTGTGTTGAAATCACCACACACGACACTCTCTGCAGGGTGGGCCGCGGCGATGAATAAAACCTTTCCAACGTCATTTAGGAAGGAGCGGAAGTTGGACGTTGGCGGTCGGTAGACAACGATCACGCGAATGGTGCAACCAATACAGATATTACGCAGAATAACGCAACGAGTCTCACTAGCATGAGTATCAATGTCAACACGTGAAACTAGCTGCAATGTCTTTCGAAATAGTACTCCTACACCACCTCCACGACGGGCCCCACTGCGCGGCTGGTGAACGAACGTGAAATCCTCACCGCACAGTTCGGATTCGACAATCGTTTCGCCTTCTGCCAGCCAAGTTTCCGTTAAGGCGACGACGTCCAGTTCATGCTCGTCGATGTAGTCGCGCACGAGTAGCGCCTGTTTGCGAATAGATCTTGCGTTAATCAGGGCGAACTTCGCACAAAGATGAGAGGAGCTTCGCGCAGTGGAAGACCCATTACCCGAGCCTATCGAGGTCAGTGCGATCAAGTTGGCACTGTTAAAGGGACAGTCGCACTTCGTGGCTTTTTTATTTTTATTGCAAAATCATGTTATACAGTATACATTATATCTACCATAGCGTACTTACTGCCCAAGGATGTTTTAATGAAGCAGAAATCAACTTTTGGATTGAACCGTTAAATGTTTACGAGACTCAACGCGCTGTCACTCAAATCCCCGAATTGCGAGTTCGGAAAATTCCGCGGAAAGTCGTGACCCGTCGTGGGCCGAGCTTCAGATGTCAATAGTACGCTGTCATCATGGCTTCCATGGCGCAGAACGGTGATTCATCGACCGATGTAAGTTGAACAATGAAATGTCATAAATATTCCGTTTGTCACTGTATTTGTGAAATGAACTTTGTTTGAGATCGTATTACTGCTATCACTGTTATTAAGCAAACGCGTGTCCGTTAACGAAAGTCTATTATTTATTAGCACTTTAGTTTTGTCCGTCATTATCGAGTATACCGCCCGATCAAATTATCAACACGAACTCGATGGTGCTATAATTAACACTATCAATTAATACCAGTATGACTAGTTTCGTATCTACTGTCTATTGGTTAAAATGATATCGTATTATGAGTGTGCGCGCGTATGCGACGTACTCATTTTCTTGAAATCGGTAGCTTTGCGGAATAGGCCTACGACTGGCGAATCATAACAAGTGCATATATTATAACAACCAGCTGTAGCCCACGCTTGTAGTGTTTGATTTTGTTTGGGGATGTGCTTTTCAGTGACTAGGACATTTCTTGCCGCGTTAGTTGAGGGGGTTGTGTTGGAAATTGTGCAGGTCGTAGGGGTGATCTTTGACGTCTTTATTTTTACTGGCTGGCTTACAACCGTGATGAAATAAATAAGACATAGTATATATTTACTTTTCTTCTGTAATGTTTCAAGGTTTACGACAGTAAAAGCACGTTTTCTAAAGTATTGCCATGCACTGTCAGTCATTGCATGGTGACTAAGTACACATAATAAATGTTATTGTTATATATACACAAATTATTTACCATATCACATTATCTGTTTGCCCAGAGTTTGAATGGTTCCGGGGAAACACCTGCAGTGGGAGAAAGACGTGGAGTGAGAGGAAGAGGGGTAATTAGATGACAGGGTGCAGCAAGAGGAAGGGGTGTTGGGCGAGGGCGTGGCAGAAGACAAAGGCAGCTATCACTGTCACTGAACAGGACAGACTGCACTCCCATGGCGAGGTTACGCAATCAGAGACAGGAGCAACTGCAGGTAGATATTTTTATCACACAGCACATTTTTAATAACAATTATAAATACAAGTGACAAAATATTTAAGGTAAAGATTTTATATTCATGTTATTATCCAAATGCTGTGCAGGTACATAACATCAGCTTTTTCTAAAATTTTGATCAAAAACACAGAAATAATAATTTACAAGTTATTATTCCAAATGCACTGCAAAATAGACATTCCATTTAGACACGACCCATACATAATGTAATTCACACATATGCATGCATGCACACGCACGCATACATACATACACATAATTTGCCTGGTGTTATCAAAAGCAAGCTACATTGCAGAATTTGAGCTTTCCAGAAATTACAATTAATAAGCAGGGATTGTTAATATTTAGTTACATGATATTGCCTTTTGCAATCCTTCTAGGCTGACATTAACGAACTTGATGAGGGGCAGGCAAAGGCACTGCTACTGAAGATGGTGCTGCCAGAGCCAGGCCTTGTGTTTGATGTCATGAGAGGCACCGAACAAGGACCAGTGGGGGGTGGCGCTCTGAGCTGGTGCTCATGCGGCCACTGCGGAGAAATGGCAACTGATGTAGAGCGGCTGTGCTGCAACATGCGCCCAGACAAATGCATCAGCCTGCGACCGGTGAGATGTGTACTTTTATAAGATATGAGGGTGTGTGATAAGGGTGTGAATCTCTATCTCCCACATCTTTTGAAATCACCATGTCATCCAACATACCATGTCTAATTTCCACAAATTGTTATTACTGACCTCCTTCTTCCTGCCATACACCTCTGTACAATTTGTAAAACTATTTTCTGAAATTACATATTTGTTACTACCTACATTGTATATATTTTTTTGCAGACAAAGTCATATCATATATGTGTGTTTGACCTACATCCTAAATACATATCAGTAGGTCTAACCATTACAACAAACAGATGGATAACAAATTCTTTGGAACCTGGTTAATCCCAATGATAATACACAGAAACATCAGCATGACGACATAATTTCACAGGAATGGAAAATGCTAATATACTGGGTTTTCCACGCAAATCCCAAAATATGTATTCTGCGTCTGAAACTCCAAATCCGATGACAAACCCAGTTTTACTAAAAAAAACTTAATCATCACACATACATAATCATGTTTCATTCCAATACACACACACACATAATCATGTTTAATTTCAATGCAACTGCTACGGCTTAAATGCATAACATGTACTGGTGTATACATTTCTTTTCAGGAAATGGACTTACTCGTACTGGATCCCACAGTTTCAAGATTATATAACCACACATCATCAGGTAACCATGATAATTTCTAAATTAATTGATAATAGTTTGTTATTAAATAACTAAATGTCGGTTACTCATTGACAACTTCCATCTTAGGCCTGTTTCTTTTTTCCAAATCGGGTTTGATGCCTCGCCACTAGATCTGCTGTTGGAGGCGCAGGCACTGCTGCTAGTGATGGTGCAATGTTGCACGGGTCATCAGGTTTAAGTCCACGCATCCTACGTTTTGGTAGTAGATCGTCAGTGCATGCATGGATGATCTTCTCCTGAAGGGACACTATGTACACATACTGTTTCGGTTCTCGCTCGGGGATAATAGTCCACTTCTTTCCCCGTTTGTTGTAGACTTTGCGGTAGCTGTAGATTAATAGACAAACTTAATGACATGTGTCATGAACTTGTGTTGTTACACAGTATGGCATTTGCCAAACAAAATTTTTTTTATTCAACATAAATATTTCAAAACATGTAAATATTTAAAGTAACTTTTTTCATGTGCAATATGTTAGCATATAAAAATGTTATGTAAATAGCTGAATTGTTGCAAATAAAGTTACTTTAATTATTACATATGAATGCATAATGTACATACGCTATTATTATTATGCTTTGTATTGTTTATGTATAGCAACACAATAAATACTTTTCACTTCTAAAAAAACTGTCTTCTCAACCATTACTTCCTCGATCACAGGCATTGATTGTTAGAGTCGTCACCAACATAAATAAATCCAGTGAACAATTAGCCCTATGTTCATGTTGTTACATGTATACATGCATACTATTATCATACAGTGTGTCCCTCTCGATTTCTTTTCAATGGTAAATCTTTGTGACTCTGATAATCAATCGCTGAAAGTAGGTTCTGTGCCCGGTATACCGGGAAGCTGCAATAAGTAATTTCATCTGATAAATTTATGATTCATGTTGCTTCCCTGTGTGTTTTAATCTACATTATCTGATGGTGGCCTACACTCATCTACAACAAACCAAGCACAAAAAGAAAAAAGTACAAAATACTCTTAAGTATTCCTTCCATTTCAGTCATTGGTGTGACTGTGTGTGCATGTGTGTGTTAAATATCCCAAATCAAACATTATGCACTCTGAAGTACCTGTTTACCTGCAAAGCATATCTAACTCCTGGACAATTTCAGGCTCTTTAAAACATACAACTACACCCTTTAGTCTGACCATGAAACTCCAACTGCACCACCCCCTTTTAGGATCGTTTTTTTATTTATACCATAAGCGCCACCACAGAGAGGCCAATTATTCATCAGATATGTCATCAGTAAATATCTGTTAAAAATGTATTGCCAATTCGTAGTTGTACAATGCTCCAAGGAAATGAGCAAACAGAAATAAACTAGTCGACATCAAGCATCTCAGACGAGAGAGACGTATATTGCTTAAAGTTAGATTATTGATATATAGATACCTGAAGGCAAATCGCTTTCTCTGCATACATGAGTATGTGGTTATGGAACGTTTCCAGTACGCCACTATGACTAAGAAGAAACCATCACAACAACAAAATAATCAAAACAAAGAAATGTTTCCCTTTGCTGCTCTATGTGTTTCAATGTGTAGTTTTACACATGTTTTGTTTGTGTAGTTAGTTGTGCAACTGTTACATACTGGGCTAACACATCCATGGTGAAAGAAACCATGGGCATCAATTATAACAATTACAGTGGTGCCATCTACCCACCACCACTCAATTCTTTCCGAAAGACCCTCAAGTAAAGCACAGCGTTTGAAAAACATGTTAGTTCATAAATATATTAAGCTAAAAATCTGTTATGTTTTCCTAAATAATTTACCAAAAGTTAGTGCAAACTGCAGTGGTGTAAGAAAACAATTAAATATTGTTATAGAGGATTGGACCCAGCACTATGTAGGAAATGCACTTATAATATTACAAACTTAGCAAATTATGCCACATCAATGTCACCGAGATTTTCAGTGATAATGTGCCCAAAACATATAATATTACAAAGTTAGCAAATTAACATATAAATACATATCTCACCGGAAATTGACATAGTACTTCAGTGTTCAAAAATCGTTTGTTTAATACTACACGTCTCAGGGCAACATGGGCAGGAGAATCTGGTTCAAACCATTCCTTTTCTCTGTCTGTGAGTGGTTCATGCTCACAGTGAGGTGGTGCATCGCCTTCACTTGTCTCTGTCTGTGAGTGGTTCATGCTCACAGTGGGGTGGTGCATCGCCTTCACTTGTCTCTGTCTGTGAGTGGTTCATGCTCACAGTGGGGTGGTGCATCGCCTTCACTTGTCTCTGTCTGTGAGTGGTTCATGCTCACAGTGGGGTGGTGCATCGCCTTCACTTGTCTCTGTCTGTGAGTGGTTCATGCTCACAGTGGGGTGGTGCATCGCCTTCACTTGTCTCTGTCTGTGAGTGGTTCATGCTCACAGTGGGGTGATGCATCGCCTTCACTTGTCTCTGTCTGTGAGTGGTTCATGCTCACAGTGGGGTGGTGCATCGCCTTCACTTGTCTCTGTCTGTGAGTGGTTCATGCTCACAGTGGGGTGGTGCATCGCCTTCACTTGTCTCTGTCTGTGAGTGGTTCATGCTCACAGTGGGGTGGTGCATCGCCTTCACTTGTCTCTGTCTGTGAGTGGTTCATGCTCACAGTGGGGTGGTGCATCGCCTTCACTTGTCTCTGTCTGTGAGTGGTTCATGCTCACAGTGGGGTGGTGCATCGCCTTCACTTGTCTCTGTCTGTGAGTGGTTCATGCTCACAGTGGGGTGGTGCATCGCCTTCACTTGTCTCTGTCTGTGAGTGGTTCATGCTCACAGTGGGGTGATGCATCGCCTTCACTTGTCTCTGTCTGTGAGTGGTTCATGCTCACAGTGGGGTGGTGCATCGCCTTCACTTGTCTCTGTCTGTGAGTGGTTCATGCTCACAGTGGGGTGGTGCATCGCCTTCACTTGTCTCTGTCTGTGAGTGGTTCATGCTCACAGTGGGGTGGTGCATCGCCTTCACTTGTCTCTGTCTGTGAGTGGTTCATGCTCACAGTGGGGTGGTGCATCGCCTTCACTTGTCAACCACGTGTGGCTGTTGGTCACATGGTGTAGAATTCCTCGCCATCGACCCTATGATTTTTATAAATTTCACAACTAATTACGTTATCATTAATCGAAACTGAAATGACTTGCTTTTTGTATGAACCACTGTGAAATGCCTGGAGTCTTCTAGTGTAGTCATTTAAGCAGTGGAGCCACATGATGGAAACATGTGTTAATGCAATTCAACACTACTAGCCTTTTTTACACATAGTACTGCTGATGTATGACTGTATATAGCCAAGAAAATATATCATTACTTACAATGAGTGTTTCCACAGAGCATTCAGCCTTCTCGCAACAGTACCAGAAATGGTTCGTTATGTCTGATGCCCATGTCAAAATCAGTCCATTTCCCTTCTCTTGCCCTACCTTCAGAACATAAACAATCATTAGCTTATTGTTGATAACGTCGATTGATACATGAAATAATATAACATCACATTGTCACTTATTATGTTCTTCCTTTTTAAAGTTACGGATATAATTCATACATAAAACTATATATTTATATACGTAGTATGATTATAAATGATTTCAAACATAGTATTTTTAATGGCATAAAAAATTAAAATCTTTCCCATATGGGTAAAAAAAAATTAAATTACAATAAATTATAAAAGTGCAGAGCAGTTACGTGTATTCCTTCATTCCAAAATGTAAAATGTTTCCTCTAACTGCCTGAATCTTCTTGCTGAAGTTTTTTGACCCATGCCAAATATCCCATTGATGTCAGTGAAGTGTTTTTCTGTGGTCAAAAATAAAAACATTTATAGAAAAAACATTCATAGTTTACTTCCCAGTCACCAACTTTCACAATATGGACTACTCGCAGTGCACATCACATAATAGTCAGACAGAGTCTTTTATAACATCACACAAAGTAATACAAAATAACTTGCTAGCAGACCTATTAAATCGAACACCATCTAAACTTCCCTGGGAATTATTCAGCCATGCTGCAATTAATGCACAAAGACTATTTGTACACAAATATCCACCACTATCTATAGCCAGGTACTCATTCATACAGCAGCACATGATTCAAAACCGGGTTCTCCCGATTGAGAGTCCGACGCTTTAGCAATGAGCTACTGCGCTCCTCTTACATATGTATATATATATATATATATATAAATATATAAGTGACCCATTGAAAAAAGAAACAAAATGTATATACAGAAGTATTAAATAATATAAAATAGTAGTAATATGTTACTTTTTAACCGTTTAATTTTTGTATGTTACCTTTTTTCCAGTAACCAATTGAACTGGTCTTCCTGTGAATAATAGTGTAATGTGCATAATGAAGTTGAGGTTCTCTGTAATTTCACTTAATGTAATGTTATACAAAAACAATCTGAATGTAAAAACCTGAGCTAATTTCTCTACAGCATAATTGCCAAGGTGTGTACCAGTAATTGTCTGATATGTTTAACTAACCCAAGTTATTTTCAGCATGAGGCCACCTGCTGTGAGGGTCTAACATTACAGCCCATCCACAGGCATCCTGTTTGACTATGTGACAACAGAGGTGTCAGTGGGGCAATACACAACACAGGGTCAAAGGATCCTCTAACTGACACTAAGGTGTCAAAATCTTACAGAATGACAGCACAATGCACTGATGCTTGACTATGTGTATACAGCTGTTAGGTGAACATGACCTGGAGATAGTTTCTAATTAATTCTGATGATATTAATGAAATGAAAACTGCTGCAATTTTAGTGTTATTTATAAAATAAAATACCTATGACCCATTTTATTTTTTTAATGATATTTTATTTGCAACAACATATTTCCGTTCATAATAATCACCTTCATTTTTAAGAATAAAATTAGCACTTCACATCCACTAGGACCAAACTTATGTAAAGAAATGCCATAAAGTATCATAATTAGTTTGTCAACAAGACAAAACATAATGTGTTTTAATACAATGTTTTACATGTAATTGTTCATGTCATGCATATGTTATGTGTACTAGCAGGCTGGTGTGAGTGATACAAAAAATGCATGAAACCAACGTTTTGCTCGGTAACTGGACAGAATCCCCTTCCCTTATGGAAAAATTGGACAAAATCCCCTTCATAATTATTTTGGATGATACTTTAAATATAATCATACATGCCTACTCGAAACTATTTTTTGGAATACCTAAGGGAACACATTTACCAAGTTGCCAACACTATTTTAATAATAAACACAATAATTGTTCAATATCAATACAAATTAATACTCAAAACTATAACTTTGGGTACTTTCCAAACTTTCTCAAAACGGTATTCACAGTTTTAATTTATTACTCTGACACTGTTAAAAACTCAGATTTGCTAAATCAATTATAATTGAAGCCATTAATTGCTATGGTGATCATCCCTGTGTAGGAAGCCATGTAATTGCTATTGGCCATCTGTATTCATATGGAAGGACCTGTTTAAATACCTGTATGGAAGGACTGTTCAAATACTGGGGAAACTAAATGAGCATCATTACCCACTCAGCCTATGATCAGTCTACAGCCATGGAAATAATATAGAGACAGAAAGGCGGCCTCAAGCTACTACTAGATGGGCATATGTACACCCAGAAGAACAAGTCCAAGACGACCATCCGATGGGAGTGCTCTAGCCGTAGAGGTCTTGGCTGTAAGGGAGCAGTTACCACTGATCCAGAGAGTTACCGGACATTTATCACACAGTCACAATGCCAATCCAGATGCAGTCTCAGCCATTAAGCTATGTGCTACGATGAAAGACCAGGCCGTTACATCCCGAGGTACACCAACTCAGATACTGACAGTTTTTGGTTGATACAAATGTCTTATTTACTGATGTGTCTGTGATTCTTTGTGTGGTCGAGTTGTGTTCCATACAAGTCTGTGGAGGACACCCTGAAGGGTGTTGGACACTGCATCGGATGGAAATGAACTATACTTTTGCTGATTTGTTTTATTTACTGATATGTCTGCAATTCATTTTATGGTCAAGTTGTGCTCTATACCATCATTTGCATTTGCTTGAAATGTATTTATACGTTTTAGGTGATCAGTAAAATATGTTTATACTCAATGTGTGGTCCTAAATTTTTTTGTCACACCATACATTCCAAATCCCCTCAGGGTTAATTAAAGGGATTTTGTCCAGAGGGGATTCTGTCGGGGGGGATTTTGTCTTGAAGGGATTCTGTCCGGAGGGGATTTTGTCCTGGATTCGTTTTGCTCAGATGTGTTGGAACTATTTAGATAAAGCTTTATTAATTTCAATTGTTTACACTTTAAATGTTTGATACACAAATGTGTGCACAAGTAATTATGTTTAAAAACCTCTGCAGTTGTATTTCTCAGCAGTCTTTGTGTATAGTCATGCAGAAACATGTTCTTTTGCAACATATCAAACCTACTTAATAAATACATAAATAATAATAATAAATATGCTACATCATTTGTAAAAAAAATTATTAAGTTATGTCTTAGGTGGTCTTAGGTGATTTACTCCAAACAGCCCAAACTTGAGCTAACGCAGGAGTTGTATGGTGCTTGTTTGTGCACATGCATTGTGGGTAGTTTGTTTGTTTATTTTATAGGCACTTTAGATGATTGGGTGTGGTGAAAGGGAGGTTCATGATCGCTGTTTGAAACGCTATGGGGCTTTCTAGTTCAGTAATCGGTGGTGGAATCATATTCCAGATTCGAACTGCTCGGGGGTAGAAAGAGAACACTGCTGCATTGATGCGGCACCTAGGGGCTACGTAGTGGCCACGGTTTTTTGACTGTGTTAGTAGACCTGGTGGGGATGTGATGTTGATTATGTTAGTTAGTATTTTGTAAAATGTCATGGCTTGTTTGATAATGCGTCGTCGTTCAAGAGTTGACCATCCAAGGGTGGCTATTAGGTCTGCTGCGTTTGTTTGGCGTCTGTGGTCATTTTTGACAAATCTGGCAGCACAGTGTTGTACTCTTTCAAGGTGTTTAATTTGGGTGGCAGTGTGTGGGTTCCATATGGGAGAGGCATACTCGAGTTTTGGTCGGATTAGCATGTTATAGGCTGTTTCTTTTACTTCAGGTTTGCATGGTCCGAGGGTTCGTTTGATCATGCCTAGGACTTTTGAAGATTTGGAAGCTATGTCAGTGATATGGTTAGCCCAGGTTAGTTTACAATCTAATTTTATTCCAAGATATGTGTGGCTAGAGGCGGTAGAGAGTGGTATGCCAAAGAGTGAATATGAATGTAGTCTGGGTTTGGTTTTGTTTGTTATTGGGAGATGCACACATTTAGATATGTTAAATTCCATCTGCCATTTATTAGACCATGTTTGGAGTTTGATCAGGTCAGATTGGAGAGTTTCGTGGTCGGTTTCGGATGTGATTTTGCGATATATAATGCTGTCGTCTGCAAAGAGACGTACGGAAGATTGGACATTTTCGGTTATGTCGTTTATGTAGAGTAAAAATAGGACAGGTCCTATGACTGAGCCCTGTGGTACACCAGATGTAACATTTGTGCTGTCCGACAGGGCTCCATTGACTGAGACTCTCTGTTTGCGGTTGGATAGAAACGATTTGATCCAGTTTTGTGTGTTTCCAGTTATTCCATAGATAGCTAATTTGGATAGGAGGCGTTTATGGGGGACTTTGTCGAAGGCTTTGGCAAAATCGAGTAGGATGGCATCTATTTGTGTCTTATTGTCCATAGCAGTCATCTAGTCGTGGACTGTCTCGATGAGTTGAGATTCACAAGACAGACCTGATTGGAATCCATGTTGGAAGTGGATGACGATGTTGTGTTTGTGTAAGTGTTTCCACATGTTGCTTAGAATGATGTGCTCCATAACTTTGCAGAGGATGCATGTTAACGAAATTGGTCTATAATTAGCAGGGTCTGATTTGTGGCTTTTTTTGTGTATTGGTGTTACTAGTGCTTGGAGCCAGTCATCTGGGAGTTTGCAAGTGTTGTATGACTGCTGGAAAATGTGTGTGATGATGGGGGCAATTTCTACTGCAGTCTCTTTAAGGATTCTGGCTGGGAGTTCGTCGGGGCCTGTAGCTTTATTTTGGTTTAGGTTTTTCAGTTGCTTAGTTACTCCGTCTATCCCGATTTCGAGGGAGGGCATATCGGGATAGATGGATGGAGCTAGTTGGGGGATTGGGTAGATTTCTTGAGTAAATACGGATCTAAATTGGTTGTTAAGTGTATTTGCTTTGTCGTTATCATTTGTGATTGGTTGGTCGAAATAACTACTAGTAGTCACCTGCAAAAACAGGTAATAAAAGGTTGTTCTGTAAAAAATTATACAAATTAGTATTATGATGTTGACATAAAAAACATGTAATTAAAAAACCCTATGCTATTTGACCATTGTGAGTGACTGCTAACAACAGTCAGGAAACAGTCTTTTAAAGATGTTGATGCCATTGCCAGTTTTGTAGGTGAATTAATATTCAAAAATAACACTCTTATAACGGATGGTGACATTTCAACCAGGTTTATTAACAATTGTAGCTGCAGCTAGCTGTCATTTTAATTTAAAAAAACGTTGTCTTTAACCCACAGGCACAGACTCGGTCTCAGATGGAATTGAACAAATTGACATAACATTTCCAATATGACGTTGGCACCGCACGGTATTACGCGATGCACGAAGTTACGACACGACAATAATTATACCCAGTACCACACAATAATTTTGTCGAATAGATGGGCGATGATTGAGCTACGTAATGTACTTCATATTCCATTCCCTTCCTATATTCTACCGGGTTACCATTCTACCTAGCTTACGATTACGCCTTGGCCCTAGGCTACGCCTAGCCCCGGCCTAGTCACTATAGCCTAGTGTGAGTGTGAACGACATGATGATGATGCCCGAACGGGAGATGTTCTATATAAATGCAACCAATCTATCGGCATCAAATATACTTCAAATTTAAAATATAATTTGTACGACATCATGTTCACTTGGAACTCACTGTCAACAAAACACGACGACGATGTAATGTCTGGTTACTGCCACTGGTGATGCGAACAACTCAACTTCTCAAGTTGAAAAACTTACGTGTCAAGCAGAACTTCTGCCACTTTATGATCAGATTTCGCATTTAGGGCAGTCTTCAGGCGATCCCATCGTACCTTCTGCTCTTCCAAAATTACCCGTGTAGTAGACCGGAATTTGTCACGTTCTTTTTGATTTTTCTTCGCCGCTGAAGATAGTACTGCACGACAGAACCATTTCTTACCCGCCATTACGCTCGAATGTCAACAACTATGCAACTTGCGTCCACGTGATCACGTACCACGTGATCACGCATATCAGTCTCATTAGTAGTCGGATCTTAGCCACGCCTACAACGGCTTTCGAAAGCGACTCGCAGTCGATGTAAACAAAGTGATATGTGCGCTTATCATTAACATTTCATAAAACAAAATGGTTCATTAAAACATCTTTGGGCAGTAAGTACGCTATGATAGATATAATGTATACTGTATAACATGATTTTGCAATAAAAATAAAAAGCCACGAAGTGCGACTGTCCCTTTAACACCAGTTTGTTTATAAACAGAATTGACCTGGCGGCACCATCTGCTGGCCACGTTGGTTATTGGTCTGGACCGTCGTCTTATCCCGGCTGTTGTGCCCCGCCTCGTTGGTCGCCGACACAAATGCAGTCTCTCAATTGTTTCCGTCCACGGTTGACTAGGCGGCTGCACGCATTTCCGTAGATTCACCAACAATGTTCTGGACAGCGACATGCTTCAGCAGACACTACCACAAGCAGGCAATGTTCTGGTACGGTGAGCGCAGCTTGGCAGTGCAGACGTGTATTTCAAACAGGTTGATAGTAGCAGTTTTAAAAGTCACTTTAAAACGTGTGATTAAATATATATATACAGTCACAGACCTTGGATGTGTACGTATTGTATGTTCACGACTTACAATACACAGCACGAAGATAATCCAGGATTTCAAAACGTTGATAAATAGAGATTATAGACAGACCGGGAGCAGCCACACACCGCAGCGCTACAACCTCGTTTTCGTGAAACGTCATATATGAAAAACAAAATTCCGTCACCTAAATATAACATTGTGCTGACGTTAGCAGAACGTTATGTGTTTGCTGAGTAAAGACACGAAGCTGGTTGGTATCACCATTGACGACAAACACTGACAGACAATTAAGGTGTATAATGGTGTCTGCTTGCTGAACAAATGCAGTGAAGTTGGGCAACATTCAGGTGTGCTGCACACCAACTTAGCCATTGAGTCGGTCGTCAGCACCGTACCTGAGTTGGGAATCTGGCAGTCCAATCTACTGGGACTCGTACGATTCTTCCGGACGCCGAGACGGATGAATATGTTGTCGGCGCAGGCCGGGAATGTCAAACAGTTCTCCCGGCACCACGATGTCAGGTTTGCCCAGGACGAGCTGCAGCTGGTGGATTCTGTGCTGAATAAACTACCAGCCTGCATTGTGGTGTGGGAACAGATGCAGGCGCCAGATAATACCAGCGACAGAAAGGAGAAGGCTAAAGCCAATGGGTTCTTGAGAATCTGGAATCACCAACAAAGGTTGATCACCGCACTGATGGGCGACATCCTGGAGATATTTGAAACACTCCAGAATAAGTTGTAAAGGAGTGATTTGTTCATCAGCGATCTTCTCACTGTGACTGATGCAGCAATCAAGAAGTTGGACCTAATGAGGTATGTGGACCATTCCCGGGAAGATGGGAGGAGAAAGTGAGTTGTCCAACCGATAACACAAAATAGGACCTAACACAACGAAAGTGTAATCACCAGTTCGTTTGTACAAACCACCGCGACAGACGAGCAATCAGGTTTGGGGTCGTGCAATCATCGCACGAATACCTGTCTGAACGCATGCACCCGGAGCAGGAGGACGTCATCAAAAACATGAAGGAATTAGTATGATGTCGTGCAGTCTAAGATCATTCGCTGAGCATGGTGTGCGCGTCGTCAGGCGCCTTTTCCCACTGGTTTTATCGACATTAAGGGATAGTTTGTTTAATTCGAACCAATTTTGTAATTTCACCAACTCCTGGTTAACTACTGCGCTAAGCATATTTGGATCATCAGCACACTAGAATATGTTAGTGTCATCTGCAAATAAAATGAATTTTACTATATCAGAAACTTTGCATAAGTCATTGATATCAATCAAAAATAATGTTGGCCCAAGTATTGATCCTTGCGATACTCCACACAATATGTTTAAAACATTAGATTTTACAATATCAATACATACAAATTGTTTCCTCTTTTCAAGATAACTGCTCAACCAATTATTTACAACCCCACGTATACCATACAATTCCATTTTGTTAACAGCAGATTGTGGTTTACAGTGTCGAAAGATTTTGTTTAAAGTCTATAAACACGCCTACTGACAATTTATGCTTATCAATTGCATTTGCTATTTCCTCAGTTAACTCAAACAATGCCATGGAGGTTGATCTGTTTTTTCGAAAACCATATTGACTTTCATTCAGTATATCATTAAGTTCTATAAAATTATCTAACCTGAGGTCAGAGTTTTTCTAGAATTTTGGAGAACTTAGGTAATAATGACACAGGTCTATAGTTGGAAAACACTCTTATCTCCAGTTTTGAATAATGGAATGACTTTTGCCACTTTCATTTTATCCGGAAATGTGCTGGATTTAAAAGATATATTACAGATCTGAGTTAATGGTTTTACAATATGAGAAATAACCTTTTTTATGATATACATGTCAATATTATCACAATCATTAGAATGTGTTCCTTTAAAATTGTTAACAACACTTAGTACTTATTGTTCATCCGTAGCACAGAGAAACATAGAGGCTTTCGTTCTGACTTGTACATCCTCGTAATTATTGGTTGCATGTAATGGTTTTTTATTTTCCTGGCAAGCCGTGGTCCAACATTTACGAAGAAATAGTTAAAGCCATTGGCTATTTCTGATTTATCAGTAAAGATTTTATTTTCGCAGACAAAGGAATCTAGAATAGATTTATAGTTTCCCTTTTTGATTATTGAATTTAATACTTTCCAAGTTCCTTTAATATCATGTTGATTTTTTAGCAATAATTTAGAATAGTGATCTTTTTCGGCTTGTCTTAGAATATTAATTAACTTATTTTTATATCTTTCGTATCTTTCCTCTGTTCTTTTATGATTTACATACAAACTATTTTTTGTATATATTGTTTTTCGTTTTACAGGCATTTGCTAATCTTTTTGTAAACCATGGCTTATATGAGTTGTGAATCTTATTATGCACCTTTCTTATAGGACAATGAGTATTGTATAGATCGGTGAATATGTTAACAAATTCACGATATGCCTCGTTAATATCCTCCGGTTGCATAATCAAGTCCCAATTACAGTTGGCCAATGCCGAGCTAAATGACTGTATACAATGCTCGTTTCTACACCTGACATATTTAAAACGTTGTCCTTAGTTTAGTTCTATCAATGTTGCTTCTACTCAATGCAAAAACAGGTAAATGGTCACTAACATATGTAATTAAGAACCCACTGCAAACGTTCTTTGTCAATTCGTTAGTGAAAATATTATCAATCAAAGTGGCGCTGAATTCAGAGATTCTACTTGGTTTTGTAATCAAGGGATATAATTCGTAACTGTACATGACGTCTAGAAACTGTTTAGTTCCGTGGTGAGTTTCATGTTTTAAAAGATCAAGATTATAATCACCACACCAGTACATAGTCGTATTGGTGTTTCTTGTCTTCTCCAATATATATGTTGTAAAGTGTCATTAAATGTGTCCACATTTGATCCAGGAGTCATGTATATACATCCTATGATAATATTCGTCCTACTATTTAGTTGTAATTATATTGTGACACATTCCATGATGTTGTCAACTGCCAATGACATACAACTGATTTCCTTAAAGTCAATGCATTTTCTAACGTAAATTACTACACCACCCCCTTTTTTATTTTTGCGACTGACTTGTACGGATTCAAACCCTTGTACAATAAAACTGTTCTCATTCCCTTCGTGACTCCACGATTCACTTATAACAATTACATCAAAGGGGTCATGCAATATATATAAACAATCTTTGTTATTCTGAAAGTTTGCATTTAAACTTCTTGCGTTAAAGTGTATTATTGATAAATCATTGCTGTATTTTGTTTTAGTTTCAAATTTGGCTTCTGTATAACACGAACAGTCTACTGTTATGTCATTGTACAAGTTATTATCTGGATCGACATAGTCGCCATAATTATTGAATAAATACTCGGTATATTCATAACCTTTAAAATCAAACTTGGAAGTTTTTTCATAAATGTTTAAACATGATTAATTCAAATTACTTTCGCTTGTAATATATCAAAATTCTTCGTCACTTATATTGTGATAAGGAAAACAAATGTGTGCCATTTTGACTGACAGCTATCAACCTTCAATCACGGCGACGAGGACTCGACAAGCCGAGCGCAGTCCATTTCGTCATGCATCACGTAGGTCTTAGCAACATCAAGTGACCCCAATGTTCTTATCAGTACTCTCCCATTCCTCACCCATGTTGACGCAATCTTGTGGTCTTTCTTCAATTTCGTGGCTTCCCAGGCAATGCTGTTGTTTTTCTTTGTTAAGTGTTCGTTAATGTACACATTGCTTTTTCTGAGTTTGTAGGCATTGCGCAGCACCAGTGTTTTTGTTTTTCTATTCACAAATCTCACTATATGATGTCTGACTTGACATTTCGTTGGTTTCGTTGATTTCCACCTGTGTTAGGTCGTTTTCGCAACGTATGGCATGTTGAGATGTATGATTTCTCGATGTCGAAGTTGTAGTTTGTTGGCGAAGAACTGGATCATGCTGTGTTCCAGACTGTCTTGCTCGCCGTCGTCGTATCATCGTTTTTCGCCAGGTTGAGTTGCTGCCGAACTGTAGGATGGTTGTTTTGTTTCCAGACCGGAGATGACGATGTTTTCTAATCTGGAATATTGTTCCATGTCGTGTAAGCCTGACTAACTGTTTTAGTTTTGAGTCCTTTTCCGCATTTTCACTTTCTAGTTTTTGTTAACGCTTTTAGTAACTGTGTCATCTCTTGTCGAATGGGCAACAGTTCATCCAGTTAAATTATCACTTATGAAGGATATTGCTTGTTTCAATTCTGCCATGTCGTCATGTCGGTCTGTGCTGGATGAGGCCCGTGTTCGTTGGTATTGTCAAGAAGGGTAGCGATTCGATGATGTAAGACAATGAAGAACAGACGGAATAATATAATAGTCGAAAGACTGGCGAGAACAGCAATGTTCCCTATTTTCAAGACCTTGCACACGCTCATTGTACGAGCACTAGCTTGGGGTCATGTGCCCCCTAGACATTTGAAATGTGTTTCCGCTGGCCTCAGATGCCCCTCTTTGAATTGAATAAACACAATTAAATAAACACATAATAAACATGACATTTTAAGTTAATTAAATGTTCTGTAACTATTGTAACAGCTGCTTATTTGGCATTTGACAACCAGCTTATATTCAGTAGAATATAAATTATTATGTCACGATTGTGGCTCCTAATTACATGTCGTCCAATTAAGAGACATTTATATAACACATTATGACATACTGTTAGTTAAGCATCCTATTTTTGCGTAGTCCGTAGACTCGCTGACAGAGCATTCCACCCTAGACCGTCCCCATAGACTAAATTTGAGGTTCGTCATCCAGTGGCCTCCGTTGTTACATCGGTTTTGTTAAATACACGCTGATTGGCTTACGGAAATCAACGCAGTTGCTTGGAACTTGCATGTTCCGAAGGCAGGGGCATCGAATTTTGTAGTTGTTGGGGCCGACTTTATTAAGTGCTCTGACAATTTGCTACTGGAACTTTAGGCAGGTACATTCAGGTTAGTAGATAGTTAAATAACCTCAGGTTAAAAAGCAAAACACGTCGCCTGCTGTATTCCGGTTTCTATCGACCGCGTGTTTCGAAAGTAGGTCATTGTGGTGTCAACTGTACGTCATGGCGGCAGCGTTTCGTCGTCTTCAGTGTCTGGTGGAATCGAAATGGTTATACGATGCCATTGAGTTGTAGCAACTTTGTATAGGTCCAGTGACAGTGTATGTTTTGTTGGTACTCGTATTTTATAAATGTATCAAGAAGGGCTGGGCTGCCTTTTGTCAAGTTTTGAGTTTTTTCATTTGCGTTTGTGAATTTAAGTCATATTAACATAAATACAGACACAGTATTATGAATTTATGTTGTAACTTGTAGCAACCTCGATATTGTCATGCTTCAATATCTAGGCAATGTATTTTCTCTGCTGTCAGATTTGACCAAAAGTTGCCTTTTGACTTATTTGTCCTTTTTAACCCTGCGAGCGACCAACGAAAATCCTCTGTAGCGTACTGTGAAGGCCCGTTTACACGAACAACTTAGTCTTAGGTCTTAGGTGATTTACTCCAAACTTGAGCTAACGCAGGAGGTGTATGGTGCTTGTTTGTGCGCATACGTTGTGGGTAGTTATAGGCACTTTAGATGATTGGGTGTGGTGAAAGGGAGGTTCATGATCGCTGTTTGAAACGCAATGGGGCTTTCTAGTTCAGTAATCGGTGGTGGAATTCCAGATTCGAACTGCTCAAGGGTAGAAAGAGAACACTGCTGCATTGATGTGGCACCTAGGGGCTACGTAGTGGCCACGTTTTTTTTACTGTGTTAGTAGACCTGGTGGGGGTGTGATGTTGATTATGTTATTTAATATTTTGTAAAATGTCATGGCTTGTTTGATAATGCGTCGTCGTTCAAGAGTTGACCATCGAAGGGTGGCTATTAGGTCTGCTGCGTTTGTTTGGCGTCTGTATTGTAGTTGGCTAACTAGTTGCTCGTGTAATCGAGCAACGAGTTGCTCGTGTAATCAGTGGTTTAGGCACGATTTGTCACGGCGTCAACAGAGGCGTCCAAATTGGGCCTAGCCCCAATCTGACCGACTAGTTCGAAGGGTTACCAGTGATCTCGGCCTGAGTGATCTCGGCCTGTTTCGGTGAACTTGGCCAGCGACCTCGGCCTATGCGGCAGTGATCTCAGCCTGTTTGAGGAGTGATCTCGGCCTGTTCGGGGATATGTTGTTGACCAGGAACGATAGCGGCATGAAGTCGGCCAGTGACTTCGGCCTGTGCAGCAGTGAACTCGGCCTGTATAGCCAGTGATCTCGGCCTGTTTGAGTGATGTTAGCCAGCATTTTTTGTGCAACAGAATTACATTGTATTATGTATTGTGATAACTGCTACATGATGTCCAATATGTTGGATGGTTGTTTTCGACAGCGATCTCTGTTTTTTAAAACATCTTTTTTTTTGTTCGGTTATTTATGTGAGGCAGTGATCTCGGCCTGTTTGAGAGATGTTAGCCATATATTGCCAAGATATCTTCCACTGATCACTGACAGCAAATTTAAATTAAATGTAAATAAAACTGACTTGATCATTATTGGTACACCAATGCAACGTAGTAAACTTGGATATTTTTTCCCAACGAGTATTTTGAATCAGCATATCACGCCAGCAAACTCGATGAGCAGGGGTGTCATGTAATAAACATTTATATTAACTACTACTTATAACGAAGTAGTTTTATCTAAGGTAACGCTACTTTTTACTTTGTTACTTTAATTTACTTCCGCGATATATTTTCGTTACATTTTTTTGTCTGAACTACGTCGCCTTGTGGCGTTCCGCCCGTCAACATTTCATTAAACGTATTTAATTACAAGAAATGAGAGTTACGGTAAACATACCTGCTTACCATTCCGGATTGTCCGGAATCATTCCGGAAATACACCTAAAATTACGGCGAGGGATGAAAATATTACGGATTCTTTCGTTGTCACAATGAGCATCAATCAGTTCCGTACTCCTCAAATTTAGCTTCACTTTAGTCAACAGGTGGCAGCATATATACGCTGCTTGTTGTGATATGGTTTTTCATTCGCTGCTTCTGGTCGTAATCTGACCAATAGGAAATAGTGTTACAACAAATTCGCATTTCCGTGCTCATGGCGCTCAAACAAAACGAAGTCACGACTCAAGCGGCACGAAATGATGCCGGGAAACGAAACGGCACCACTACCAGCCAAGAAGAAACGTGTACTGCAAACGTTTATAACAGCATGCACGCATACATGGCCCGTATTGTCAAGTTTAAAGAAGGGGGTCGGCTTTACATATTGCCGGATACGCGAAATTTATTTTCCTATTTCACATGGTCACTAGTGACCGGGATAATTGCAGGTACTGACTACGTCGTTAGACTAGTACTAGTGACAGAGTAGTGAGTGTTGTACTTGTAGTGTCAGGCCAACTGACTGTACTAAGAGTAGTAAGACTAAGTGTATTTATTGAGTTTAGTCTATCATTTACAGCCTATAATAGAGGGATAGGCTTATATACTAGAGTTGAGTAGACTAGAGTCTAGACGATGTTGATGACTAGCGTAACGTAATGGTTTTGCCGTCCCCCGGCATGACTGTCTTTGATCTAGTCAAGCTACTATACTGTGTAGTCTATAGCCTGGCCCTAGGTATACCGGCTACAAATATTAATCCTAATCATAGGCTAATGACACCACAAATAGACAATGACGTGATGCATTGTTATAATTTAAAAAAAATTTGTAGTCGGCATGCAGTTTTTGAAATTTACATAAAATCAGAATTACAATGTGGATGCACTCATTTACATTACAGTTACGCTTCTTCATGTTTGATTTCCATCAATGCTGGTTATGAACATCTACCTTACCTTGTTAACTGAACACTTAAAAACACCTCATAGTTTATTAGAGACAATTATGTTTTTGGTGCAACTGTCGTCATAGTCACAGCATCAAAGTATTACTGACAGTGTCAGTGGTGTTCTTTTCGTGACAATATCTGACACGGTTCTGAACTATTACTGACAGCAAGCCTATATTCCTGAAAATCAGTGTAAATGGGAAGATGGATTACTGACAGGAAATTTTTGAGGTAGGCAGGTCTGGGTAAACTATATTAACGCGGTAATAACTGTCACTTGTTTGTGTGAGTATTGTCAAATCTTTGGGAACAGTAAATGTGGTGAGGCATAGACATTTTTTGTTTTGCGCCGACATCAATCGAATCATTTCCCTTAATTCTGCCAGTGGTGACTTCTGCGAATAGGCGCCTTTGGCGACTTGTAAAGTGCAATTGAAATTCACACATAGGCTACGCTTTGCATAATAACGGGATTTATATGCTTTAATGTAGCGCAGTGGCGTATCCAGGATTTTTCATTGGGGGGGCAAAAACGGGCGAGTACTGCCCTATCCAGCGCACAAGAGCTGACAGCTGCCGTGCAACTATTGGGGATGGGGGTGCAGCTGCCACTATTGGGGGGGACTGCCCCCCCTCTAAATACGCCAATGATGTAGCGTAGTAGGGAAGATCAGTATGCTAACATCGCGCCTTTTATCATCTGTTGACAATTGGAATACTGCTTATGGATTTTGAGATTGACCAATCCTTTTGTCTTGATGCGCCTCCGAGCTTCGTTTCCAATTATTTCTTGGTCTTGTCACCGATAACATGCTATTTGTTGGCACAATAGGGGGTATCGTTTAAGGGTTTTGGCGAACTTCCCAATATTAATAACGTTCCGACGCCTATCGTGTGGCACAATGTTCCGATTATGATTCGGGGCTAGTTTGTAGAAGACACAAGGCATAATGTAGAAAGTTTGTATTTTATTAACTCAAGGCCAGATTAATGCAAATATGTGCCTGTTATTGAATCCTATTAAATCGAGAGAATGTGCTGTGAGTGAATCGTGATATACTCGGGTTGCATGAATGCAAATAAATGAATAATTTTTGATCCGATTCAAATAAAATGTTCGCTACATCTGAAGAACTAATTCCTGGTGTAACTAGCCAAGTATGTGACATATATGTCAATTCATTACCCAAATATGAATTGCTAAAGTTTGACAAAAATAAAATACTTAAATAATTTTCAACAATTCATTTTTAAAAATATTTTTCATTAATAATTAGCGGTTACATGCTGCATATGAAATGTTCATAAATTAGTATGCTACAGAATGGAAAACTAATTAAATGTCTATGGTAAATAAAACTGAAATAATTTCAGTTTTTCAGAGTGCATGTATTTTCAAGATTTTATACAAAATGGCGTTCTTTGTGATCATAACCGTCATCCCGTCTTAACTATTAAGCTGGTGTTATATTTAAAATGCGTAATCATAGTGCAAAACATTCCCCTTCGATGGCAGCGTTCGTTATAAACTCGATTCGAAAATCCCATCAAAGTCCGAATTACTGGAGTTCGACATAATGACAATTACATCAAAGCTAAAAAACACCACCCGCTACGTTGCGCGACGCATTAATACTTCTTTACAACAAAATAGACCGCTCAAAAGTTAGTATTTAATCGTAGAAATCGCCTGCGGACGCGTGTTTTGGAATAATTCCTGGGTGCTTCCATGTTTATGCCTGCAGCAAATGTTAAACTTTAATCTCATTGGCTGAAAATCACCATTAAAATATTCACTGCGTGGCGTAAAAGAGGGACCGGAAATTGTGTGTCGCTGTGTTCGACTACAAAACCGCGTGGTGGTTGGTGCTATTTAGTCACGGAAATCGCCATCATTTCTCACTTTTGACGCTTCCCAGTGAAACTTCAATATTATTATATGCTAACTGCCAAAATAAATTGCCGTTATTGGATGACACTGTTTCGCGGTACCAGTTTAAATGTGCTCCTGTATTCGGGCGTATTCAGGCGTTCTGGCCGTGAGTGGGAGTCGGGTTGATTCGGGCGTTCTGACCATGTTCTGACGTTAAGCCCATGCAACAATTCCCCATTATACAATGCACAAATAAAATACAATGCATAAATGTAGTGACATAACAATGAACACAATACCTATATAAACCAAAGTGCAATCTAAAATATGAATGTGTGTGAGGGTAGGTGCGTGTGTGCTGCTGGCTAGCTTGCTGGTGCGTTGTAGGATGCGTTCTCAGTGCATCACCAGGCCATACAGTCTGGCAAATGTCTTCAGCAACTGCATTGCTGTCTTATCTACAGCTCTGTACAAATCCCATTGCTGGGCAACCTTTCCCTGGAGGTCTCGGTGGGTTTTCCTCTGGTGCCTTCTCAGCTTTCCCTCGGACACCAGTCGCAGGGTGATTTCTATCTGAGAAACATCCAGGTCACATGTAATATTGTTATGTCATAGCAACATTATATTAAGTTTAAAGGGGAAATGAAGCACAGTCCATTTATGCCATATAGTTCAATACGTACTATATAAGTATGCATTTGTGGTGACAGAAACCTACTCATTTAAAAGACAAACTTAAAAACTTATTTTGTTCGATAGATACCTAAATTGGCAAACAAGAGCATTGCATATCGCCATGTCTTTTTCTAAACTAGTTCCAAGCGAGTGATTTTAGTCATTGGAGATTTTCAATTATTTTCGATTTATTTCATAAGCTGACATTTTTTGACAACAATATGGTGCATTGTTATATGTGGTAGTCCTTGTACATATTTAATATCAGCATCAAAAAGTGACCACCGCAAACTATTGCAGAGTTTGCCACCGGCGGACACACTTATAGCGTGGAATTGCTCACCTGTGAGGCTTCTTCGTACAGTTGACTTGTCAACTCATAGAACGGCATCTGCTACTTGGCCCTGGCGTTGAATCCGTGGTGCCACCCTTCCATGTCGTTGTTGGTGTGCACGCTCTGCCCAAAGACTGACTAGCTGGTCGGGGGCCACACTCAACTTCCAACCCAAGTCTCTTGGATGTAAGCAACTAAACATAATAATATAATTAAATACATGGTATGCCCATACATCTCAGGATTCCTATCAGGATAATATTATTCTGAAATGTTCTATATCGGTGTTATATCTATTAGCGAGCATTATTGGATATGGCGCTATACAAAATAAATATTACTATGGTTGTCATAACCAGCAATTGGTTGAACACTGCAAATAGAAATTGTGACAATACCTAACGCTAGCAGTGGCTATGTTGTGGCCTTGCTCTCCAACACGGTGAACACGGGGCTGATGTGATCAGCCGGCAGCAAAGATAGTGCCATCATCTTGCGTATGTACACGTACGTAGGGTTGTCTTGGAGATAGGCCTGGTGCAGGCCAAGGTCCTGTGCTTTCCTCCATACGGCTTGTCCCCAGTGGAACGCACAGCCCTGGCATATAAATTAAAGTAACGAGTAGCGTTACCTTAGATAAAACTACTTCGTTATAAGTAGAAGTAGTTAATATAAATGTTTATTACATGACACCTCTGCTCATCAAGGTTGCTGGCGTGATATGCTGATTCAAAATACACGTTGGGAAAAAACATCCATGTTTACTACTTTGCATTGGTGTACCAATAATGATCAAGTCAGTTTTATTTACATTTAATTTAAATTTGCTGTCAGTGATCAGTGGAAGATATCTTGGCAGCAATCACTATAATTAGTACACATCACACAGAAATTGCCGATGATAATGTCGAATTACATACATAAATAACAAAACAAAACTATACATCACACACAACAAATATATGGCTAACATCTCTCAAACAGGCCGAGATCACTGCCTCACATAAATAACCGAACAAAAAAAAGATGTTTTAAAAAACAGATATCGCTGTCGAAAACAACCATCCAACATATTGGACATTATGTAGCAGTTATCACAATACATAATACAATGTAATTCTGTTGCACAAAAAAATGCTGGCTAACATCACTCAAACAGGCCGAGATCACTGGCTATACAGGCCGAGTTCACTGCTGCACTGGCCGACTTCATGCTGCTATCGTCCTGGTCAACAACATACCCCCGAACAGGCCGAGATCACTCCTCAAACAGGCCGAGGCCGCTAGCCGAGTTTACCGAAACAGGCTGAGATCGTGAAAGGCTCGGGTCGAAATTTGTGGATTTTTGAAAATAAAATGAGTTTTGAGTTATTGACTTTTCTATGTATAAAAATTATTCAACTTCCCATTCATATACGTTATACTACCGAAATACACCTGTTTATGTCACAAAACATGCATTTTGTGTGATGCCTATCATTGCTAGTCTTTGTTTTTGTCAAACGAAACGTGAATAATCGAACATTATGCAATTTTCCGTGATCGATTGCGTCGCGAAAAATACTGCCATTCCATCATGGCGAATATCACGGGAAAGCCCTGTTTTCGCACTGCATGATAATATAAACTATTTTAAGATGGCACCGCTGCTGCCTGAATAATCCAGCCTATAAATGACCGCCTCTCTTGCCGCTTCGGGGATAAAGGAATGGGTAACCCTACAACGATTGGTCAGGCTCATCATCGACATTTTATTCTCCGCGTTTCTTTAGCTTTCTAAAACGACATTATGCCGTTTGGTCGAAAGTTTCCGTGCCGCGAAGCGACGCAATATTGTGCAGCTGCAGTTAGCACGTGAAAGAAAGACTATGCAAGTTGAATTTGTTGTTGAATATGTGACGACGATGTCTTCGGGTCCGACCACGATGCCAGGCCCATGGCAGTGACTGTGTCAATAGCAGACCTGCCTACCATTCCGGATTGTCCGGAATCATTCCGGAAAGTCACCTCAAATTACGGTATTACGGCGAGGGATGAAAATATTACGGACTCACCATGTTCGCCAATCACTTCCGTGTTCCTCCAATTTAGTTTCCACTATATTCAACAGGTGGCAGCATATGTATGCAGCATGTTGTGACATGGTTTTTAATTCGCTGAGTCTGGTCGAAATCTAACCAATAGGAAACAGCGTAATGACAAATTCGCATTTCCGCGATCAAACAAAACGAAGTCACGCGGCACGAAATGATGGCTGACAGCGAAACGACGCCACCGCCAACCAAAAAGAAATGTGTAATGCAAAAATGTAGTGAGTGTTGTACTTGTAGTATTGGGCCAACTGACTGTATTAAGTCTATCATTTACAGCCTATAATACAGGGATAGGCTTATATACTAGAGTTGAGTAGACTAGAGTCTAGACGATGTCGATGACTTATTGACTAGCGTAACGTAATGGTTTTGCCGTCCCCCCCCCCCGGTGACAATATCTGACACGGTACTGAACAATTACTGACAGGAAGCCTATATTCCTGAAAATCAGTGTAAATGGGAAGATGGATTACTGACAGGAAGTTTTTGGGGTAGGCAGGTCTGCAATAGGCTAGCACCCAGAGTAAGTACAATTTCTGTGTTTTATATGTTCTCGATAACACTGACAGTGTAAATAATATATATATATTCATGTTGTCTCCATAGTTAGTCTTTGAACCTTGTATCAAGAAATTATTGGACTTTTGCCTATAATTTTATATTCGTGGTCTTGTTGATGTTCAGCCGTCCAGGGCAGGGGTTATCCAGGCACGCCAGAACCAGTATAGTTGACATAAAAAATAGTTATAATTATATACATGCTCAGATTATGTTGTTTTAGGGATGACAGTTATACTTTATACATTATTCAATGGAATTATGGTTTATATTAGTACAACTTGCCTTGGTGTGTCCCTTTATGACATACAGTTACACTGTATATAATTCAGTACTAACAAAATAAACAAAAGGCGCAACATAAACTACAGTCACAGACTTATAGTAATGGGGAGGGGCTTTTATTGTTAGTAATACTTGTATTCATGAAATACATTGGTATTGTGTACTTGTTTCTTAGCGTCAACTTGGCTGTCAGTGTCACCCGATCCGTCTCAGACTGTCTGCGACTGAGTGGAAGTTTGGCTACACGGATCTTCTGGATGAGATAGGGGTCTCACACTTCCCGGATGAGGATGAAGGAGATACTGGTGCAGATCTGCCGACTGTACTTGTATGCTTCGCCATGTTGCTGTCGAGAACCTGCCGTGCTCTTTCTCTTCTTCAATGAACTTTATTTAGGTTACAATGAACTTTATCTGAGCTCTGGTGAACTTTATTTATGCTCCAGTAAACTTTATCTGTGCTCCAGTGAACTTTATCTGTGCTCCTGTGAATTTTATCTGTATAAATGTTGGAATGGTGTGCTGTTTTACAAATACGGTTTCCTGTTCTGTAATGTTTTTGCTACATTGCTTTGTTTGACATATTACTATGCTGTTCAAATCATTTTGAACTATGCCATTTGATAGATTATACATGTGTACAAAGTTTCAATAACTTAGGTTGCTTTTCAGATGTTGAAAAGTGTGTTCAAGTGTAACTAAACTTTGAACGCGATTTTCTCAGAAACATGATTTCACTCACACCAGCTGTCTTCTTGTTTGTTTATTTGAGTAACCGCTTGACAGATTTGCTTGAAACTTGCTAAAATGTATCTTGACAGTATGCCCCTGGTAGCCAGCTAGATACTTTTTTAAAAGCAAGGCATGTTTTTTAATAAAAAGAATTGCTAGTAAAAAAATGTCGGGAACAAACATAATGTTTTTTGAAATATCGTTAAAAAAAAGTTTTTTGAAAGATACAAAATGTAGCTTGCTGGTTACACTTAGGGTTATATGGAGTAACTACACACCAAATTTGAGTAATATAAGTCCAGTAGTTACCAAGATATTTCAACGCATGCCTTCAATCCAAGATGGCTGCCGTACCATGGGAAAATCCCCCCATAAAATTTTGAAAAAAATTCAGGCCTTCCTGTTAGGTGAACTATCAATCTGTGAAAGTTTCAGCTCTGTAGAGTAAGTAACAATGAAGTTATAAAATAACATACGTTTAGGCCCAAGCCTCCCCTTAATGGCGGATTTAATCACAGAGAAACATTTGTCCGCCATTTTTTCTTCCACTTCGATTTAGAAGTTGATCGAAGTAATGAACATAATAAAAGTTTGCGAAACATGCACTCTAGGATCTACACTTGCATTACAAAACAACAACGAGTAGTAGAAGACCGCTGCATCCTTAGCACAACAAGGTAATTTGTATTCTTGATTTTACATAAATTTGTTGCGATTTTTTCTGCTGGGTCGAGTCCGACCAACAAACAAAGGCGAGTCAACAACATAGTTTTATTTAATCTATCTATTTCATGTAAATTTTCAAAGTTATAAAGATGTTATTTTTGCCGAGGTGACGGTTTCAGCGAGAGTAATTTCCCACAATGATCTGTTCCGAAAACAATATCGCACTATTCACTTATGACAAGCCTGCATGGTGTCAGGCCAGTCAATGCAGGGGTTGTTCCCACTTTGGCTGTAAAGCATTCAAAATGTATGCTGTAGCATATCCCCTATAAACAGTATGCTAATTAACTTCATGGAAGATTAAAACTAATATTTCAAATGTGATATTTTAAATGTGTAAGCCTAAGCTAGAATACATTGGTACGCAAAATAATCAGAATGCCAATAACATAACAGTTACATTTTCTTTTAAAAACTCTGCGACTTGGAAATTGGGTGGATGTTTTTTAAACCATCATTGACTCGTTGCACTAAACCATTATTTAGAAACATTTTTGTTGTATCCATACATAACTCAATTAACTTATTAAAATGTTGCTTGTCTGAATATATAATTATGTTATCTGTTTTTGTGTATCTTTGTATGCCAACAGTAAAAATATACAAATATGTGCTAGCCCACACTCTTATTATTTTCTTCTGCTGATATGGAAAATGTTTCTGATGTGAAATTATGCAATTAATTGAATTAATCATATTGAGTGATAATATATAGGGCTCGGTACAGTTAGAACTGTCAGTTATCCTGGTATACAGCATCATAATATATAAAAACTCAATACAGCTGTCCAAACAAAATATGTGACTTGCCACAGTGAACCAGGTATTCAATTGCAAAGGCGTATTCTGCACACCGGCCAAAATAGCTCTTTCTATGTCAAGTTTACTTTCCTCTACAAATAATCCAAACTAATATATGTCCATACACAATTTACATAATCAGCGTTCGAAATAGCACTTGTCCGTTTGTCCATGACAAGTGATTTTTGGCCCGGACAAGTAAAATGACTACATGATTATCCGGTGGACAAGTGAAAAGTTACATTAAATAGTGACGCGTGCAACATTGCAAACTTTTTATTTGAGGAAATTGAAACGTAAAGTTCGCTAGCAATCGCGCGCGCGTTCCAATTTTGTTGGTGTGTCTGCGTCTTGTCGTTCCGCCGCCAGTGTGTTGTACAGTGTTCGACCGAGTTTAGTGCCTGCGTTAACAGGGTCATCCGCTGAGCGCACCGACCTAGCTCTGTCATACGCGTAGGACACTCCGCATCAGCCATCGTTGATCGAGGCTGTATTTCACACAATCGTAAATCGTTCAGTTTGGCCGACGTACGACTTGCTCCCACTCACGGATCATATTTGATGAACTTTGGAAATAGTAGACTTTGTATCGCTACCGGTTATTTGAATAATTATATAGTTTTAACCATTATTACGCCTAACCCACGCAGACTCGGCAGTCTTCCTAGTCATCGAACGTTGTTAGCCGATCCAGATCGGTGACAATAATTATTTTCAAAACTTGTAACTGGTTCTCCGGTAAATCTATGGTGCTGGTTGATAAACGGAATATTAATGAAATTTCAGAAGTGTTGTATCTATGTAACATTCATTTTAATCATAAATTGCGAGTTTTCGAAACCGAATTATGCTTCCGCCAACTATGGCTGTCTGCGCGCGACAGCAACGTTACGACGTAACTAAATCTATAAATTATAGTTTCCACCTGGTAAATTCAGGCACCGTTAAAACTGTTTTATCATCACTGAAATGATAATATAACATTTAGGAAAAAATATGCGTTTGTTTGCTGATGATCAATTGAATATTATCTTTGTTTGTAAAATACAGAACTTTGTTAATATTGAAGTTCATAGAGGTTTAACAAACTATTAGATTATATAGTTTATTATGATTTTTGCAACATTTTCTGGCTTTGCATTGGTCGTGTTTCTGATGGTTGAAGGGCATCTTCAATGACAAACTGATGCCAACATTTTACAGCAGTCTTATATGTTTTATATATATATATAAATACCATATTAAACATAAACAGTTTTTGCAACATTATAAAACAAATAGCAAGGAAAACAATCTCATTCCTATCATCGTAATAATTATTTGTTATTAATAAAAGCGTTCATATCAGCATCACTAAAATATTGGTATACATCATGTAACGTGTCTACTTTTAATATTCATGATGACTAACAATGGACCGGAAAATAGTTGCAAATATAATTTTGCAATTTAAAAATTTGAAGATTAAATAAAATTGTGTCTGATCGCAAGTCACTCAGATGTACATGCAACGAAACAGCTGGAACATTGTGTTGTCATAAAAATAAGACAGACTTTTTATGGGTTTTTTTTAAGCTTCGATTCCCCTTGACAACCACTCGGACAAATTAAAATTTTTACGGACAAGTAGATTTCAAAACTTATTTGTCCGGCGGACAAGTAAATATTCTAGCTTATTTCTATCGTTGATAATAAAGGGTCCTTTTGCCAACAAAATGATAGCTCAATCATATTTCTGCGATTAGTATTAGCAAAATTGTAGAGTTAAAAAATCAACTTTGCTAATACTAATCAGAAATATGATTGAGCTATCATTTTGTTGGCAGAAAGACCCTTTATTATTATGCAGTGATGATATTTGCATAACATCAAATAATCATAAAGATATAACTGTTTATATTTTTTTTAAATAAATGCAAAAACAATATTTTTCACCCTAGTACTAACTAATTTCTGAGTGGTTGTATGCGTCAATGTCCTATTAGAGAAATGTAGCCATGTATATAAGCTAACGAGTACAGAAAACATTAATCAAATATACTCAGAAGTTTTTTATATGAATTTGTTTAGGTAGACCCATTTAAAATTTAGACTATTCTTCATGAACGTCAGATGACAAAGCGAGGGTTAAGTAGAAACCCAAGTTTGCCCAGTGACAAAATCATTATTGAGCGGTTGTATGTTCATGCATGCAGTGTAATAAATGTAGCTATACATTTCAACTGCGTGATAATGAAAACTAGACTCAAATATACTCGGAACTTTTTATTTTATTCTATTTTTCGTAGAATGTTCAAATACAACCAATACGGCAATAGGCCCCTACTGCTGCATGCCATGGCGCACCGGTCTGATAACATGATGTATCTATTATTAATTTCCTTACATATCAATAAAATAAGTAATACCTACAGTTCCTAATTACATATATATGTCACCAGATTATAGGACATGTTGTGTTTGAACTCTGAATGCATCGTGTCCTTCGCTGGCGGACCGAGTAGGCCGGCCGAATCGGTCCAAGTCCGGGTGCGAGACAGCGATGTCCGGCGACGTTATTCGCCAGCAACTTGCATAATATCCACTTCAAAACAGCCCCCAAAGTCTGTGTAACTGTCTGAACTAGTATAATAACTTTATCCACAACTACTGTCATGTATTTTGCTGATATATTGACACGGACATTTGAAATAATTTAACTTATATTATCGAAGTGAGACAAAAACATGGCGGACTTTCGTTGTGATGGAATGAAACCAGCGTCAACAAGAAGACGTTTGAGAGCCATGCGCTGATTGGCTGACGTAAATTTATTTGGATAGACCAATCATTGAGCTTTCCATCGGTACTTCCATTTCTCGGTTTAAACCACATGAATGGGAATGTAAATTCCTGACGCAGAGCGTAGTAAAATCGGCCATATTTGGGCATCTACTACTACGACATTTTAAAGCTTGGTTGTGATTAGCTATTACTGAATCATGACGTGATAAAACACAGGAAGAAGAATAATTCAGCTTTCCAATGATGCCTCGCGTTCCCCTGTCAGTTGCTAATGATGGAAATGAAAATTGTTTAACCCTCTCGTGGTCAGAACGCCCGAATCAACCTGACTCCCACTCACGGCCAGAACGCCTGAATACGCCCGAATACATGGGCACATTTAAACTGGTACCGCAAAACAGTGTCATTCAATAACGGCAATTTATTTCGGCAGTTAGCATATAATAATATTGAAGTTTCACTGGGAAGCGTCAAAAGTGAGAAATGATGGCGATTTCCGTGACTAAATAGCGCCAACCACCACGCGGTTTTGTAGTCGAATGCAGCGACACAATTTCCGGTCCCTCTTTTATGCCATGCTGTGAATATTTTAATGGTGATTTTCAGCCAATGAGATTAAAGTTTAACATTTGCTGTGGGCATAAACATGGAACCACCCAGGAATTATTCCAAAACGCGTCCGCAGACGATTTCTACGATTAAATGCTAACTTTTGAGCGGTCTATTTTGTTGTAAAGAAGTATTAATGCGCCGCGCAACGAAGCCGGTGGTGGTTTTTAGCTTTGGTGTAATTCTCGACATTGTCAATATGTCGAACTCCAGTAATTCAGACTTTGATGGGATTTTCGAATCGAGTTTATAACAAACGCTGCCATCGAAGGGGAATGTTTTGCACTATGATTACGCATTTTAAACATAACACCAACTTAATTATTCAGACGGGATGACGTCTATGATCACAGAGAACACCATTTTGTATAAAATCTTGAAAATACATGCACTCTGAAAAACTGAAATTATTTCAGTTTTATTTACCATAGACATTTAATTAGTTTTCCATTCTGTAGCATAGTAATTTATGAACATTTCATACGCAGCATGTAACCGCTAATTATTAATGAAAAATATTAAAAAAAACTGAATTGTTGAAAATTATTATTTAAGTATTTTATTTTTGTCAAACTAGCAATTCATATTTGGGTAATAAATTGACATATATGTCACATACTTGGCTAGTTACACCAGGAATTAGTTCTTCAGATGTAGTGAAAATTTTATTTGAATCGTATCAACAATTATTTATTTATTTGCATTCATACAACCCGAGTATATCACATGATTCACTCACAGCACAATCTCTTGATTTAATACGATTCAAAAACAGGCACATATTTGCATTAATCTGGCCTTGAGAGGGTTAAGAAGAGTGATACTGAATTGGCTGAAATTTGGCCGGAAGCAGTTTTGCACAGATCGCGCAGGCTGGGTCACCTGTAGGGTTAAAATCAATTATTAAGTGTAACCAGCGTACTGTGAATAGAGATTGCCTGTATGACAGCTAGGCGCCAAATCCGCCTAGCGGACAACCAGCGCAACGCGGTTGTCCGCCTGTCGGATATGCTGATGTTACCAGGGGGATGTTACTATTTTTAGTACAGTGACGTATTCGAAAACCGTGCAGCTAGGTCACACAAAATGCAATTTCCGCACTTGTATACCTTTTTAAATATCACATAACATCATCTGAACAGTGTGAAACTGACACGTAGGTGTGTATATACACGAACTTGAATTTTAGGTGATAACATTACACAAAATTCATGGTTATATGATAATTCGACATACTTTCATTTGGTTTACTGCAGAAACTTCGTGCAACGTCTGCAGTGAAGACGAATATGGCTTCTAATTGGTCGAACAGATCTCATGACGATCCTAATAGGTTTACAAGTGTGTGTTTTCAATTTGCCGCAACCTGTTTTGCAAAAGCCATCGACATGACATTTTTTGCACGCATCATCGCTCAATCACGAACGATAAGTTCGTCAAATAAAGGAATACTTTTAAAAACTTTATGCCAGTGATATTAAAATGGATTATTTACAAATATATTTTTAATCATGGAAGGTAAAGTATGAGTGAGTTGTTATTGCTAATTAGTTAATATTGACTAATTAATAATATAATTATTTTAATGCAAAATGACAATGATTCATGTTCAAGTACACACAAAAATAATGCATGTTTTATATATAATATATCATTGTAATAATACCTTTGGAGTTAATTATTGTATATTATTACATATTATAATAAAGATTAATAATGTAAATAGGTCTTAGACATTAGTTCATTTAGCTGTCATCTTTAATTTAGGTCAGTTGCCACTGTTCTATCATGACATTTTTATTGAAGTGTGTAGTAATAGTATACAATTTGTGAGAAAACGCAGCATCATTGGGCGACGGAAATTACCCAGCTTTCACTTAAAAGAAAACACATTGTTATTGGTAAAATGGCTTGCTAACATGCAAACACAAGTAATAGTTTCCACACCCAAAATTATTTTGTAAACAATGAAGCCACGTAACTCGTTGACATTTCTGTTTCTTTTACCCGAGAGCTAAAAATCATAAGTAGTCAAGGTCGTGTAAACGCACATGTAAAAGTTGTCGGATCAGTTGGGCAACACCAAGTTGCCCAACTAGTCCGCCAACTAGTTGTTCGTGTAAACAGTAGGGTTGTCGGACCAAAATTAAAACCACCAAAATTTTACCGCCAACTTGGTCACAAGTTTTGTTGGGTAGGCAGTCACTAGCTGGATCAGATGCAGAGTTTTTAAATGGTTGTGTCCAGGGTTCGCACGGATCCCCGAAAACCCTTAAAAACTCTTGAATTTAGAAATTACATTCAATGGTATCCAAAAACCCTTGATTATCACCCGTTTTCAGAATAAACCCTTGGAAACCCTTTAACCCATTTCATTCTGACAGCTAGTTAGTTAGCTGGCCATATTGCTCAGATCTGGACAAAATTACCAATTTACAGTTGTGATAAGTTATTTCGACGGGTGGGTCACATTAATTTTTTGCCAGGTTTTGGTTGAAGAAAAGTGTATAAACCCTTACATTTCTGGAATCAGAAGAGAATTGCCTACATGATAGTTTTAAAATTGTTTGTGTATAGTGAGCATGGAAGAAGTTCTCTCAAGGTGAAGAAGAAGACTGAAAAGCAATAATAATAAAAACAGATTGTACATCGACTTTGGACTTGTTTTACCTGTATACAACCACTCAGGACGGTCATAATCCAATGAGAGCAATCTGCCAAATTCATTTCTTCAAACAGTGGTAAAAATGTCATGTAAATATCTCGTCTCAATCGGAAGTTACACATTTCTGAATGAATGTTGTGTATGTGAACAGATATCTTTCCCGCTTTCCCGACAGGGATTCACCAACACTTCAATTATCATTTTTTTTCAGGCAATTGTTGAAGAAAAGTGTATAAACTCATACATTTCTGGAATCAGAAGAGAATTGCCTACACGATGGTGTTGAAACTGTTTCTGACTTTGGGCTAGTTTTACCTATATATAACCACTTAGACTGATCATATATCCAGTGAGAGAAACCTCCCAAATTCATTACTTCAAACAGTGGTAAAAATTTGATGTAAATGTCGTATGTCAGTCCAAAGTTATAGTTTTTTGAATGGAAGTCGTCACGTACACAAAATGAGTAATTTCCTTACAGTAATTCACCATTGCAGTTTGCAGTCAAATAATATAAATTATTTAATAAGTGGTTGTGTCAAAATTGTAGGCACTTGTGTCAAATTGAATTATTCTGTTGTGCGACTGAAAAAAGGAAAGTGGTTGTAATGGTAATACCTACTTTATAGTATATTGGTCATGTTGTAGAAGGCTAACCAACCTCCACAATGACGGGGCGAGCAAGAGCGCGGGCACGAGGTCGTGCAAGGGGTGGAGCAGAAAGGGAGGAACAAGTCCGACGACCTGGAGTTCCACCTGCCCAACCAAGACAGAATGTACGTTACTTTTGTGTCATTAGGGTTATTGGTTGCATGTTTGTATGGTGATTCGCTTGTATTAACCAGGTGATCTTTACAAAGCCATATGCATGTTTGATCAAGAATTTATCAGGACTGCCTTTGGGTTGATGTACTGAACATATAAATGCAGTGTAGATTTCTGATGTGTGTTTTTTTACTGTGTGTGCTAGAGATGCATGCATTACAGCTGCTAAATGGCAACATGTTTGTTTCAGGAAATTCAACTTGGACAAATGCAGATTGAGTTATGCTAGGCGTACACTGCCTAACATGTTTAGAGGGTGTTCATTCGTTTAGTCATGTTTTATTAACTAAATACTGATCAGTTGTATTTTAATGGCAATACCTAATTTGCATATTAATGGGTTTCTACAAAAACACTCAAGGGTGCCAAGGTGGAATCCGTCGGATTATTGACCTAGAAGGTTAGATGATCGCAAAATTGCAATAAAACATTGTGTAGACCTCATTGCACGGTCCACCTTCAAAAGGGCAGTTGGCAGCCGGACTATAGGTGTATAGATGCATTTGTATGTGGCGAGGTAGCATGAAATACACTTCAGGTGTGTAGTATGTCATTTTCCCACTGGGCTTTTGCTTACCACTTATTCTGCTGAGCACGCTTGTCACATCTAGCAATCTGTGACCGAGATATTTAGGACTTTGCAAAGACTAGTAGATATTTTGTGCAGGGTTGGTTTCCTTCCAGCCAGAAAGGCATTTCAGCCATGCCCGGTGCAGAAATAGGGTAGAAATGGCAACAAACCAAAAATACATGCCATTGCTAGAAAAATTAAACTTGTAGAATATGTTGTCGATATATATTTCTGTGCCTATATATGTGCAATCTGAGTAAAGGTACGAGTACATTTTCATGAGTACAAGTACATTTGTATAATAACATATTTTTATGTCTGCCTAGCAGTGCTTGCTTTTTCCTAGTGATTCCCTGGCATATTTAAGGTAGCTGGGATGGGTATTATGTCAGTTGATTTCTTTATTTTTTTCTTTATAGAGCATTAGTAGGTGTCGGTGTGAACATGTGTACTATTAAAAAAACCAAGGCACTTGTGCCATATGTCACCAATCCATCTTTTAAAAACTAGTAATTTTACTGTGTCTGGAAAGTCCCTTTTCAGATTTTGGAAACTGACGATGTTTCCATAGTGACAATCACGTGTGCATCAGTCCAGTTCAAACATAAATTTGTTCACCATGAATGCAGATCATAATTATAGTCTGGTTATTCTCATGCCACTATGCTGTTGTATTAAACCTAAATGCATCACACTTTCAAACCACCAAATACTGGCGGTAGTTTTGTTTATTCTCCGATAATGCCCGACCTCTACCACCAGTTGCAATGACATGTGACTGACCGCAGCAGGTGTCAATCAATCTTGTCTACCACCACAAGTGCAACACGTGGCCCTTCATAACACAATATCATTAGACAACTTGGCGGGGAAAACCTTGGGAGGAATCTCAGTAATATAAGTGTGTCAAATCATATTGAAATAAACCACATGCCAGTGAAAAAGTCACATTTCTAAGCAAAAAAACAAGCATCTGGAGACACTTGTGTTATCAGCAACAACCAGGAAGTATTACTTAATGTAACTTATAAAAAAAAAACTACAATACTTAACCCTTTCAAGGCCAGATTAATGCAAATATGTGCCTGTTATTGAATCCTATTAAATCAAGAGAATGTGCTGTGAGTGAATCATGTGATATACTCGGGTTGCATGAATGCAAATAAATAAATAATTTTTGATCCGATTCAAATAAAATTTTCACTACATCTGAAGAACTAATTCCTGGTGTAACTAGCCAAGTATGTGACATATTTGTCAATTTATTACCCAAATATGAATTGCTAAAGTTTGACAAAAATAAAATACTTAAATAATTTACAACAATTATTTTTTTTATAATATTTTTCATTACTAATTAGCGGTTACATGCTGCGTATTAAATGTTCATAAATTATTATGCTACAGAATGGAAAACTAATTAAATGTCTATGGTAAATAAAACTGAAATAATTTAAGTTTTTCAGAGTGCATGTATTTTCAAGATTTTATACAAAATGGCGTTCTTTGTGATCATAGCCGTCATCTCGTCTGAACTATTAAGTTGGTGTTATGTTTAAAATGCGTAATCATAGTGCAAAACATTCCCCTTCGATGGCAGCGTTCGTTATAAACTCGATTCGAAAATCCCATCAAAGTCCGAATTACTGGAGTTCGACATAATGACAATGTCGAGAATTACACCAAAGCTAAAAAACACCACCGGCTACGTTGCGCGACGCATTAATACTTCTTTACAACAAAATAGACCGCTCAAAAGTTAGCATTTAATCGTAGAAATCGCCTGCGGACGCGTGTTTTGGAATAATTCCTGGGTGCTTCCATGTTTATGCCCGCAGCAAATGTTAAACTTTAATCTCATTGGCTGAAAATCACCATTAAAATATTCACTGCGTGGCGTAAAAGAGGGACCGGAAATTGTTTGTCGCTGCGTTCGACTACAAAACCGCGTGGTGGTTGGCGCTATTTAGTCACGGAAATCGCCATCATTTCATCATTTGACGCTTCCCAGTGAAACTTCAATATTATTATATGTTAACTGCCGAAATAAATTGCCGTTATTGCATGACACTGTTTCGCGGTACCAGTTTAAATGTGCCCCTGTATTCGGGCGTATTCAGGCGTTCTGGCCGTGAGTGGGAGTCGGGTTGATTCGGGCGTTCTGACCACGAAAGGGTTAAAAAGTTATAACTTGCCATATGAAGTCGACTTGTGTTTACCCAAAATTGCACGTGATGGTTTTATGTTTGGTGAAGGGGTCGTGCCAAAAAATGCAGTACGGATTTTTGCTGTCTTTCAACATTGTAACAAAATGTTTATGAAGCTGTATCAAACTTAATATGCATTTGTTTACAAAAAAACCGGTACATATGTCAATAAGATATCTGTACTTACAACCATACAAATTTTTCCTTTGGGGAGTTTCTCAAAATGAAATAAAATGCCATTTCAGGGTGATTTTTGACATATTTTTTAATTGTCTTTAAACACATTTAAATACTTATAAACAACATAAAAAATCAATTCTTTTTGGTCTGGAGTATTGTTTAGTGTCTTAGGCAAACTCTGAGAAAAAATGGTTAGCTTATCTTCAAAATTTATATTAGAAATTCAAAAGAAGCATATAGCTAATGCAGCCACCTTAAGGGGACACAACACCCAGAATTGTTCTTATTTCTGATGACAGCTTGCTGAAATTTTAGGACAGTTTAAATTATATTGCAAAAGGAATGTGGATAATTTTTAGTCCTTTGGCCGAAGGTCCAAGGGACTATTGCCATCACTCTGCGTCCGCCGCTAGCTGCCGTATCTCAGAAACCGTTCAGCAACTTTTTCTCTAATTTTGCATAGACATATATTAGGGCACTGCCACTATGCACGAGAAATCTGTATTTGATTGAATCATTTTAAGGGCTCTAGGGCCTCTAAGGACTGCAAAACTGGTAAAAATGGAACATTTGGCCTATTTTTTCAAAAACTGTTCAGCAACTTTTTTTCTAATTTTGCATAGATGTATCTTAGGGTGCTGCCACTATATACAAGAAATCTGTATTTGATTGAATCATTCTAAGGGCAACTAAGGGGCCCCCAAAGTGCAAAAGGTTTACAAAATCAACAGCTGTGACTATTCTCTACAGCCCAGTCCATTGAGACCTTGACTAATTTTTAATTGGTCACAGCACCCAGGCAGAGTAGACACACTTGACTCCTGTTAGACTGAACAGTTGCCTAACACTTTTAAACTGTATCTTCAAAACTATTGATTTTCTATAATTGCAAGTTGTGTTTATTTTGATGTTCATTTAATTATTATAAAATGGTGTGACTGTGGTGTCTATTGGTTAAAGATGTATTGTCTGTAGAAACCTGTAGGTGACAAACATAGAAAATTAATATTCTGTCATCTGTAGGTGACAAACAGAAAATTTATATTCTGGACTACTATAGAGTTAAATATCCTACACTTTATTTATATCAAATGCATTCTACTGTTCTGTTTACGCTTGCCATGCCTTGTGTAGACATGGTACTGTGTAAATCAATTGTATCAATATAGACTAATAATTACAGATTCACAATATAGTTGACACCTGAAACAACCAAGTGTCAACCATTAGAAGAGTTGACATAGTTCTGCTATACACAAGCAAGAAATCTGTATTTGATTGAATCATTCTAGTGTCATCAGCATATAGTAGAACATACATTTTCTACATCATCATCACTAAGGTTGTTGTAAATTTTACCAGCTGCCATGTCAAGTCTGTTATAATTGTGACTAACAGTGTTCAAAATTATTCAGGTAAATAGCAAATAACAAAGGACACAAGTTTTCTCCTTGCCATACCTCTACACATGAGAAGAAGGCTGACACAGCCTGGCCCTCATTTATACATGATTTAGCATTTTTGTACATGTATACAACTTTCAACACAATATCATTAATACCGCATGAAATTATCTTAGACCACAGGGAGGACCAGTCTACTAAATCAAATGCTTTCTTATAATCGATGAAGGCACAATAAAGCCTTTTGCGTCGAGACAAATACAATTCAACCAATACCCCTATCTGAACACTGCCTGTTCTTCACCTATTACATTAGCTTTGTTTAGGCATGTGGTCCGTCTGGTGTTCTGAACAATCACTAAGGATTAATGAACACTTGTGCAGAATGTCACCCACTTGGCAGGTTTAATTGATCTATTAAGCAATGAGGACACTGCTTAGGCCTCACTCTGGACACTGTCACTCACAGTGTTGTGTATTGTCTTAGTTGGTGCATTGAGCTAATCTACTTGACCATGAATCAGTGGTGGCTCTGGTTGTGTATTACACCCAGCTGTGGAGCTAAGATTGTCTGCCTGCTATTGTTTGATGGAAACTGTGACTAATGTGTAATTGGTCACTCGCAGTAGCTTGTGTCAACAGACAGCATTAAGCCACTAGACCCCTGTTAAACTGGACAGTTGCCTGTAGGTTTTAAACTGTGTCAAACAGTGAGTCTACCTTTTGCTCTCAAATAATCTGTCCTCTTAGTTTGACACATGAAGACATAATCTGGCATAACTTGATAAGTCTTTGTAGCAGCACATTTGTACTTCCAGTGTATCATTGCAACATAACATACATATTACATACTGTGTGCCACATTTGAATGTTGTGCATGTAGTATTTCCATGCAATCCATTTGCATATATAATGTAAAACTTCAACAGCCGTTTTCTTCATTTTCACTTTTTGATCCCTACCATGTTCAATGCTCCATAACTTTGGCAATTTTTGTAGCAGTCATATTTTTTAAAACAGTGTAAAGCACCCTACCAAACCTTTACAAGGATGTAAGAAAACAATGTTATAATTTTTCTGACTTATCACTCATTTGGTCAGCCGGGGTCACGTATAGACGTATTAGTCCAAAGGACTTCAGGGCCACTTGGCCCTTTTTTTTAACCCCCTTTTGACCCTTATCGGTGCGGCCATTTAAAATTTCAATGGTACCAGCTGAAAGCCTAGATCTACATAATGGGCTGGCCAAATTCACTGTAACTTTGTGGACATATAACTAACATACACCTGGATGTTGTAGCGTCGAGTTCTTGCTGATTGTTTTTGTATTTTTTTTTATATGATTTTACTAAATTCTTGTTACAAAATATGAACATTTTGTGATGTAGAATTTTTGTCTTGCACCATTTCTCAGTGTTATAACATGGAGAGCAATATTATGGAGAAGTTCTGAAAATTTCAAACGATTCGGTTGGGAAATAGCCGAGATCTACACAATAAGTCAGTTCAGTGAAATAATTGTATCGTAGAAAAACGACGTCAAAGTTTGTGAACATTTCAACAATGAATTGTATAACAACAAATAGACACAGAGTTCTGAAATTACACACGTGTCCTCCAAATGATGTTCTTTCTGAGGATGTAAAGTACAAGATTATAGACTGAAAAGTAAAAAATTTATCAAACACTTTGTGAAGCACAAATAAGAATTATATTTGAAAAACGTCACTTGATGTAATGTTCACAGTTCATTATAATTGTATATGCACTGTTCTGCTGGAGCCTAAAACACCCCTCCACCATGGTTAGTCGGTGCAGATTCCGCCGCCCGTGTACTTGCAATATGCCTGGCTTGCCTAGCCTCGTTCGACGCTGCCATAGCCTGACGCTTAGCCTGACTGAGGCGTCGTCGGTCGGCCTTCTCTGCAGATGCCAACAAGTGGGCATCTGTTGGCACCTGCATCACCTGACAGAGGTTCCTCATTGTCACCTCGATGCCAGCGTTGAATACTGCTGGGGCCTCTCATCATTGGAGACGGCGTGGTCGAATGTCGCCAAGATCGCATCCCGCATCCCGTCGACATCATGGGGGTGGGCTCGCACTGCTTTCCCATAGCAGGCAGTGAGCTTGTTGATTGTGGTCTGCGTCAACTTCCCGAAGCCGGCCTCCGAGGGTGACGCCAGCCTTCTGTCCTGATGGCGACGTGGTTGACGCACTCTTCTGTACTTCCACGTCGCCATATACGCGCAAGCTGGTGAGGTGGTTGAAGGTCCTGGCGTCTCCGTCGGCGAGCATGGTTGTATAGCGGAAGTTCTGGTTGGTGGAGCGGGTCCACAGCAGCTTTGCAGCCTTCACCCGTGAAGCGTTCGCTACAAATCTTCCTACCATTGACGACCTGGTTGACATTTATAACACCGTGATCACCAGGATCGTAAACAAACATGCACCAGCCATCAACCGTGTCATCACGGTTCGCACGAAAACTCCGTAGCACACTGAAGATCTGGCGAAAGCAAAGCGCAACCTCCGCCGTGCCGAACCCCGATGGCGAAAGGAGAAACTCACTGTACACAGACAGATCTTCACGCGACCTTGCGAGATGACTACCGACAAAAACTCAGCGCCACAAAGTCGAGTCATTACTGCACGCTGATAAAAGAACGCCCTCCTTGGGTTTACGTCATACCTGGTGGGTCGAAGAAACACCATAAAGATAAGACAACATACATCTACTTGAAGAAAAACACAGCACGGTGTTCCGCAGGGGTCCGTTCTCGGTCCCATGTTGTTCAATCTGTACTGTCTACCAATTGCCGATATCTTGAAACACCACAACCTACAATACCACTTATACGCTGACGACACTCAACTTTATGCAGAGTGTCCACCATCCCAACACAGAGATGCACTTCATCGCATTGACGAATGTGTGCGCGAGTTGAGACAGTGGTTAAACAACAACAAACTTCTGCTCAACAAGGATAAAACTGAGGCGATTTCGGTCGTCAAGTGTACGGTCGCCAACTGTCAACTCTGTCATTAGTGTTTGCGGCGCGACGATCCCATTAAAGATGGTTATTCGCAATATTGGAGTGTGCCTTGACAGCCACCTAGACATGTTGGCCCAAGTATCAAATGCTTGCCGTGGCGCGTACTTTCACCTGTTTCGCATCGCCAAAATATGCGCAAGCTTGACGACTATGGCGTGTAAGACTCTAATACACTCATTCGTGACGTCACTGACCGCCAGATGCATTGCCTAGAGATGGTCCAGTACGCCGCGGTCAGAATTGTCCTACAGATAACGCAGAGTGACCGGCAACAGAGCGTCACCGGAGGACTTAAATTTCTTCACTGGTTACTGGTGAAATGGCGCATAGAGTACAAGATATTGATCCTGGTGTTTAATGTCATACACAGGCAGAAACCTGCTTATCTTGTGTCACTAATCACCCGCTACGTGTCACGCCGGTCACTTCGATCTGAGGACCGCGCGCTTCTGACTGCCGCATTATAATCTGGTGCGATATGGCCGGCGATCTTTCTCGAGCCAGACCATTTCTGTGGAACGCGTTGCCAGAAGAACTGCAGCTGATCACATCAATGGATGTTTTCAAAGCACGCCTCAAAACACACTATTTTAAACTCGCTTTTAATGTGTAATATGTTGTTTTAAGGGTATCTATCTTCGTATTCATTGCACAATCTATTTTAATTGAGTTTTAATTTGGTTTACAACTTTACTCTCTTAGTCTCACTTTTAATAAATATGTAGGTTTACACCACTAAGTCTTATGTATGTATATTGTTTTATTTTAGCGACTCTGTAAACACTATTGAAAAGAGTCGTACTCTGGAGACTAGTGTGTAAATAAAGTTTATTATTATTAATGCTGATATTGATAGTAAAATAAGTACTAAAAATATGACTATTTTGGTAGTCTCTTCCCTAAAGGCAGAAACTAGGGTATTTGGGCATGGGCAGAACAGTTCTGCCGCACGGTTTCTACCATGAGGGCAGAAATGTGCCAACCCTGAGTTTGTCACCCAATTCAATTTAGCCAGATATAAAAAAAAATTATATTTCACAGTATTTTCTCAATAAATAAATGCTGCTGACTACTAATTTGGTTTTCTAGCAATGACAATTTTTGGAAAACTGAATTGTAAAGCATGGTATGTTACGCAATCATTCAGTTGGGTAAACTTGTGAAACTATCTGCTTACAGCCATCGCAGTCGGCTCCAGTAGAGGTGGCAGCACCTCCCGCTGTAGGCAGTGGGCGAGCCAGTCATCGTGGGGGTGCAAGGGGTGAACCTCGCCCTGGTGGAGATGCTCCCGTCGCCGCCATGGCGGCCATGAATATTGAACCTGGAGGTGGAGATAGACAGCGCAATCGCTTTGACTACTTTGAAGAGAGAAGAACTCGACCCGACCATATGACGGATAAGAGGGGTATGATATGTTTGCTGTTGTCACTTTACACATATCAAGAAAAAGTTTTATATGTACATTTTCTGGGGCATACTTGCCTAATGCTAACTAGACAGTTAGTATGCCCTAGAAAATGTACATACAGTGTTTCCCCTGGGTAAAATGATGGGTGAGGTGGCAGCAGAGCGAGCGCCGCAGGAGCGAATCGTTGCTAGGGGGGTCTGGGGGCATGCTCCCCCTGATATTTTTTTTTAAACAAGCTTTAAAATGGAGCATTCTGAGGTATGTTTTAACCTTTACTCTTGAATATAGAGGGGAAGATATAAAACAACAAGACACTACTTGTAAATGTAGTAATCATGATTGTTTCATCATTTTAAGGTGTGGTTTCCATTTTACCACGTACTCAGTAGAGGTGTCGTTTCCATTTTACCACTGGTACTTGGTTGTGGTTATGTTTTTCTTGCACTAACCCTTGGCCTTGTTACCTGACAGAGTCAGTAAAAAAGTAAAAGGTAAGTTCTTATAAAGCGCAGGACTGCTCAAAGCGCTTTACACTTTACTCTCTGGCAGACCTGTTCAGTCGAACACCATCTCGACTTCGCTTTGAAGCATCCAGGGGTATCATCTGAAGACTCTTTCATCATCATCTTTAAATTATTATAATATCATAATATTATGGTAAATTGGTGGTTTATGTTCCAAAGATTATATCTTATTTGCTGCTAGCATGCTATGCAATTAATTAAACAGTCATTTCTGGAATGCCAAAAAAGTATGTTTCTATTAAAGGAAATAAAAATAAGGCATTAGCTAAAATCCTTTTTCCATGTGTACACAAAGCTTAACATTGTATGTAACATTTGACAACATTAAACAAATACAAAAAAATACATTTGTAGCATAAATTCGATTTTAAGCTCGTCTGTGAAGCGATTCCCGCGGAAAATGAAATTTTAATGAGCTAGGCGATCACGTGGTATCGTGACGTCACTTATGACACACACTCGCATCAGGCTGACCCTTTCCATGCATTCAGAGCATGTTTACAAGGATAGCTTTTGGGTCGAAACGAGCGTCAGAACGAGTTATTGTGCAATATTCCGACGTAATACAAACACTAGTCATCATAGAGGAACAAACATTTATCTTACGGTTCCACATGAATCGAAATTCAAAACAACGAATGCAAATGGGTCTTCGACTAGAGCAGAATAATTATATCGCAAACATATATATCCAGCTATAAAATAAAGTATGTATAATAATAGCACTAGAATATCGATATATGAAGGAGTTGTACAATTTATCATAACAACTTAAATCAGTCGGAGAGTTTCCGTTGGTCCCGCTAGCTCAGTGGGTACGCGCGTTGGTTACTTATCGTTTATTTTACAATCGGGCGACGCCAGTTCAATCCTGACAACATGCATACCTTTGATTTTCTTTACACTTTTTTTGTTTATGTTTTCACGAAGTAATATAAACAATCATTTTATACTATAACGCACTGTTTGTAAATATATTTTTAGTAATTATTTATTCGCCACAAAAATGAAAATATGGTCATATATAACGATGTTTCTAAATTCTATTTATCCAGACAGATCTAAATCTGTTTTCACATATATAATTGCAATATATTACCGTACAATATATTTACAATTAATAAATTATATATCCATTACATTATATTTGTTTGGATAAATAAAATTTTGAAACATCGTTATATAATGACCATATTTTCATTTTTGTGGCGAATAAATAGTTACTACAAAAATAAAAATAATTTTCAAACAGTGCATTATAGTATAAAATGATTTTGTTCATATTACTTCGTGAAAACATTTAAAAAAAAGTGTATAGAAAATCAAATGTTTGCATGCTGTCAGGATTGAACCGGCGTCGCACGATTGTAAAATAAACGACAAGTAACCAACGCGCCTACCCAACGGAAACTAACTGATTTAAGTTGTTATGATAAATTGTACAACTCCGTCATATATCGATATTCTAGTGATATTATGAGATTATAAACGTTACTTTATGTAGCTGGATACAATATGTTTGCTATGTATGTTTATTGGTGTAGATTATCTCCCGTTGGTTGCATTCGATATAATTATTCTGAAAACGAGCCCAAGCTCGGCGAAACCTAGTCGACTTGTAGGCCCATTCACATTCGTTGTTTTGAATAAAATTCGATTCATGTGGAACCGTAAGATAACTGCTTGTTCTTCAATGATGACCAGTGTTTGTATTACGTCGGAATATTGCACAATAACTCGTTCTGACACTCGTTTCGACCCAAAAGCTACACTTGTAAACATGCTCTGAATGCATGGAAAGGGTCGGCCTGATGCGAGTTTGAGTCCTAAGTGACGTCACATCTCGGCATCCCAAAAAGCGCGCCAAAAATATGCATATTGGAAAATGTCCGGATGCACACCATAAAATGTGGAATTTCTAATTCATTTAATTTTTTTGGCTTGGTGGACGTGGAAATAGATAGCAGGATGTAATATAACTTGCAACATGAATTCGAGCAATAGATGTTTTTATTCCGTTTATCGTTTCACCGAACGTTTCTCAAATTGTGTTTTCCTTTTATAAAACAGCATATAAAATGTTGTAAAATGTGGAGGCTATGGATCCATGAATTCGAGCAGATGTATTCCGAATAACCTCGTGTAGTATACCCACCCGGTATATTTCTTTTATGAGATGTGAACTTCGGTGCTTTATAAGTAAATACTTCACTGAAATCAACTTTCCCAAACGTTTATTTGCACTACTTTGTCGGAATAAGTATTATATATTTAGCACAAAGATATCTTACGAATCACATTCCTCATTTTGCAAAAAAAACCCGGCATAGAACATTAGTTGAATAGACTTGTGCCGTGGGCATTTGCGTCGAATCCGGACCCACCTTGATTTTGCCGTTATAACTTGAGTTTTGGAACTACCTCAGTGAGATAGTTCCACCATTCAACATTATCCTAGGCATATTTACCTTTAAGAATATTGCATCTTACACCCATTTGAGGAGTAAATAGCGCCCCGGTTTGTATAAACACACGCTGCTATAGCTACCATTTTACACGCGCTGTGCGGTAACAGACTAGCACAAACCGGGTCGCTATTTGAGCTGCAACAGGGTCCGGATTCGATACAAGTGCCGACTAGTAAATAGGATGCACGGTTTTTATTTGGGCTTCAAAAGAGTCCGGATTCACAAGTACCGACGTAGTGCAATCAGCCAGCACGGTTTTCACTCCCACCACAGTCATAAACCAAAACGCAAGTTACCGTTTGGGTGCCATTTTACATGAATGTCTAGATTTCTAGTATGTCGAAACTCCGTGAGGTGTCACCATTGGAGACACCGGGGATACCGCAGGAATATTCCGTGATTGGACTAATGACAAGTGATATCTTTCATCTTGTCCAATGGAGTTAAATCCTAACCGCTCTGAGCGACGTTATCGTTAAGACGACTAAATGATGTTGCTACAAACCTGCGATCTTGCAGGAATATAAGTTACTTTGTGGTGTCATTCGCGCCACTCGCCAGCACTGAATATATCGCGAAAGAACGAAAAAATGGGCGTACGAAATAGCTACGAGGCGGCAATTTTGGCAAATTTTGGGCGAGGCGGCATAGAAAAACGGCGAGGCGGCCCGCTTCGCTTGTCATATACCAGGGGAAACACTGTACATATAATTATTTTTGTTTAGACAATAATAATGGAATGACTTCTTTAGCGCCAATACCTTTGGAAAACCCGAGCTCAGTGGCACAACAACTTTAAAGGATTAACGTTCTCATTGTCAAGCACAGTAAAAATCGTTAACAGATGGATTGCTAAGACAATGAGTCCCTGCATTCAGTGGTGTGGAACAAGTGTCCGAAGATGGTTCCTTGAGCGAACACTGTCGTGGCGGCGACCTGTGCTACGATCGCCGAGTTCAACCAGGGGGTCGAGTCGACAGTGTCATGCACCCAAACAAGACTTTTTGCTATGAAGGCAGATAACAAGCAGGTGAAAGACTCGTGAGAGGCATGCCGTGTGAAGGCTGTGATACGTGCTCATGCCCAAGACAGCGACTACGGCCCTGGTGCCTTCTAGAGGCTGCTTGCATTTGTGGGGGGGAGAAGAAACTTTGTAATAATTACATGATTGTTTGTACAATGGACTGTAAAGTATTACCATTGTCGTAAGGACTGTATTATGTACACATTGGACTGTAAAATTTGCAATAAGCACACAACAGATTGTAAAATTAGTAAACAGCAGACATCATCTTTCCATAGGCAGTTTATGTGTACCATGTACTTTGTTTACAGAAAAAATAATTTTCCAAGTGTACAGAACTGGTGATTGATTTGTCAGATTTCTTAAAATGGTTTCTTTTCTTGTTATAATTTTGAACTGTTTAGATGTGCATTATGTTAGTTTATGTGAAGTATAATGTTTTATGCTAACATATGTAACCGGCATGTTCATCCCATCATGCTCTTGTAGGAGCATGGCATTTAAACCTCCATCTGATGCATCAGTGTGCGTAGCACGAATTGCTTTTGAAAATCAGGTAATCTAAGAATTGGCTTTCAGGACAATTCTCTCTTTAAGGCTTCAGCAGCATTGCTAGGCTTATCATCCCATCTAATCTGATTAGGTTCTCCCTTCAGTTTATCTGGCTAGGGCATTCACAAAACCAAATGGCATGTATTTGTACTGCATTAAGCCTTGGTCCGAAGAAATTGCGATCCTCCTCTCTGATAGGTACTTGCCAAAACCCTTTCGTTGAATGTGTCCAAGAAAAGAAATTGTCATTCCCCATCTTGTTCAGGATAACTTCCTGCTTCGGTACAGGTTCAGCGTCAAATACAGTATCTAACCGACCCGTCTGGTTTCCTCACTATGCCAGGAGAACTGGCATATTCTGATATCGACGACTCTATGCTACCTGCCTTTAGCATCTCATTGAATTCTTTATCCATTTCCTCTTTCAACGCATATGTCACTGGATAAGCTTTGACTTTGAAAGGGTCATCATCTGTCAATTTGATTGTATATTCCATTAGATATGATTTTCCTGCAATATCTGTCGGTACATCACTAAATTCTCTCAACAAGTCCCTCACGTCTAGTTGTTCTGGATCAAGATCCGGACTAATCTCGACATGTTCCCATGACTGTGTGGCTCTGAGTGGAAAACTATTTTATGTCTTCATGTGTACGTTCCTCAATGCATTCATTGGTACTGTTCTCTAACGGATCACATTCAGCCATACCTCCAATGACTCTCTCGAGATGTCTACTACCACACATAAATACCATCCCTTCTACTCGTTTCCTCGCATTATACTTGCGTAGCATATTTGCATGAAATATCTTGTTCTGTCCATCAAGATCAATAACATAATCGTTCTCTCTCACCTTCTTGATGATTATGTACGGACATGCCACTGCATCTTTAGCTTGTTTGTCTTAGTTGGCAGAAGTAGCAACACTTGGTCATCCCCTTTCAGATCTTTCGTTTTGGCTTTTCTGTTGAACCACTCGTGCTGTGTGTTCTGGGCCTTCCATAGCTCGTCATGTGCAAGCTTGCACGTTGCTTCTAGCTTTTCTCTCAACTCTAGCACGGTCATCCTCACCTGTTCATCTGTATCTTCGCACATATCTGCCCACATATCTCGTGGGTCCTCGCACAGATCTTCTGTAAACCAATTCAAAAGGTGAAAATCCCAAACTCTCCTGCGGAACTTCCCTGTAGGAGAAGAGTAGCGCTGGTATACACCTATCCCAATCACTTGGTTTCTCCACAGCCATCTTTTGTAACATCCAACGAATCATCCCATTAAATCACTCAACCAAACCATTGCACTGTGCATGATATGGAGTTGTGTGAAGCTATTGAACAGACAATAGGCGTGAAATCTCACGCGTAAGATCTGAAACGAACTGCGATCCTCGGTCACTCAATATCTGTAGGAATGCCTATCCTGCTGAATATATTCACAAATTCTTCTGAGCATTTTATGGTATCAATGAATGGCTTCTGGGTATCATGTGTCGCAATTAACCAACGTCAAAATCCACCTGTTTTCGTCCAGACATCGGTAGTGATCCGACCAAGTCTATTGCTACACGATTGAATGGTCCACCAATGATAGGCATACCTACCAGTGGAGTCTTCCTGCATCTGCTTTTCGGTACTGTTGTTGACATATATCGCATGACTGGCTATATTTTATGACATCGCTATATGCTCCTGGCCAAAAGAAATTCGACGTTAACCTGTCATATGTTTTCTTAGTAGCCAAGTGACCGCGTAAGATCTGAAACGAACTGCGATCCTCAGTCACTCAATATCTCTACGAATGCCTATCCTGCTGAATGTATTCACAAATTCTTCTGAGCATTCTATGGTAAAAATATATGGCTTCTGGGTATCATGTGGCGCAATTAACCAACGTCAAAATCCACCTGTTTTCGTCCAGACATTGGTAGTGGTCCGACCAAGTCTATTGCTACACGATTGAAAGGTCCACCAATGATAGGCATACCTACCAGTGGAGCTTCATGCACCTGCTTTTCGGTACTTTTCGTTTACATATATCGCATGACTGGCAATATTTTATGACATCGCTATATGCTCCTGGCCAAAAGAAATTCGACGTTAACCTGTCATATGTTTTCTTAGTAGCCAAGTGACCGCGTAAGATCTGAAACGAACTGCGATCCTCAGTCACTCAATATCTCTACGAATGCCTATCCTGCTGAATGTATTCACAAATTCTTCTGAGCATTCTATGGTAAAAATATATGGCTTCTGGGTATCATGTGGCGCAATTAACCAACGTCAAAATCCACCTGTTTTCGTCCAGACATTGGTAGTGGTCCGACCAAGTCTATTGCTACACGATTGAAAGGTCCACCAATGATAGGCATACCTACCAGTGGAGCTTCATGCACCTGCTTTTCGGTACTTTTCGTTTACATATATCGCATGACTGGCAATATTTTATGACATCGCTATATGCTCCTGGCCAAAAGAAATTCGACGTTAGCCTGTCATATGTTTTCTTAGTAGACAAGTGACTGCCCAATATTGAATCGTAACCTACTTCTGTCACCGATTCACACAACGAGAGGGGTAACACTAGTTGTTTGTGTACTATCAATCCATTCTCCGCTGGTGATGTGAACTGCCTGTACATCAACCCATTGCTCTCGTGTATGTAGTACACTTCGGTGCTACACTGTTTCAGCTTCTCTACACTCTTGTCGTCTGTTCTCCGTCGTAGTTTGTCTAAAGTTTTGTCCGTTTCTTGTATTCTTTTAAACTCTAGATTGACCATCTTTGTTTTAGCCACTTTCAATGGTCATAGTGGTTTGTCCTTGCTTATTACTGAACGTGTGACTACCCTGCCGTTACTTCATAATCATTCATCTCGTTGTTAATGTTTTCGGTGTCTACTGTTTTCTCTCTTACGTTGGTTATTAACCCTCCCATCATCTCATGATCAGTCATGTCATCATTGATTTTATCAATGTCTACTGCCTTCTCTGCAATCAGTACGGTTTGCTGTAACTCGGTTATTTCCCATTTAGTGTCAAGATACTCCTGGTTCCATGCTCCAGGAAGGTTTCCAATGACCAAATTGTAAAGGGGCGAGTCCGTAGCTACTCCTTCCACTATCCCAGTGTAATATGGGGTGTCTACCATTTTGGTCACTACTGAAACTTCAATCACTCTCCCATCCGTCATCACGCAGCCTCTGATTTCCGCTGTGAAGTCACCTGGATCACAAAGTTCCTTTCTGATTACTATTGTGGAACAGCCACTATCTCGCAAGACTTCTACCACATCTGGTCGACCACTTACTTGTCCTATTGCAGTCATCATACCTTTTTCTTGGCCAGCTGCAAAAGCAGTCATTTCCAGTAATTGAAATGTCTTCCCATCTTTATCTTCAACATATCGGACATTCCCGCTTTGTTTCATAGCCAACTTCATACCACCTTTGAACAGCAGCGCCGATTCATTGTGTCTTGCTTTGTCTGTGTTCCTGTATGCCTGTGTCTTGTTTTGAGGGCAACACCGAGCGAGCTGTTTGGTAGAACCACATATCCAACATGTACGACTGGTATTACATGTATGCGATTGTCCTGTGCTGCTATGAGACTGTTTCGTTGGTGTCCTCATAGGTTTGTCCGTCTTACCCAGTCCCTTACTATTACGACAGTCACTCTTCCTCTTATCACACATCCACCAGTGAATAAATGTCTTACCCAGTCCCTTACTATCACGACAGTCACTCTTACTCTCATCACACATCCACCAGTGAATAAATGTCTTACCCAGTCCCTTACTATTACGACAGTCACTCATCACACATCCACCAGTGAATAAATGTCTTATCCAGTCCCTTACTATCACGACAGTCACTCTTACTCTCATCACACATCCACCAGTGAATAAATGTCTTATCCAGTCCCTTATTATCACGACAGTCACTCTTACTCTTATCACACATCCACCAGTGAATAAATGTCTTACCCAGTCCCTTACTATTACGACAGTCACTCTTACTCTTATCACACATCCACCAGTGAATAAATGTCTTACCCAGTCCCTTACTATCACGACAGTCACTCTTACTCTCATCACACATCCACCAGTGAATAAATGTCTTATCCAGTCCCTTACTATCAAGACAGTTACTCTTACTCTTATCACACATCCACCAGTGAATAAATGTCTTACCCAGTCCCTTACTATCACGACAGTCACTCTTACTTTTATCACACATCCACCAGTAAATAAATGTCTTATCCAGTCCCTTACTATCACGACAGTCACTCTTACTCTTATCACACATCCACCAGTGAACAAATGTCTTATCCAGTCCCTTACTATCACGACAGTCACTCTTACTCTTATCACACATCCACCAGTGAATAAATGTCTTATCCAGTCCCTTACTATCACGACAGTCACTCTTACTCTTATCACACATCCACCAGTGAATAAATGTCTTACCCAGTCCCTTACTATCACGACAGTCACTCTTACTCTTATCACACATCCACCAGTGAATAAATGTCTTATCCAGTCCCTTACTATCACGACAGTCACTCTTACTCTTATCACACATCCACCAGTGAATAAATGTCTTACCCAGTCCCTTACTATCACGACAGTCACTCTTACTCTTATCACACATCCACCAGTGAATAAATGTCTTACCCAGTCCCTTACTATTACGACAGTCACTCTTACTCTTATCACACATCCACCAGTGAATAAATGTCTTACCCAGTCCCTTACTATTACGACAGTCACTCTTACTCTTATCACACATCCACCAGTGAATAAATGTCTTACCCAGTCCCTTACTATTACGACAGTCACTCTTACTCTTATCACACATCCACCAGTGAATAAATGTCTTATCCAGTCCCTTACTATCACGACAGTCACTCTTACTCTTATCACACATCCACCAGTGAATAAATGTCTTATCCAGTCCCTTACTATCACCACAATCACTCTTACTCTTAGCACACATCCACCAGTGAATAAATGTCATCCAGTCCCTTACTATCACAACAGTCACTCTTACTCTTATCACACATCCACCAGTGAATAAATGTCTTATCCAGTCCCTTACTATCACAACAGTCACTCTTACTCTTACCAGATATCCACCAGTGAATAAATGTCTTGCGATGAGCTTTTAGATTCTGCTCTGCATTAACGCACATCTCTGAACAAGTCAGGTGTGCTTTCCTCAATGAGCACTCGTAAATCTGTGGACCCAACCCCTAACACTTGCTCTCTGATAATCAAGTCCCGAAGGCCCTCAAATGTCTCTGAAATCTCACTCGGTTTAATCCATCTATCTAGATTAAAGCTCTGCGCGCCAGCTGGAAAGCAACCCACCCCAAATATATCATCTTTACCCTATGATCTTATCATCTATTTGCCATTGTACCGCTTGAACATGAATTGTTCAAAGGTTGAGTCAAAGGCAGTGTTGCAATTTGCAATCTGCTGTTATTAGACGTTTGCAATTTATATTTTCTGATCGTAGACTACTGATTGTTTTTTTTTCTTCAAATGTCCATAGAACAGGCTCAAAATTCCGTCTGGACTTTTAAGCCAGGCTGCTGGCACCGGATTATACTAGTGTAGGAGGCAGTTTGACTTGAGCCACCTTACTTCTACAGAGGAAGATTGGCCATGTCGGGTGGATGCAGCTGGATGGTGATGATAGTGGACACTGTGAACAACTTCATGCGGTTTCGAATCTCAGTCTTGAACTCTTCACTCGTTTCACTGTTCTGAAGCCTCTTTCACATTCAGCGGAACTCGCTGGAAGTGCCAGCACTAAGAAACTAAACTCGATCGATCTATCAGCATTGATCAATCAGCTCGACATTTTATTGTTTTTCCAACTTGTTTTTGTACTATGCTTATGTTAAATTTCCCGTTCGGAAGTACACAAAAGTTGCCATTATTGGCATTTGTCTAGTGGCCGCAGCTGCGCAGAGTAACGCAAACCAGGTCTCACTTTGGGCCTCCAAAGTGTGCTAAGACGCAATATTTTTGTAATATAAATATGCCTGCAATTATGTTCAATGATAGAAATAAACCACTGAGGTATCAAATTTTTTGAGCAAACGTGTAGTTATAATGACAAAGTCGAGGTTGGCCTGGATACTAGATAAGAGTTCAATTTTTTTTTTTATTTGCCGGTCTTGCGGGGCCGGCACTTTTTCGAAGTTACCAGTCCGACGAAATATTTGATGGTCTTGGGCCTCCGGGTCGCCAGTAATTTCGAACGCTGGGTGTAACCCTGGGTGGATGTTAGATGTATGAGTTGATGTGGCCCCCCCATCTTTGTTGCAGGTACGGCTGGTGGCACCATTCAGTTACTCAGCAACTTCTTCCAGCTGAAGCAGGCTCCAGACTTCCACATGTACCAGTACCATGTAGACTTCAGTCCAGATATTGATAACAAGAACATGCGTCAACGACTTGTGAAGGAACACAGAGAGATGCTGGGAAAGGCTCGAGCTTTCGACGGAATGCTGCTCTTTATGGCACGCAAACTTGAGCAACCGGTAAGGACAGTCACAGTATCATGTTGGTAGAGTGTAACGATTTATAAGAACTAGCTCAATACATTCATTTGCAGTACTGCAAGTGTTAAATTTTGAATAAAATAATATTTTAAGTGTGACAAGATTAGAATAGAAATCTTGCATTTTATGTGACTAATGATATTGCGTTATATTTGTAGCAATCCTTCGTGATGTATTTGCAGTGGTTTTATTCTGAATTTTAATTGCATTTAATTATTCCTGTTCTCTTTTTCGCATTGGGGCCTGAGAAATATTAGAAATAAAGAAATTGTTTTGATATGTCATTGACAGGTGACTGAGGTGTACTCGACTATGCCCAGAGACAACACAAAGGTTCGCATCACGATCACCTTTGTCACAGAAGTTCCACCTAACTCGCCAACCATGCTGCAGATGTTCAACATCATATTCAGGAGGTAAGATGCCAAGTTAATTCATTTTTTCCTGATGCTAGTGCAGATGCAGCCATGTCCACTGCCTAAATGTCTTCTTGTTACTTCTTATCAAGTTATCACAATGGATGTGAAATATAATTTCTCAACCAATTTTTAAATGTAACATCAGCAGAAGGCAGATAAAGCGAACTGTCATGTTATAATCACAGCTTGACAGTTGTATTAAATTTGAAAGAAGCTTGCTCAGTACTGCTGTGGTGAAACTATAACTGAAGTTGTTTTGCAGGGTACTGAAAATGATTGACATGCAGCAGATAGGACGACACTACTACAGTCCGGAATCAGGCGTGACTATCCCCCAGCACAAGTCAGTCTCCACCATCCTCATTCAGCGTTGTATGTTGGAAGATTCTAAGATGAATTCCTTATTGTAACTAGTGTGTAGATCAAGGAAAGGTGGGGGTTTATAGATTTTGGCAGAACTGCTCTATTGCAGTGATATATATAGTGAGCTAATTTTTCAAGATAATTTCTTACTTATGTTATGGAAGAAGTATCTGTATTCTATTGCTCTGGTATATAAAATGTTAGTCATGTTGGAGGTGTTTTATGTGATGGTTATTGTGGCCAGGCTTTGTGACGTCCATCGTTCTATGTTATGTTTACTGTTGACAGACTGGAGGTGTGGCCAGGCTTTGTGACGTCCATCGCTCTATGTGATGTTTACTGTTGACAGAGTGGAGGTGTGGCCAGGCTTTGTGACGTCCATCTTTCTATGTGCTGTTTACTGTTGACAGACTGGAGGTGTGGCCAGGCTTTGTGACGTCCATCTCCCAGTATGAGCACTCCATCATGTTGATGGCAGACATCAGTCACAAGATCCTTCGCTGCAACACTGTGTTGGATGTGATGTACGAGATGTACAACACTGGAATGCGTGACTTCCACGGAGAGTGCGCCAAGAAGCTCATTGGAGAGATTGTGCTTACAAGGTATGTGTATGTTTGCTAAATGTATGGCTTGTTTCTGGCTCTTGTGGCAGTTAGATTCGATATATTTCATTCAGCAGTAAACGCTTCATTGTTACCAACTGTTGATTCTTTCTAGTGTGGATAAGTGTCATTGACACTGTAAGAATTGTATTGCAGATCTGTCAAATGATTATTACTTTCTCGTTATAAAATGAAAATCGCATATTTATTTAAATAGAATGGTACAATTATGAAACTGCTGCTTTGTAGGTACAACAACAAGACATATCGTGTTGATGACATTGACTGGAAGAAGAATCCAACCACCAAGTTCAAGACCTTTGATGGCTCTGAGATCTCGTTTGTTGACTACTACAAGAAGGTGAGTAGAACGACTAATATTAAAAAAATTTGAGATGTTACACTTGTGCTTGTTTGACGTCAAACACACGCACACACATACCCACATACATACACCAGGTCCATAGCAGGTTGGTTTCTGGAGAAATGGTTTCTGCAAAATTTTTATTGTGGATAATGATAGGGGTACATAAATGTTTTTGTTCTGCTTGCAAATAACTCGCAGAATTACACATTTAATGCCAGTTGTTGTAAGTATGCAGTGAGTTTATGTAGCTCTAGTTATGATTGTGCACTCACAACTGTTGTGTAAGTGATTGTGTACTGGATGAGACTTGTGTCGTCAGCAACACGACATTGACGTGGGAGACGGCCAGCAGCCACTGCTGGTGAGTCGCCTTAAGAAGAAGGACATCAGACGAGGCGTGGACGAACCCATCCTGCTACTGCCAGAACTCTGCACACTCACAGGTACTGCCACTACATCCTTACACAATCTTACTTTTAGTGGTACAGGTTAGGCCAGTGGTTGGAGCGTCACTCCCAATGAAAAGGACAGGCTTTAGACCACTGCCGCTTTTTAAACTTGGATTACCGTACATTTCTGTGTATAATACGCATTTTTAGTCCTTTGGCCGAAGGTCCAAGGGACTATTGCCATCACTCTGCGTCCGCCTTTAGCTGCCGTATCTCAGAAACCGTTCAGCAACTTTTTCTGTAATTTTGCATAGACATCTTGGGGCACTGCCACTATGCACGAGAAATCTGTATTTGATTGAATCATTTTAAGGGCTCTAGGGCCTCTAAGGACTGCAAAACTGGTAAAAATGTAACATTTGGCCTATTTTTTTCAAAAACTGTTCAGCAACTTTTTTTCTAATTTTGCATAGATGCATCTTTGGGTGCTGCCACTATATACAAGAAATCTGTATTTGATTGAATCATTCTAAGGGGCCCCCAAAGTGCAAAAGGTTTACATTATCTAGTGATGTGGTTTTGAGAAGGGCCCTTGAGACCACCCCGAACATTATATGTTGTGTATTGTGCCACAAAATCAACAGCTGTGACTAATCTCTTCAGCCCAGTCCATTGAGACCTTGACTAATCTTTAATTGGTCACAGCACCCAGGCAGAGTAGACACACTTGACCCCTGTTAGACTGAACAGTTGCCTAACACTTTTAAACTGTATCTTCAAAACTATTGATTTTCTATAATTGCAAGTTGTGTTTATTTTTATTTTCTTTAGACTACCTTTTACTCTCAGATAATCTGTCCTCTTAATTTTATACATAAAGACATAATCTGGCATAACTTTATACATTTTTGTAGCAGCACATTTGTATTTCAAGTGTATCATATATTTATCACTTGTTGTGTATTACACCCAGCTGTGGAGCAAAGATTCTCTGCCTGCTATTGTTTGATGGAAACTGTGACTAATCTGTAATTGGTCACTGACAGTAGTGTTTCAACAGACAGCATTACGTCACTAGACCCCTGTTAAACTGGACAGTTGCCTGTAGGTTTTAAACTGTGTCAAACAGTGAATCTACCTTTTACTCTCAAATAATCTGTCCTCTTAATTTTACACAAAGACATAATCTGGCATAACTTGATAAGTCTTTGTAGCAGCACATTTGTACTTCCAGTGTATCATTGCAACATAACATACATATTACATACTGTGTGCCACATTTGAATGTTGTGCATGTAATATTTCCATGCAATCCATTTGTATATATAATTTCAACAGCCGTTTTCTTCATTTTCACTTTTTGACCCCTACCATGTTCAGTGCTCCATAACTTCGCCAATTTGTGTAGCAGTCATATAATTTTTGAAACCATGCAAAGCACCCTACCAAACCTTTACAAGGATGTAAGAAAACAATGTTACAATTTTTCTGACTTATTACTCATTTGGTCAGCCGTGGTCACATATAGACGTATTAGTCCAAAGGACTTCAGGGCCACTTGGCCCATTTTTGTAAACAAATGCATATTAAGTTTGATGCAGCTTCATGAACATTTTGTTACAATGTTGAAAGACAGCAAAAATCGGTACTGCATTTTTTGGCACGACCCCTTCACCAAATATAAAACCATCCCGCGCAATTTTGGGTAAACACAAGTCGAGTTCATATGCCAAGTTATGGCTTTGTAAGTACCAGGTATTGTAGTTTTTATAAAAAGTTACATTAAGTAATACTTCCTGGTTGTTGCTAATAACACAGGTGTCACCAGATGCTTGTTTTTTGCTTAGAAATGTGACTTTTTCACTGGCATGTGGTTTGTTCCAACACGATTTGACAGACACTTCTATTACTGAGATTTCCCCCTAAAGTTTTCCCACAAAGTTGTCTAATGATGTTGTGTTACGAAGGGCCAAGTGTTGAACTTGTTGTGGTAGACAAGATTGATTGACACCAGCTGGTGTCAGTCACCTGTCATTGCAACTGGCAGCCAAGGTCGGGCATTATCGGAGTATAAACAAAACTACTGCCAGTATTTGGTGGTTTGACTGTGATGCATTTAGGTAATTATAATACAACAGCATAGTGGCATGAGAATAACCAGACTATATGATCTGCAATCATGGTAAACGAATTTATGTTTGAACTGGGCTGAACCGCATGTCCAAGAATCTGAAAAGGGACTTTCCACAGACACACTAAAAATATTAGTTTTTAAAGCACGGATTGGTGACATATGGTGCTAGTGCCTTGGTTTTTGTAATAGTACATATGTTCATACTGACACCTACTAATGTTCTATGAAGGAAAAAATAAAGAAATCAATTGACATGATACCCATCCCAGCTACCTTAATCAGTACTTCCACAATAGAAGATTCTAGCCGTTCTTAGCACTTAGCATTGTTTCTTATGAGAGTAACAGAGGTGTTTTATTATGGATTTCCTGGCGTGTTTAATTACTTGCAACTGTGGTTATTAACTAGAGATTTTCAATTAACTCTACTTCATGATTGACCCATACAACCCTACATATATGTGCATGCCATTTCGTTTATAATCTGTCTGGTAGGTCCATTAATGTATCTGTAATTGTAATTAAAAACTTAATGGTGTAATTGTAATTGATCTGAAAATTGTACAAGTGTAATTATAAATGAAATGACAAATGAAAGTCATTGTAATGAACTTGATAATGTGTAATTGGACCCAGCCCTGGTACTGAGGGTGACCTTAATAGCTAGTTCCACTGTACATATTATCTGTAACAACTAATGTATATTTTTCTATTGTTCTTGTATAAACATTGTATGTGTGAAAAGACAGCTATAAATGTTAACCTGTGTGAGATTGGCCTGTGTGGAGTGTCAGATGTGATGGTGTGTGTGCAGGTCTGTCGGAGGAGGTGCGCAGTGACTTCCACGTGATGAAGGACTTGGCGACTCACACACGCATTGCACCAGAGGGCCGCTATCAGACCCTGTCTGCCTTCATCGACAAGATCAACAAGTGAGTCATGGCATCAGTCAGTACTGTAAATTGTTCCAGATTAGTTAGTAATTTGTGTATATTGTTCAATGTGTAGAATATCTCGGTTGATGAAATAATCTAATTTGCATCTGCCATAACAGGAAACCGGAGGTCAAGGAAGAGTTGTCTCGCTGGGGCCTTGCCTTTGACAAAGACTTGCTGAACATTCAGGCTCGAGTACTGCCTACAGAGAAAATCCGACAGCGTGGCCGTGTGGTTTGTAATCCCGTCTTCACAGTGTTGGTCTTCGGGCTCCATTGATCCTTTAGTGGGTCATAGTTTATAATATTAATACTGTGTGATATGATTTTACAACAAAAATGTTCTTGTTATTTTAATCTTTTCAATTGAGGATCTTTCTCCTCTCGTAATGCAATGTACAGTAGTTGTGTAGGTTTTGATTATGATTGTCTGTGGGAGATATACTGAAGGTAGTCTTATTTCTGTAGGGAGTGGATGCCAGACTCTGTTATAAAATGACTACGTGTATTTTAACATACTTGTTTTTGTATATATTTATTGAATCACTGTTTTGAATATGGGTGCATGGGACAAGGAGATTATTGTGGTAGAATTTCACTCTCACAGCTTTGAAAGATGGCAAGACGCTACTTCCTGAAGTTCGTTGACAGTGCAATGAAACTGAAGAAGCAATGTCTGTTCATTCGGATAACAACAGTCTGCCTTTTCTTTGCTGTTCCTCTGTGAATTGATGACATCGAGGCCCACCATAACATGAATGGTTTTGTGTGGTGTTCACAGCTTTGCACATGATTATATCTTGCTGCACCAAGTGGCCATGGTTATTCACATCACGTGATTCACCCTCCGTAAGAGTGTGGTGTTGTTTACATGTTTTCATCACCTTCACTAATCATTCCCCCCAATATGCTACATAACGTTATACTTGGAATAAATGAACTTCCAGTGACAACATTGTGCTATAATTACCTTTAACAGTTGTATCTCTGATCTACTTGTGGTACCGTAAATTCCATATTTACAAGAAGGTGGAATATTATTATTTAAAACTCCACAGAACCGTTTCATTCACAGTGTTACACTGGATGGCATGAATATGTTGAATGTATCTGTGCTGTGTGTGTGACTGTGTCGTTGCTGTTGCTAGTTCGACTACAAGCCGTTTGAAGCTGACTGGTCGCGTGAGATGCGAGGCCTGGAGCTAGAGCAGTGTGTGCCCCTGGACCAGTGGATCATGCTGTTCACCAGACGCGATGCTCCCAAGGCGCAGGACTTCCTCCAAACCCTCAGTCGCGTCGGACCTCCCATGGGTATCCATGTCAACAAACCAGTCATGTAAATACACGTTAGTCACTTTTTACATGGTTCATACGCCTGGACATCCTTGAAGCACAAGGAATTTCATTAGTAGTATTAAGGGCTTTGAAAGCTGTGATTTTATAAATGGTTTTCAGAATTAAATTGGCAGACACCCATAGTGTTCTGTTCATCCAAGAGGCGCCACTATATTCTTGTGTCTGATGGTTAAGAGATGGATCTGGCAGAAAGCTTGTACCTAAAAATATCTGTGGTGTATAACCTAAGTGCTAAAAATTAATACATATGGTATTTTTAAGAGGTCTGGAAATGGTGAGGATTCATTTTGATGTTCAAGTGTAGGAACTGTGTTCTTGGACGACAGGTGAGTGTGGACTATGGGAAGGACACCAAACACTCTATTCACTGGTTGATAACTGTAGGTGTGAGCTGCCTGATGACCACACCCAGACCTACCTGCGCACGTTGGAGGACCAGGTGGGCCCCAACACCCAGTTGGCCGTCTGTCTCCTGCCCACCAACAAGAAGGACCGCTATGACGCCATTAAGAAGTTCTGCTGCGTCACCCATCCAGGTAAGGCACAATCAAGTTTTCACATTCACCAATATCGCTATGAAACGTATGTTGTTGCGTTCTTGGTCTTTTCAAATTCCAAGAAGCTTCAGTGGCATATAAATAATGATATTACCGGCTGAACAAATACAGCCATGGTTGAGTCTAACAGTTACAGCGTATTTGTTGAATGATTGGTCATGGTGAAAATTAAACTTAATTCCCGAACAGTTGAATGGGAAACCAGCCATGAGTCAAAATAAGATCAGTGTTGGTGGCAAAATGGGCATGTATTATGTAGTTTATTTCGAGACATTTTTGGAGGTTTCGCCCAGTCCCAACTGGTGAAAACAGGTTTATAACAATTTCTGCCACTGTTTCTATGAAAACAGGTTTCCACTGGTGGAAAATTTCCATTTCCAAAATGGAACCCTGATTTGAATTTCTCGTTTCAGTGCCGAGTCAGGTGATCGTTGGCCGTACACTTGCCAAGAAACAGATGTTGATGTCAGTCGCAACAAAGATTGCTATCCAGCTGAACTGCAAGCTTGGTGGCGATGTTTGGTGTGTCGAAATCCCGGTATGTTCATCTTTATACTGTCAGGAATAGATTTTGTGTTCTCTTCTATACTGAAAACTGAATGTGCACTTTTTGTCAAATTTCAACCTGGCCTAGTGATGAGTTATTCATGTGATCCAGAACTTTTAATCCAAACTATGTGACACATTTTAGAAATGAGCTACATGTCTTTTGGAGCACTAGAGGTCTGAATTTTTTATGATTCTGAAACAAGTCAATTGAGGGAAGTTGGATTGAAGAGAGAACTTTAATAAAAAAATGTTAGAGATAATCTTGTTTGTGTGTTAAAGCTGAAGAACCTGATGGTGGTTGGCATTGATTGCTACCATGACTCGGCGAAGAAAGGGCGCAGTATTGGGGCGTTTATTGCGAGCATGAACTCAAAGCTGACACGTTACTACAGTCGCTGCACATTCCAGCACACCATGCAGGAGTTGATGGACGGCCTCAAGGTCTGCATGTTGGGTACGTTCCAGGCCCTGTCTCGGCGTCAGCAATAATGTCACACGTTCAGTAGCTTCTCTTGATCATTCCATATTGTTGCGAACACCAATCTTGAATAAAGACATTTGAAATAAAAGTGTAAGAATTGGGTGAGTTATACAAATAATTTATGTGACTTAGGTTACATCAACAAAGATTGAAAGTTTGAGACTATTCCAAAATCGGTTTCCAACTTCCAAGCAGTTTACTACATAATACTGTTGCGCATCCTTGTTTGTAGTTACTGCCAGTAGTTGACTGTGGTAGATTGTGTATAATGTTTTGGTTACTAGAGAAGCTGTTGGTCTCATTCAGCTAGTCTGCCCTTTCCAGAACGCTATTTGCTAAGTCGACCTTTGTATGCAAAAGATGTTGACAATATTCTGTGACACGAGCTTTCTATCGTAGCTTCTCTGAAGAAGTACAATGAGGTAAACGGCTGTCTGCCGGAAAGGATAGTCATCTACCGTGACGGTGTTGGGGACGGTCAGCTCAACGCAGTCATTGACCACGAGATTCCACAGCTGAAGGAATGCTTCAGGGCACTGGGAGCTGACTACAAGTAAGCCACTCTGTAAATATTTACACCATGAAATGTAAGTAGTAATAACTATGTAGACTTTTTAACAACTGTCTCCTGTAGCAACAGTTACAACATTAGACAGATAAACCATTTTCGAATAATCTTCAAATTAGTGTGTAAGTGTTTTCATTCCATATCGCCTCAGTTCACTCAGCTGTGTAAATGAACACCATGCTAATGATAGTGGTGGATAGGTGTGAACAAATAGTCTTTGTCCAATAATTGCAGTGTGGCTGAATACTTTCCAGACTAGGCAAGATGGTATTGGAATGAACAGACCTGCCAGGAGATGAAGGGTAAAGGGCTTTGAGCAGTGCTGAGGAATGCATACTGTGCTATATAAGAACTTTAGTTTAAGTTTGGTTTCTGGTTTTCCAAGAGTGTTGTCGCAAGAGATCTCTATCCGTATGTGTTGGTGTGTGCAGCCCCCGTCTGGCTGTTGTGATTGTGAAGAAGAGGATCAATGCAAGGTTCTTTGCAAAGGCTGGACAGAGACTGAACAACCCACCACCAGGCACAGTGATTGATGATCATGTCACCAGAAAAGAGTGGTAAGTCAAATATGCAGACATATCCGCCACATCAACCTTTCCCTTTTACAGTTCTCATTTAAACAACTTTACTTTTCAAAAACACATTTAGGTCTGAATTTCAATGAAAAATATGACATATTTTCACTTGTAGATGGCATTTTAGTAAGCTTGTCATGTCTGGTAACTAAACAAAAGTCACCTAATGGATATGTCCATTGGTGGTGCACTATGTGTATATTTGCTGCTCCTTTTCTTCACTGCATCATTATTCTGATCGAATTTTGGCTGTAAATGAAATGTTCGGTGTACTTGTGTACTATGACTGACTGGCCCTCCATCTAGCCTGGTTGTTGTTTCAGGTACGACTTCTTCCTGGTGAGTCAGTCGGTGCGTCAAGGCACTGTCACTCCTACTGCCTACAACGTCGTCGTCGACTCGTCTGGCATGAAGCCCGACCACATGCAGAGACTCACTTACAAGTTGTGTCATCTGTACTACAACTGGCCGGTGAGTAAGGCACACATCAAGGGGACAATGCACGCACGGATGCACACATCGTTATGCAACCATGTGGTGTTACAATAAACATTGGCTGATCGAATCAAGCAATCTATACTTCAAGAATTTTTCATATTAGATCGGTAGTTTGCCTTTGTTCTGGTGAAATGTTCAAAGTAGTTTTGTTGAGGTTAATTGTGTGTGTAAAATCTCTTGAAACCAAATAAAACCTGAATGTAGCAACAGTCTTCAGATGAACTTGTACACCAGCCATTTGAAAGGAGAATGGTGGTACTAGTAGAAGTGATTGTGTTGTATTGGAATGGTATGGAGAAATCTTTCTAATCAGTTTACAATAAATTGATGCAAATATATCAGATTTGACTGTCGTCTAAATGTAGTGTTATGATTGCAGGGCACCATCCGCGTACCTGCCCCCTGCCAGTACGCCCACAAATTGGCATTCCTCGTTGGCCAGTCGTTGCACCAAGACCCCAGTCTGGCACTGGCTGACAAACTCTACTATCTATAAGCAGAGTGTCCCTCTACGAACAGTACTTGAAAACCACACAAAACAAAAGCAGCACGTTGCTCGCAAGGATTCCATGATCATCCACAGCACAACACTTGTGTGACTGATGCAAGTTATTGGAGTCGATCACACAATATCACAGTGTGTTACTAGTCTGTGCACAGTTTGCCACGATTAGAAATTAACAAAACTGAAGATCTGTTGATCTGTGTTTGTGTACCAGTTGCTAACTGGTCTGATAATGCCCAGAAGATTAGTTTGTCCTGTGTTGCAACTGTTCTGGCTGTGCTGAAAGTGTTATATGTTTAGTTAGGAGCTAGTATAAAGCGTTATACAGTTATACAAAAATATTTTTCAATCAAGTAGTTGTTATAATGTTTTGTAAGATATTTGTGTTTGTGTGATAAGTTAGTATGGTGTAATTGATTTAATTAACCCTGTAACTAGTAATTGATTTTTAATGTAGAAAACCAGACATTGCAAACAATTGAACAGTGATAGTGACGGACTGGTTGTTTTCTGTTGGCATATCATTAATTGAATGCGCAGTAAAAGTTTCACCACAATCTTGTTTTCATGAAGTCCCTTCCCGTAACCAGAAGTTACTCATTGCACTGATTTGTTTACACTCCGTTTGTGATGTTCTCGGTTGACATTGTTTTACAGCAGATTGACATGATACAAAGAAAGCATGAAATGCATTTTAACAGATCCCGAATGATATTTCATGCTTGGGTTGTATCATAAATTACAATTCATGTAATTTTGGAAATTTGTATTTCGACTAAAAACCTGGGATACCACCTCATGCAAATGCTGCATAGTTGTGTGTGTGGATGTTACTTCATCTATTGACTGCTTATCTCGTGTTTACAAACAAATGGGCTGAAGTAAAATTTAGCGTTGTATCAAATTGGGTGTGGTGATGAACGTACATCTAGAGAAGGTCAGTTATGTAATTAGGATGTGAAGGAGAAGTATGTGGATCCTGATTTGCTGCTTAGTTTTTCTATTTGGTCAAATGAGTGTTGATCAATAGTTGCGACAGTAGTGTAAAACCGGGTCGGGCAAGAGCAAAGAAGTGCTTAAAGAGAGTATAACAAACTCGGCACTAATGTGTAGGAATGTAAGAGCTTACAGAACATTTTTATATCAAATGTCTGTCATCGTCACCATGATGGCAGTATTTTACACTAGTAATGTTAGTTTCTGTTCAGTTGGTGGCATATTAGGCATATTATTCATGGCCAAACAAAAGGTTTTGTGTTGCCATTTTCTAGTGATATGTCTATCAGGATGATTCTTTTTATCCAAGTACGTCTAGTTCATGTTGCCTCTTCAATTCATCTTTAGGTGAACCAGTTGGAAAGGCACAAGTATGAGATTTTGATTAGGTTGTGTAGTGCGAGTTCTTGTTTTGCTGAGCTATTTCAGTTGTCACCAGCGTAGCAGAGCACGTCTCATTTTATTGCCCCGACGTCAGGCAACTTCTAACAAAACCTTTATTTTGTAGTTTCTTATAGTGTTATATGTGGCCATTTCCATCTGTTTGTGGGAGAGGCACATTGTTCTACACTAAGTATGATGTGGAGTTGTTCAAGAATGCTATCCATGTAGGACCTAGAAGTTACCAAATTAATGTACTAAAATCCACCCTAATTTCAATAACAGAATAATACACTACGATATAAAAATTAAATTGGGTATCGTCAACTCTGCACAGGTATCCAAAGTTAATAGAGTGCCTTTCCCGGGGACGTGTTCACTACCATTGCCATTGATTGACCTGCATTATTTCAATAAATGTTGATAACAAAAACTGATTCAGTGTTCTTTTGAAATTATGAAATTGATGGGTTAGACAATTTTATATCCGTTCGGAAAAATAATCGTACAGGAATTCAAGTTAATCATCCATAATTAGTTTGTGTGAATCGTTTGGCCACAAACCACAATTATCACCCGTCTGCGGTGCGAACATCGCCTTGACCGAAGTTGACGTATCCCAGCGATAACACAAAAGACAGGTCTCTAAAATAGAATAGTTATGGGCGTACTTTGGCAATAATCTCTAACGCCACAGCTTATTGATTGTAAAAGTCGATAATATTGCTCTGCCTAAGTCTTTGTTGCGACTGTCTCTTGAGAATGGCCTCACATTTGTTGGTCATCTCTTCGATCTCACTGTTGTGCGTCAAACCATAGGCAATGTCTTATGGTCCATAAAATGCGTCACCGAGTTTCGTTATCCTCATCCCCCATCATCGCTCAGTAAACAGTCTACTTTCGGGTATCGCACGGTTTCGATGTAGAGCGGGAGCCCAGCACTATGACTGTAAAAAGGGTCAAAGCGTTTGACCCGATGTGTTGGGAACCATCCCCCAACATCACATAAATGAGTTGCCGGGTCTTGGGTAGTGGAATGCCCCCTAAATCACACCGTGAAGTGGACAACAAGCACCTTTACTTGTGTGAACAGCGCCAAGGCTAAACACAGTTTCAACAGTTTCCCTGGTGTTCCCCGAACTTAGCGGATTTCGCAGTCCGGTAGACGGCGCCGTTGTAGAACAGCTGCGTTAACAATACAATAGCGACATAACCTAATTCAGTGATGCACAGGACTATGCGACAAGTTAAGTGTTCAAAGTTATGTCTTCAGCACGTGCATCATCAATACAGACGCGACAGGACAACTGTTTACACATCTTCAGCACTCTCAATCGAGGATAACTGTTCACTCTGCTTATCAGTACATACAGGCGCGACAGAATAACTGATGATATATCTTTACCACACACATCATCAGTACAGACCTCACAGGGTAACTGTTCATATATATTCAGCACCGTATCGTCAGTGCAGACGCGACAGGATAAATGTTCAAATATCTTCTTGCAGTAGGAGAGTTGGCAGTTCCCTCTGGTGGGACAGTTACCTGTAGTAGGAGAGGGGAGTTACCTCTGGTGGGAGTTATCTGTAGTAGGAGAGGGGAGAGTTACCTCTGGTGGGACAGTTACCTGTAGCAAGAGAGGTGGCAGTTCCCTCTGGTGGGACAGTTACCTGTAGTAGGAGAGGGGAGAGTTACCTCTGGTGGGACAGTTACCTGCGGTGAAACGTGGAGCAGTTTCCTGTGATGAGACAGTTACCTCCGGTGGGACTGGGGACACTTACCTGTAGTCTACCCGTGGTGGGGAGAGTTACCTGTAGTGGGGCAGTTGCCAGTGGTGGTACAGGAGAAAGGTTCCTATGATGAGATATTTACCTTCGTTGGGACAGTTACCAGTGGTGGGACATGGGACCTGCTATGGAGCAGTTACACACTATTTGTGAAGAAAGAGTTAACCCCATCGTGCATAATTGGGCCGCTTCAGAACAAAGCAAACTTCGATCACACTTGGGAGTGCATGGATGTATCCGTCAAGATTGTTGGTGCGTACGGTCCGCTGACGTGGTACACATAGAAAGCCCAGAATGATGCCGTTCTTCCGTTCTGTCCTTCGATGACATCACGGAAGAAGTTCTCATATCCTCTCATGAGATTCTTGAACGATGCATTCTCAACGACTGATTGACAATGTTCGAGAGTACTGTCACAGTGTAACATCGTTTCCTGCACCAGAGATACCACCTTCTCTGTCATCATCTCCTTGTACTTGGCGAAGAGTGCTCGTTCCATGACAGCAGCCAGAAGTTCATGGATCCTGGTACATCGGTTGTAAAATTTCCCTTTCATGAAGCCAGCAAGAGATCCCTCAGCCAAGACACCAACTTCTGTGAGGAGGTATTCAACCCCCGAATCAGCCAGGAAAGTTCACAGGGCTCCGAAGTAGGCCAGTTCAAGGTGGACATTTCCGAGCAATATGACGGGTTTGTCAAACTTGGAGTTTGCAGAGCTTGAATGGAGTATGCCTTGAGGTAAACAGCGAGGTCATAAGTGATGATGGCGTATCTCTAGTTCGTCTCCTTTGCAACTCTGAGCGAGCGGATAAGGAGGAATGACTTTCACGCTCTCAACAAAGCATCTCCTGATCCGGCCGGTCAGTGTCTCAATTGGGTTAACAGGTGCTGTCTCTGAGAATGTTTGTGGTGGCAGTTTGTTCTGATAGCATATTCCTACTGTGGAATGCAGAGTGTTTTTGCCGTCGGGTGTCTTCGTGTTGACACCTCAGTTGTCCCAGACGCACGCTGTTCCTAATCCATTAGGAGGTTAAGGCCAGCAGGTGTTTCCCGTTCACCACCAGAGCACGTGCAGGCAATGTCAGTCTCAAGCTGCTTCACTTCATCGTAGATGATGCTACGGCCAAGATGATTCAGAATGTTCAGCAATGGTTCCGAACCTGCCAATGATCCCAACCCTAGGCCAAGCGCATGATACTCCCAAGGACGAACCGCACCTTTGCCTTTCTTAAACACAGCATCCGATGCAATAACCAATGTTTTTCGCTCGACCACATCGCTAGAGTCTAGTTCACGTTGCAAGCTTCCGATGAGCGTGCGGAAAAACATGAACACCAGTTGGGGAATGTGGAGAGAGATCTCCTTCAGAGTGTGAACTGAAGTTGGTGACGGGGTCCTTGATGGGGGCATTGCAAGAATTTATGTGCGCAAAGCCATGGCTGCAAACCTGATTGCTTCAGTCATGGCAACAGAATCGTTTAACATAGCAATCGCCCCGTTAAGGGTAAGCGATGAATGGTAAACGAATATTGCCGATTTGTTCGCTTGTTTGTTATCCAGGATATATCTTCATACACTGTCAACATGAGAATTTGCACAGAGTACTTATTATATAATCTTGAGTTCCCCCGACAGCAAGGAACTGTTCTTTGTACAAGTTCAACACTACTGTCGCCAGTATGGGAGTTCTCAAAGAACATCGATAGTTTTCAGGAGGCTTCATCGTGTTTCTTTCGACTTGTCTTTTGCTCTTTCTCCTTCGTTTCTTGCCTTACGTAATCGCGCCGTCATGTGTTATGGTACGTCGCCTCCCTTGCAATGATGTCTTCGCCTTAGTCCGGCAGTCAAACGCCCTTTTGAAGGTGGACCGTGCATTAGGGTCCGCACGATGTTTTCTTGCATTTTTGTGACCTTCTAACCTTCTAGGTCAATAATCCGAAGGGTGCCACTCTGGCACCCTTGAGCGTTTTTGTATAAATTAATTAATATGCAAATTAGTCATCGCCTTAAAAATATATACTACTTTTCTGAATATCTCGAATTGTAAACGTCCAAACAAGCAAAATGATGCGCCCAAACGCATGTTTTTAGGGTATCTGAGTATGATTACGTCAGTGAACAAATCATAGTATGCATATTTATCGCACGAATATACAAATTACCTCTGACCAGTATAACTTCATGGTATTCGTTTACATCTCCTCAATATGCGATCGATAGGCACTACTTAAAGGACATACTTAAATGCTCCCCCATACAAAAACCCAAATTGTATACCCTAGATATCCGCATCACAACAAGGCCTATCGTAGAACTAGCGTGACTCCAAGGGCAAACAAGGTCACCGTCAAATGATAATATTTCGAAATTGTCCGCTTCCGCAAACGTATTATAATTACAATGGTTGCATATCTACTTTTATTAATAATAAAATAGCCGTGGCATATATTTTTGGAAAGCTTATTGTTTCCCGGTCAAGACTGGATACGATATGGAGCTATTACACTGTGTAGTAAATGTGGAGCTATGGTCAAACACGGTCACCATGAAATGATGAATATCCGAACTTTTGCAATACCGCGAACGTTATTAGGTTACAAGAATTCTGTATCGACTTCATTTCTATGGACATGTTACATACATCTCGAAAGAACAATTTCTTCCCATCAAAATGAGATATAACTTGGAAGTTTTAGTTGATGGAGTTTGTGTGGAGCGGCGACCAAACAGTGTCACCGTCAAGCGATAAATGTTTGAAATTGCACCATCCTGCAAACGTCATACTGTACCAATGGTGGCTTTAAGCCTATCTACGTTACCTACTTACTCGATCATGACCATGTGATATACATTTTGAAAGCCTACTGTCTCCCTGTAAATACAGGATACCACGGGGAGCTATCAAGTGATGCAGCAAGTGTGGAGTGAAGGTCAAGAAGGTCATCACCAAGTGATGAGTGTTCAAAACTGCGCCATTCCGCAAACGTTGCACAATTACAATGTTTGCATAATTATCTACTTCGTCTACCTACACTGGGCCATGTTATACAACTATGCATATTGTATCCCCGTGAAAAACAAAATGATTGGCATGGAATTGTAAAGTGGTGGTCTAACTGTGGAGTAAAGGTTGAACAAGTCACCATCAAAAGATACATGCATTTTTGAAATTGTGCCATTCCGCAGATTGTAGGTGATGTTATTCTTCTACGGCATTTTTGCATTATCCATGGGATGAGAAAATAGATGATGGTGGGTGTCACCCTCAATTTTGAATTTGAATGTAATTTTGAGGGTCACAAACTCAATCTTGTGTCTAAATATTTGTATTAATTAACTGATATGTTCTTGTGCACATGACAGCCTCTTCACGCGTTCTATGTCCACCCCCAGCCATCTGGAGCGGGCATCTGCTGATGAACCAGTTGACTGGTCAACCAAATAAAAGCGTGTTACGCTATGCGCTCTGAATACTGCTAAAGAGCATTCGGGGTTATTGGAATATCTTAGTGATATTATTCCTTTAACAGAATATCTTTTTAATTGCCCCGATTACGGACACCACGCACGCTGCAACTCTATTTACAGAGGGCAATGGTGATGCGTTCCAGGAGTTGAAGTGTCGCGAATCCAGATCCAAATGGATGTGTGAATGCTGTGGTTCCTCCGTGGTATGAGATTTGGGTAGTTTCACCTAGTGACGACGGCTGAGGTGTCTGAAGTGTCAAACACTTCCTTTCAACCTAGATAGTGGAGCTTTGCAACCTTAATGGAGAGAAATGCAATAGCTCCTGTATGTTGGTAACATCGCGTTGGAAGTATTTCCAGTTTATTGGCACATTGTTGTCCCATGTTACTTTCCTCAAAATCCCGTTACCACGATTCTCCCTTGTGGATCATTTGGTCCTGCTGGCGAGGAACGTGTCCCGGTCGACAACAATATTGTTGGAGTGATTTAAGTGCTTCATGATGTGCGGAACAAAAATGTCTGCATACTCATCAAACGTGGTGATGTTGGTTGATGCATCGTTTGACAGTGACCCTCAACCTTCACTTTCAACCTTCACTCCTCACTTAGACCACCACTTTACAACTCTATACCTTGCCTCATTTTGACGTATCAATAAGCTTTCCAAAAATATATGACATACCCATTTTGTTTTTAAATAACGTATACATATGCAATCATTGTAATCTTAATACGGAAGTGCACCATTTCGAAAATTTATCGTTTGACGGTGACCTTGTTTGACCTTCGTGTCACGCTTACTGCACACTTGGCAGTTCTAAGACAGACCTCGTCGTGATGGTGATATTTTGGGCTTTCAAATGATATACCATTTGGGCGTTTTGCACGTACGGGGAGGGGGGCATTCAAGTTGGTGCGTTAGGCAGTACCTACCGCTTGCCTATTGACGAGATACACACGAAAAGCGTGAGGTTATGTTGGTTAGAGCTAATTTGCATATTCATGTGACAAATTTGTATACCATGATTTGTTCACTGACGTAATAATAACAAGTGACCATGAAAACATTCGTTTGGACACCTTATTTTGAATGTTTTGGATGTTTACTATTCGATATATTCAGGAAAGCAGAATTTATTTTAAAGGCGATGACTAATTTGCATATTAATGGGTTTATACAAAAACGCTCAAGGGTACCTGGGCGGCACCCGTTAGATTATTGACCTAGAGGTGTAGAAGGTCACGAAAATGAAAAAAAAACACCGTGCGGACCCTAATGCACGCTTCACTGGCTAACGCCCGGACTACCTAGTATGAGGATTCTAACTTCACATTTTGTCAGTGCCTCTTCTGTTGGACGTTGGTGGAATTCTCGAATTTGAGAGGGTGTTTTTGCTGGCTGGTGGTACACTGGAAGATGCAGGCTATCTCTTAACAGCGCAGAACCGACTGGAACATTTAGTGTGATGACAGGTGTCACCCTGTTCTGTATTCGTGCTAATTTCTTCCGTTGCGCTAGAGAACTGGTCGTACTGAAGTGTCAGACGACGTCTGGCAGCATTCTTGACTGTTTCCCAGTTTCCAGATTTGAAAGATTTCAATCCGGGTTTCTCTTCTTCTGTCTCTTTGCAAATGATTCAATAAGTTGCCAGTATCTCGGCCAATGTCCCAAAGGTGTACAACTGGTAAAAATCAAGTCTTGTTTCGTGAATTATAAAGTCAGGCTTCTGAAAATTTCACGAAAGATTGGACTAAGTAAGAGCCTTCAGGACATATATAGTTTGCCCACCTTTTTAATTTGTAAGATGGTAAAAGATGGACGTAAGGAGCATAAAACGGCCAAAATGGCATGTCCTATTGACCTTTCCAAATTTGGAAGCGCTACCATACAAAATCAGTGCTATATTTCTGATTTCACAATGCAAATGGGGTATATCACGACAGTGAACAGAAACAAAATCATGTTTACAAAACGTGAAATAAAAAAATCACAATGTATTTTCTATGATGACCACTTTTTGTCATCGGTTTAGATTGGTCCACTATATTAATTTACCATTGCTATTGCTGGGTATTTCGACATGTATTCTTTTCTTATGAAGTTAACGAAGGAATCCTGTAACAAATTATGGGACTGAATCTAAATTTGAGGAAACTATAACACATTACATTTTTTTATGTAGGGTGGCGCTTTAAGTGCGTGTCCAGCGTCATCGACGTAAATGGCTACCTACAAAAAACCTAGAAAATCTACATCGTTTTAACTTTCTCATGCCTACCAGCTACCACCCTGCTTTAATTCCCTCGATGGCCTTCCAATATTCACGATATTTCTTGGTCAAAGAAGGAAAAACCGAAATGGTGGCGTGTCCAGCGTCATCGCGTGTCCAGCGTCATCATAGCGAAAACTGGACAAACCGCTCAAAGCGCATATCTACCTTCATTCAGAGGAATTACAATGGGGAATGCATCAGAGGCTGCCGTCTCCATGCAGACAAAAGCTTTTCCGACTCTGAGACGACACATTTTGCGAGCAATGGACCGATGTTTACTCAGTTTAGATGACATTGTACCTGAAACGAACGTCAATATGGTAAATAAAAAAACGCAATTGTATTTACTGCGATATTATTCGTATAAGTTATATGTGGACACATCAGAAAACAAAAATAATGAAGGTAATTTGCGAATAAACTGACCTGCGAGACCCCCAGATGTTTAAGCTGCTTGGTGACGCTGGACACGCATATTGACCAAAATATATATCGGTGCAGTAATTAGAACCGGTACCTTAATTTACTGTCTTGTTGTGTAAGGAACACGGGGTTGCATGGTTTTAGCCACATGGTGGTTAAAACCGCTTAAAACCACCCCGTTTAAAACAGGTTTTAGCCACTAAAAGTGGCTAAAACTAAAAAATATTCTCCTCTGTGCATAAGAATCATAAGAATAATTATTAAAAACTCTTTCTAATGCAGTTTAGACACCTTAGGTGCTAAAGCTTAAGTTAAGACAGTCTATGCAGTACACGAAGATCTTGAGTTAAGAAATTCAAATGGTCAGATCATCTGAGATTAGATCTGCCGCAAGCTCGAACACAGACATGTCTGTCGCATCATCATAAGTCTCGTCTTCAGAAAATAATGAATAAAAAAAGCTGGCTAAAATAACAGTTACTCAAAGTTAACTTTCGCATGGATTAATTTTTTTTTTCAAAAAACGTAAATAGATACCATCTATTAAGATGTTTTAAAGCATTATGAATTAATGACATCGATTTAATTGTAATCATCTGTGCTAGTTTTTAGTTTACAAGTAATTTCATATTCTAAGTTTGTAATATTGCATGTTACAGTAATAAAATGGCATAAGCAAAGTTTGTGTGCACTTTACTTGTAGGTAAATAGAAATATTATTAAGTCTTAGTATACACTTTAAGATGTTCATACAACTGGCTAGGTGTGTATGCAATCCATTCTCTACATATTAGCCATGGTCACATAAGATACAGGAGGTTTTAGCCGGTTAAAAGTGTAAAAAAGTGGTTAAAACCTAGTTTTAGACGTTTTAGCCACTGTCGCGGCTAAAACAGCTTTAGCCGGCTAAAACCCAACCCTGAAGGAACATGTTGCTCTTCCTATAAATGAAATCAATTGATGCGTGACTAATGATGAGAAAAAGCAAATGAAGAAGGAAAATACATTTGATCTTCAATACCTCCATGCTAAATTGTGTGAGGGAAATCCAAATACAAAAATCATATCCTGCTTGTTTTGTCAGCCAATACCGAACCCTGATGTTAGTGTACGCTTCAAAACAATAACATCTGCTTATGTAACATACAGCAAATATTCCTTTGAAACTAAGATCCAACAGACTGCCTGAAATGCTAACAAGTCCAGAGTGTAAATAGATGACTACATGAACAGTCTGGAAACAACCACAATAATGTTGCCGAGCAACGACAGATGGACATTGTCCTGCCAGATGGCAAGTACAAAAAAGCGGACACAACAAGTGCTTGATGAGTTTCTGACAAGGTAGTTCTACCTACAAACCCTGAGAATATGGTTACATTACGTGAGCATGTGACACGTGTGACAACTCAATGTCAACGGATCAACAAACTCTAAATTCATACTCATATATATGTATGTATGTATATATGAGTATGAATTTAGAGTTTGTTGATCCGTATATATATATATATATAATTACATCTCTACCGGTGATATGTAATAGGCCTAGCTCCAGATAAAATCGGAAACGTTGCACGAGCATGCCTAGTTCCCTTCAAAAAGGCATCCACGTAAATGTTTATTCAGTTGTAAGGAAAACCAGAGTTCTTTGAGTCAGTTCTGCCCAACTCGTGTCCAGCATCATCACTTGTTAGCAGTCACGTGTGGCCTGTTGTTGATTTTGTGTTGTTAATATCATGATTGGTCAATGTTTTATAAACACCAGCATCGATACAATAGATTGGTGTACATTGACTAACCTCAAACATGTTGTGGATCCGATTATTAGATAACATACGTAAATAATTATGAAATGAAGAACCCTTCAAGGAAGTGAAATAATATTTAAAAAAAATACAAACTCCATACCTGTGTACGGTTGCATCCTAAATCATGCTTTAATACGTTTTCATAAAACCTTTCACTTGTTTTCGATGAAGAATAATGGTATTACCTAAAATAACTATATTGCGTAATCAAGTTATGTTCATTTCTTAGCTCACACTTTGCCTAGTTCCAATCTCCGGACACAGTTAACGTAGTCAATGATAACTGATCACTGTTATTGATTATGTTTTAGTAATACTTCCAAACACGTTTCTGAAAGAGCTGCAGTAATTGAAAATAGGCTTTTCCATGAAACAAAACAAATTATATGTTGTATAGTAATTTTTCGTCGATGACACGCGATGGAAATCAAGGTTGTCTTCAAGTAGCTATGATAACAAAAGTAACTCATATTACATTGAACTGTTTATGGAAAATATACGTTTATATATATATATATACAATAAAAAATATAACTTAATTTTTAATTGTTTAGAATCAAACATTTATTTTTGGACCTGCACAATCCCATTTGTACACTTGTTGGGACATTGGCCCATCTGTCATTGAAAAGGAGAAATTAGTTGAAGGGAAGCGCAATGTTGACATTTAACTGTTCGTTACTTTCTTTAATCGCGTAATGGAGGTTCAGCTTGCGAACGGATGCGTGTACGTGTAAAAAGGCAATACCACATTATCGATATTTCAGGGGTACTGATGTGATCGGATAAAATCGATCTTAAAATGTTGCATGCTTGTTGTTATTTGTTGACGTTCTTACTCTCAGTAAGCATGCAATACGTGTGCACTGACGCACGTGCTAGCCTCCCAAATGACGTACAAAAACTCTCATTGTAGACTGCCACGATCTCACCTCCTGTCTAAATATAGGCTCCTTGAGCACTAGTTCTCAGTTTGTGTTAGTCGATGTAGTGTACGCACTGCAGTCGGGGTGAGCCTGGGTCCGTGTATATGCCGTATTTTCCTTTTTCGTTCGCAAATTTCAAAATGAAAAAAAAAAAAGCAAACAATGTTCGTTTTTTCAAATTTGAAGTACGAAAAACTAATACAATCTACTATTCGCTGTATTACAAATACATGTTAGAAAAACATAATAACGATAAAACAAAAAAAACGTTTTTTGTTTTCGCTGCATCAGAACGGAAAACGAAATACTACTGCTGCGCAATCACGGTACCTACTGTTATTTACTAAACCGTTTTGAATTCTACATAATGAAAATAGGAAAACGAGCCATTTTCTATTTTCGTTAGGTAATATTCAAATGGGTAAACGGTAAAACAGCAATCAAACCCTTTTACCGTTTCCACTTTTGCAAAATGAAAATAGGAAAACAACGGCAAATCAAGTATTACGGGCAAATAAATTGTACGACTGTTTTTAGTACCCGGGTAATTCAGAACACCTCTTTTTAGCACCTGTAATTTTAGACACATAAGGTTCAGACAATAAGCACAACTCGTCACATAACTAAACTACAGGTACACCCTGTACTTAGCTTTGATCACAACAGCTTATTCACATGCTTATTGTAAGTATATATAGCTTCAGGGAATCAGAGATCAGACTAATCTGATATGTCAGGTATGTGGTACTTTATGATGTATGTTTGATGTATGCGTGTGTAGCCATGCCTCACTTCTATAATCATTTATTTTTATAACATACTTACATGCGGTGAAACGATGACAACTGCGCTGCCAGGGGTGTATCACGTATTGGATAACATGTGGGGCCCTGTGCGTGTAAATTTACCTTGTTTGATCTTTAATCAACGAATAATTTCGACTTTCCTAACCACCATAGAGCCCTGGAAATACTAGCGCTAGCCAACAGCATCGTGACACATTATTAAATTGAACGCAACAGGTATTTACTAATACCATAATATCTTAAAAACAATAACATGGTTTGGCGCAACATAATCCATGACCAATGGACATAACAGTAAATATCACAGTGTGGACAAAAACAGCAATAGGCGGTAATAAGGCATTGTGGTTCCTCCTAATGTTTTACCTGCTTTCTAATGTGGCACACGCATACATAAAATATAATTCATTTTAAAGTATTTTTTCTACATAAGTAGCACCCTCACAAGTCCAGCCTAACGGCCCGACCATCCTCGCTGCGGCACTTGGGACATTGCGGGTTGGTCGCCCACCAGATGTTCAAACTGTACTTACATCCACTTTGCGACTGGCAGCAACATATATATTTATTTAAATAATACTGGAAGCTACAAAGATGTCTCTATCTTGAAAACAAATAAGACAGATGGGTGTGGAAACCTAAGTTTATATATAGTCGCCAATAATGAATTTGTGACTGGAGGTGGTCCTACGCATATAACGCACATTTTCCTGTGATGACGTTGTCCTGTTGCGGTTTGAAAAATGGAAGTTTGCAAGTGTATCACACTTAACAGTATACCTACGCAATCCTAGATTGTGTACAATTGGTGACAATCGGCACTTTTGTCTCTCACACCATGAATCATAAAGTCAGGCTAATGAACATTTCACCGTAGATTGGTTTCACTAAGACCTTTCAGGACATATTTATATAAGTTTGCTGGCTTGTTAATTTTTAAAATGGGAAAAAGTGGGCGCAAGGAGCCAAAAAATGGCAAAACGACATGTCCAATAATTATTGACGTTTCCCAAGTTAGAAGCGCTACCATTCAAAATCAGTACTGTATTTTTTATTATTTCATAATGCAAATGAGGTCTGCTTTGAGTGTACAGAAAAAAAAATCATGTTTAAAAATTAGAAGTGTCCAGCGTCATCAACGGTAAAGGCTACGTACAAAACCCTAGGAAACCTAGTACGCCGTTTTTACGTTTTTCGTGCTTACCAGCTACCCCCTGCGATAACTCCCTCTATGGCAGTAATAATATCATAACGAAAACTGAAAAAAATACCGCTGAAAGCGCATTAACCCATTAATATGATCAATGCATCAGAGTCTGACGCCTCCATGCAGATAAACTTTTACCGACTCTTAGACGATATATTTTGTGAGCAATGGACCGATGTTTACTGAATACGCAGTTATAAGGTGTTTTTCTGCTTGCAAAAATATTAATAACTGTAACAAATAGTCATTATCTTTACATTATACTAAACTACTAGGAAGCATTTTGTCAAGGCGACTGCAGTTTGAGTAATTGATCAGTTTCAATTCAAGGGAGAGTGGTGGAATTGGAGTTTTGAAGAACCTCGAAGCGGGGGGTGGGGGGTGCAAATGGAGATATTTTGTGAGCCCGCCAATGCATTTGTGGGCCGTAACGTCAGGGATATTATGTAATACGGCTTGCCCTTCATAATCTATGCTATAAGTACTTTCATGATGCATTCATAGCCATTAGTTATATCGTTTTGTGAAGATGTAATTATGAAGAAAAACGTACCACAAATACATCAACAAGTTGCACAAGAATCATGAGCCGAAGCAAACAATTGTGCTATTGCACCATCTGCTGAACACTTTCCCAGGAACAATGAATTCATCTACCTACACGCAGGTGACTGCTATGGGGAAGAAGATGGAAAAGCGGCGACAATGTGAAAAGTATATGCCTTCCACAATCAATGTTCTACCAAACGCTAGTATGCTTACACCGTGCCTACCTTAGTCTGATGAATGACATACCAAGCCCTTAAAAGCCCGAAATGAGAAAGGCCCACCCTGCCCTTGCATGTAGCACTTTCGTTGGCGGCGTAAAACAGTTCCGCCAAAACAAAGCGGACACTGTTCTTCGGAGGTCACTTAAAAAGGAGTCAGACAGGGAACATGATCGCCAAAAAGTTGCAGCATCATTCAGGACAAAAAACAAAGCGTAGGATGGTCGTTTACAGTTAGAAGTGATATATAAAGAAACAGTTTCCAGTTTTTGCCAGGAAGACTTGCGGTGACTAATGAGAGGAAATTGAAAAAGGGAAATACATGTAATCTACAATACCTGCATGCTAAATTGTGTGAGGAGATTCCAAATCGAAATAGTATCCTGCTTGTTTTGTCAGCCGTTGATCTAGGTCAAGATGGCGTCGGAACCGTGTCTCCGTGTATTGTTGTTAGGCCATATGATCTTGTCTCCAAGACACGGGAACTATATCGACGAGTTTTGTCGCCCGTGTCTTGAAATTGTAACTTCTTCAATAGTTTAAATGTGGACAACCTTGTATTATGGTTGGTGTGGATTGCTTAGAAGAATTGTCAGTGCCCATCGACATGGCACCACAACATTGAAATACGCACTAGTTCTTCAATGCTCATTCAACAACAAGATTTGTTGTTGTTGTGGCTGATACAGCAGCTTTCGGATCGTCATCCAACTTAACGAGAAGACTACGGGGCATTTCCCCTTTCTCGATCAGCCAGTTCATCGTCACGATATGTGATCGTCGTCACGTACCTTCTCCACTGCGTATCGTTACGATATCGTCATTCGTTGCGTGACATCTACCGATGCTTACTACATATCGTATTCGCCCGCCTATCGTTGTGAAGCCCACTGACGCCAGCGCGTATCGTCACGCCGCCGTATACGTCTTGTTCGTTGCTTGATGCCAACCGATGTATACTATGTATCGATTGCGCCACCGTATTCGTTAACCCATCGCACTGTTAACTTCTTGCGGCGTCTGCACATTTCCCTTCTCCATTTTTTTGGTATGCATATCTGCTGCTTCCTCTGCTCAAACAATACCTTGAGCCTTTCGTAATGTCAGGTCTCTCTCTTGTGACGCAAACGATGCGATTTGCACGATTTGATAAGTTGATCTCGTATCATGTGTCTCCCTCGGATCCGAATTCACGTTTTCTTCAGCTGTTTTAGCGTTGTTACGAACTGGTCTGTCGTTTCATTGTCTAACTGTCTGGCTTGACGGAACACGTGTCTTTCAAATGGAATGTTGACTAAGTTTTAGCGTTAAATAATTTGTCAAAGTTCGTAATCATCGTCACCACCAACCTCTTACATCGTTACCACCAACCTCTTACATCGTCACCACCAACCTCTCACATCGTCACCACCAACCTCTTATATCGTCACCACCAACCTCTTACATCGCCACCACCAACCTCTTACATCGTTACCACCAACCTCTTACATCGTCACCACCAACCTCTCACATCGTCACCACCAACCTCTTATATCGTCACCACCAACCTCTTACATCGTCACCACCAACCTCTTACATCGTTACCACCAACCTCTTACGTCGTTACCACCAACCTCTTACGTCGTCACCACCATCCTCTTACATCGTCACCACCAACCTCTTACATCGTTACCACCAACCTCTTACATCGTCACCACCAACCTTTTACATCGTTACCACCAACCTCTTACATCGTTACCACCAACCTCTTACATCGTGATTCAGTCAGCAAAACACTAATCTTTCACTTCAAGTTCACTATATTCTACAAATCAGTAGAAATAATGAAATGTCCATATTTGTTTGTACATAGCATCAGATTGATCCAGAGCCTAAATAATATCTTTAAAATCGTCTGGTTTGGTGATTTCTAGTAATGTCCAGCTGGTCATCATGCAGTGTTACCAGATCTGTTGTAAGCTCATACCAAGCAGTCACTTCTCGTTGATACATTGAAATCTTTGTATTCAACACCACCCCAAACACCCACCATGACATCAGAATCTAGCTAATTTGGGTGTGTACAAGCAATGTCTTGCTGTGCAGGGAGCAGCGTAGGCTCGCTGGCTGGCTGATTGCGTAACTTAAGCGGCTGCCGAGGCTACGTTGATGGGCGTGGAGATCAACAGTTCACCAGATCAGCAATAATTGACATACGGGCTAATTAGGTATTAGTCGAATAATTTATCAGTCACGGTTATGTGCAATTTTGTGCGCGTCTCAGTTTCCACCCTTTATTGTAAAACCGTATTGTTTTGTCAACATTTATATTCCTTTCATTATAAGCAATACGTTTGATGTGTTACGTTACATACATTGCATACGGTTATGTGCGTTGAAAACACAGACCACATTCTCATAAACCAAAGTTAATATCCAAGAAACCTAGATTTATCGTTTTGACAATAAACCTACAATAATTTATAACGTTTTGGAAAAAAACTAAAATCATAATGTAATATATATTATATTGTGTGTAACCATTTAAGTAAAACTATGCAAAATGTACCGACATTTATCACGGTTTATTGATAACTAATAATATACCTTGAACAAACACATTTTTTTATTTTTTTTAGTGGCATCCGTCGGTCACAAGTGGCCATGGTTCTGCGCCCTGAAAAGTCAGTTGGCACTGGAACAGCGCCTGTTGTGGCTGTGCAGGCCGATGCGGGAGTGACAGTCCCTGTCGCAGCGGTTGCACTTGAAAGCGGTGTGTTATCACCGGTAACTGCCACTTCTCGTGTTGTGTCGTCGCTTTGCAGCGGCGCTGGAGTGTCCTCTCCAGGGCGCAGGCCTGGGCAAGGGTGATATGGAAGACAAGCTGTTGCCCATGCAGCAGGTCCCCCCTCTCCACGTCACTGATGTAATCCAAGGGAAGAGCAAGAGCCCATACGGCTTGGCACCGGTGCCGTCGCAGGAGTTGCCAGAACGTTGTTGAAGTCAACGACGAACTGTCTTAGGGACTCAAGCTCCGGATTTCTCCTCGGGGTTTACTCCCGAAGCCTTTCACGAGATCCGGTATAGCCGCAAGGCAGCGGAGGTTTGGAGTCAGAGTTTTCCTTCTCCTAGCTGGACTACCGTCCAAGGCTGACGAGTTCCAGCTACCCGGGTTTTGCATCAGAGATTTCCTTCTCCTAGGTGGACTGCCTTCCAAGGCTGACGAGCTCCATCTACCCGGGTTTGGAGTCAGAGTTTTCCATTCTCCTATGGTACGTTGGTCCGCGGCACGCTATTCCGTATTATTCACGTGCAACCCCCCAAAGGAGGGCTCCCCAATCCGCCACCCAGGGGACGCGCCTCTACGCCATGTACCCACAGCGCGAGAGTTGAACAAACACATACAAACTTAGTAAATATGCAGAAAAATAAAATAAAGTCGTTTCAAATGTTTTATTAATATAGATACCTAAGTGATCAAATTATATATTTAATTGGGATACTGCCAATCACTGTGACCATCATTATATTCGCAAGTATTTATTTACCCACTAAGAACGCGCGCAATACCGCCTTTATGATTAAATCATGGATAATCTAATTAAATGACTGCCTCCACTGCACTCACGTTCGTATCAGGCGTTCCATAGCTCTGGTTGAGAGGAGTACGGACACTCTGGCACTTTTACAACAGTTACTGTTTGCGCCGACGTGTGTCGTTTACAACCGTCTTCGTTCTGGGCTTATCCAGCGCGTGACTGCCCTCATTCATTGCCATAGCATGTGATAGTTTAGGGTAATTAGTTAATTGATTTAATTTCGATTTGTGCCTTAGTGTCGGCTGCAGAAAATTACGCTCAGCGACCCATAATGCGTTCCTAGCGACTGTGGCACGCAGTATTCTAGCAATGTCCAGCTTGTAATTGCACACGTTAAAATTAACTGATGTGAATAAACCACAGAGTTTTTCGTGAAACAATAACTTAATTGAGAATAGCCGTGATATAATATAAATTTTGGATATTACAATAATGTTAGAGAAAAACCTCAAGTGCAAAAATATTTACATTAAAAGTAATAGGACAGGTTACCGCAAACTTTGTTTAGATGTGGGCCAAATTTTGTCGCAAAACAACCGTCATACGATATCGAAGGTGTTCACGGTGTTCTAATTTTAGTTGTTTCCAGCCCTCCACAACGTTCTGTTAACAGACTAGTCTGTATAAGAGTTTTTTTAACATTGTACCAATTGCCAAAAAAATTGGTCCTTAAAATCAAACTTCTTGTGCGTTATATTTCATAGTGACCCGTTCTGGAATAGATATTGTAGTGTACAGATCTTCAAGCCGTTCGCAAATCGGATCATGTCTTAGAGAGTTAAACGAGATGATACCCAAAAGCAACCAGAACGTCCGTGCCTATTTGACTTTACCACATCGAACACACGTTTTACTGATGAATTTGTTTCCATATTATAATATGTTCTTAACTGTGTTGCATGAAATACATGTTGCATGTATATATACGTACACTTTGACAGCATTGTCATTTATCTTTAATTCTGGTTGGATTTAGTCTATGAATTTGATTCATGGCCATAAATCAAGAACATTTTGGCATTCAATATTTCATTTACAGCTATCGATACATTTCAACAATATAAAATAAGCAATATTTGTTCCCAATTACTTAACGTGCTGACTTATAATATATTCAAGTTTAATCTTGATGAAGCAAATATGTCTGTTGAATCGACCATGTATCCAACTATCATATTTTCGTCACGTACGTGACGTTGTTTGTGAATGCGACTCATGGGTTGGTATGTCACATTATATACGCCCCATGCCATCACATATTTGCTTTGCATAAAAGTACATGCCCTGGCTTAAGAATATTATAATTTACATTTATAAAGGATTAAGCTTATAGTTAATGATGACTAAGAGAGTCAAGACACCTATCAATAAATGTATAAATGCCCGAAATTAACATTATTAAAATTTGTCAAGACAATTTCCCACATATACTAAGCGAGTACCTGTATGGATACGACGACATAATATAATATTACTAGCTCCCATATTTACAAGATGATTTGTGCGTTTAACGTAGAAAAATACACAACCGTCACGGACGTTCCGATTTATGATCTTTTTCTAAGATCACGCAGTAAACATAATTATTCTGTCAGCCACGTTGCCTAATATAGCCTGTTTATATATATATATATATATATATATATAATGATACGAATGCGTTTGCTAGCCAAAAAATTACATGCCCCTAATTATATAGGCTACATTACATTCATAATTTGTATGTGTATACGTGCGTCAACCATTAGATTCTATAGCGAATGGAAGAAGACTATGACGACTTCCAATGTTATTGAACTAATTAACGTTGCCTAACAACCTGCATTAGTTCCACCATATAGAACAACGACCTTCTTGCGCAACAATAATACGTACACAATAAAAACATAAATCCAAGGTAAAGGTGTATACGCATTTAACGAAGAACATTTGCCGTCATGGACGTTCTGCATTTATAGATGTTGTCAACCTGTCAATCCCTGCGTGCAAACTCAAATTAAAAAACTGGTTGTGGGCCGCACTGATCTCATCCCATAGACCTTCATGCAGTATGCACTGGGCGCGGTTGCGTCCTCCAGTCACGCACGGTACAGGAATCCAAGGCATGAACGCGTAGTCACAGACGTTCCGCAAACAGGGCAAAATTTCACGCATCCAAAAGATTCACAAATATCTGAAAGAATATATTCAACTTTCGTAGAGGAGTAGATTATGGCAATACACAAAAAAGTATACTGGACTCTGTGTAATTCTAACAAATACTATATTTATTATGACACATTCCCTGAACTTTATGCAAAAAAGAACACACGTTTGTAAGTACATGTAATGTTAAAAAAACACAAAAATATAACTGTATTGATAGGAGGTATTATATATGTCCACAAACTTCCAAATTTCAGCGAGACAACGGTAATGTCAAAATACATCCGCCATGGATTGGATTCAAACTATGGACCATGGAATGCAATCTCGTCCGTTTTTTTGCAATTGGCACAATGTTAAAAAAACTCACCCATGATTGGTTTAAAACGAATGATAATAAAAGGTTCATTAGAAAGAGGTGCCTAACTGGCATCAACAAACCAATAACTATGATCACCACAAATAATTTTTTCAAATTATAGATTTTTTTCGAAAAACGGCAAATTGGTACTTTTTATCAGACGTGCAAAATTAAAACAACCAGATTTATATAAATTTGTCCAAAATATTATTTCCATGTACACGTCACCACCATTAAGTGTATCCACCCTTTCTCCACAAAATGTTCCAAAATGACAGTCGATAGGCGGGGTCTCTTGTCGGTGACCAATCATGTTCAGCGCGGCTTACATATCTGGCCTGTTTTAAATGTAGAGGTGCAATACATTCGCTCCCCTATAAAAGCCCAATCGAGCTGGTGGCAGGCAAGGCAGGCATACCAGCGAAATACCGCGGACGGTTCACAACGACCGGACTCGTACGTCTTCGCAGCTATTAGGATAACGCACGGAAGTCACCAGGTAGGAAGCTACAAACATGATTCACAGACCTGCCTACCCCAAAAACTTCCTGTCAGTAATCCATCTTCCCATTTACACTGATTTTCAGGAATATAGGCCTGCTGTCAGTAATAGTTCAGAACCGTGTCAGATATGTTCAGGAAAAGAACACCGCTGTCAGTAATACCTTAATACTGTTACTATTACAACAACATAATTGTCTCTAATAAACTAAGACGTGTTTTGAAGCGTTCAGTTAACAAGGTAAGGTAGATGTTCATAACCAGCCATTAGTGGAAATCAAACGTGAACAAGCGTAACTTTAATGCAAATGCGTCTATACACATTGTAATTCTGATTTCATGTAAATTTCAAAAACAGCATGCTGACTACAAAAACATGACAAATTATAACAATGCGTCACTGTCTATTTATGGTGTCATTAGGATTAATATTAGTAGCCGGTATACCTAGTGCCAGGCTATAGACTACGCAGTATAGTAGCTTGACTTGATCAAAGTCTCAATTTGGGACGTAAAAGAACCACTGAGAGTGAGGACGACAAGCACCCAGGCAGTGACTACCCTCAGTGCCAGCATAGAAAGGTCGGATTGGCGATAATGTTCTGAAAAAGGCTGACTAGTTGAATGATACCTCATAAGATCATAACATATAACCACAATATATACAGACTAGTCAGTTAATAGAACGTTGCTGAGTGCTGGAAACAACTAGAACTAGAAAGTCAAAGACAAACACAAAGTCGTGCCGGGGGACGGCAACAAACCATTACGTTACGTTAGTCGTCGACATCGTCTAGTCAACTCAACTCTAGTATATACGCATATCCCTGTAAATGATAGACTAGACTCAATAAATACACTAACTTAGTCTTAGTACAGTCAGTTTGCCTGACATTACAACGTAATCAGTACCTGCAATTATCCCGGCCACCATGTCATTGTCATGTGTGATAGGAAAATAAGTTTCGCGTATACGGCAGTATGTAAAGCCGGCCCCCTTCTTAAACTTGATAATACAGGCCCTGTTTGCGTGCATGCTGTTATAAACATTTGCAGCATATGTTTCTTCTTGGCTGGTAATGGTGCCATTTCGAACCCCGCCATCATTTTGTGCCGCGTGAGTCATGACTTCGTCTTGTTTGAGCGCCATAAGCGCGGATATGCGAATTTATCGTAACCATGTTTCCTATTGGTCAGATTACGACCAGATGCAGCGAATGAAAAACGATGTCACAACAAGCAGGGTATATATGCTGCCACCTGAATAAAGTGAAGCTAAATTTGAGGAGCACGGAAGTGATTGACGACGAAAGAATCCGTAATATTTTCATCCTTCGCCGTAATACCGTAATTTGAGGTGCATTTCCGGAATTATTCCGGACAATCCGGAATGGTAGGCAGGTCTGGATTCAATATAGTTTATATGTAAGCATTAATGAATAGGCCCTATTTTGATGTTTCGCTCGTCTCATTTCAGATTTATTTCCCACAATTGGTCCGCTTCTATATACCTTAACATAAGACAATTCATCCCTTGCTTTATATCTTCCCACCAACATGATCGATGTCCAACTCATCTGTTTCTCTCTGATTCCGCTTGATTTCTTCATTATCATGATGAACAGTTATGGACTGGGTGCACTAGCTTCTTTTCGAATCTTAGGACCACTACTACTTTTACTCTCGTTCTTTCATACCTTGGTACATAGCTTCCACCATCCTGACATCCAATTCTGGCCCTCATATTAGTATCATCGTTGCGGGCACCATATCTCTCAGACTTGTGTCGTTAGTAATCTAAATGTCCACAAATATCAGTGCCAGTATTTCCTCACATGTCCATTTTTCTGCCATCTTTTTAAATACAAACGTTCCATCGGTCATCCTTCTTCCCTTTCTGAATCCACGTTATTCTTCGTCTTATTCCTAGTCAACTCTCTTCCGTAACTTTCAATCCAAAATACTTTCTAGCAGCTTCTTAAAATTACCTTGAATTATGATGCCTCAATACTTCGCCAAAGATGTGTTCATACATTTGTTGTAAAAGATTCAATGTTATAAACATCCGAAACGTTGTTGTAAATAGTGAAACATTGCCAAGACTTATAGTAGATCTCAGTAAGAATGATATGGCGTATGCATAGGCAACAATTTATGCCTTGATTTGAAAATTCTATAGGTGTGCTAAATTTGTAAAATGTAGTATATTCTATTCACATTGTGCATTGTGTAGGCCTACAAGGATTACCGACATGCAAATTGTTAATCAGGTAAACTATGTACAGTTTTATGATGTGTGTAGCTAAATCGGGCAATGCAATATTAGAGAGTATTATGAGTAGTGATAAATTATACACACCACCTCGGAGTCGTTACTGGAAATAATGTATATATACACGGTATTTACAGTTTTTAGTAATCTAGTCTAGTTTTTATTTGGATGTAATATTCCGGAATAACCTTTTAATGTCATAGAATGTTGTGACTATGCGGCGACACTGGAAAGACACAAAAGTTGCATTAATGTCATGATATGGACACAAAAGAATTTCAAATTACAAATATTGCTTATAGCAATCATGCCATGCCTCTTGATGGGCGTATTAATATGTATGTACACTGTATATATACGTATATAAATACATGTATATATATATATGTACACACGTATATATATACGTATATATATACGTATCTATATATATATATATATATATAAACTCATCCGACATCTTAGGACCACTACTACTCTTTCTTTCGTTCTTTCATACATAGCTTCCACCATTCGTACATCCAATTCTGGCCCTTATATTAGTGTCAACGTTGCCGGCACCATATCCCTCAAAACTGTGTCGTTAGTGGTCTAAATGTCCACAAATATCAGTTGGACATTAGTATATATATATATATATATATCGGATTTGAACATTCACATATTTCGAAACGGTGTTTCGAAACGGTGTGCTCAATGTTAATACTCGGCAGTTATAACGGAAAATATAGCCTAAAACGAATTAGTATGTATATATATATATATACACCGTTTCGAAATATGTTAATGTTCAAATCCGTAATGTCTGTTTAAATAATAATGTACTTCCAAAATAATAATAATAAGTCACCACCAACCTCTTACATCGTCACCACCAACCTCTTACATCGTCACCACCAACCTCTTACATCGTCACCACCAACCTCTTACATCGTCACCACCAACCTCTTACGTCGTTACCACCAACCTCTTACGTCGTTACCACCAACCTCTTACGTCGTCACCACCAACCTCTTACACGGTTACCACCAACCTCTTACATCGTTACCACCAACCTCTTACATCGTTACCACCAACCTCTTACGTCGTCACCACCAACCTCTTACGTCATTACCACCAACCTCTTACGTCGTCACCACCAACCTCTTACATCGTTACCACCAACCTCTTACATCGTCACCACTAACCTCTTACATCGTTACCACCAACCTCTTACATCGTCACCACTAACCTCTTACGTCGTCACCACCAACCTCTTACATCGTCACCACCAACCTCTTACATCGTCACCACCAACCTCTTACATCGTTAAGATTGCTATAAGTAAATTCAAGAGCAAAAGACATGATATGACAACAATTAAAAAAAGTACCAGAGCTTGGAAAACAGGAGTGTGAAGGTAAAGAGGAATACGTCAATTGTATAGCGTTTCAAAATTAATGTTTTTCTTTACAATGTTAACATGCCAAACATTCGGAAAAAACATGTTCAACTTAAAAACCATACAAAATTGTATGAAAACCATTTGTATGGGACAAGAATGCTATTTTCTAATATAACCATCAAGCGATTTTCTTCCAAACTAGTTTGAACACAGATTGCAAAGTCACTGATATAGTAAATAAATAAGTTAACAAACATAATTGGGTTTTTTATGTAAACAAGCATTTATATATAACATATTTAAGTATGTGGTACCTTTTGTCAATTGACTCTGTACTATTTTTTATTAATAATAGTTTGTGAATTTCTAAATTTCTTACCGTAAATGTTACCAAAAAGCATCTGTTAAATAAAATTACTGGTGTAGAAATATTACATGTTGGCTATAATGAATGAGCACTTCAGTTTTTGATTGTAAGTAAAAGAGGGATCTTTCGGTGGCCATTTCCCAGTTTTCAAAAGGCAGATACAAGCTGTCAGCAGACTTTTCCTGCTGAGGTCGGCATTGAGCAATAATTTTGTAAATATTTTGTGGAGCAAAGTGTCTTGTTAAAATACCCTTTGTGCACTCTAGGCAAATCCTGCACTGGTATATAGCCAATAGACTGAGAGACACCAGGCATATCTACTTTAATAAGAATAGCATTCTTGTCCTTTACATTTTTTGGCTCTGGTTCCAGAAAGACCGTAAAGTCTCCCATTTTCTCGCCAAACATACATACTTTCTGGAGCAGCAGTTGAAAGTGATAAAAAAAAACTGCGAGCACAACGAACGACTATACTGTGGACAACAACCTCCTCACACTCCAAGTTGGACTCATCATCTCTGTCCGAATGATTATGGGACAAGTTGCTAGGACCTGGTTCACATGTACTCGACGAAAAGTCAAGCAATATGGTTGTGCATATCTCGAAACAGTTGCATCGAGTCTTAAAGTCAGGTAAAGGAGCTGCATGAATTGGATATAAATCCGATGGAAGACTTGTTGAAGCAGCTACCCATGGTCCTGCTGCAGATGGGATCATCTCCATTGCTGCAACCAGTTGCGCTTCCATCATCTGGCCATCGTCTTTCAACAGCAATAAAAAAATTATTTGCTATACCAAAATGGACACCATTGTTGATTTTTGTGTTAATGGTCATTGACAGGGATAATGTACTGACCTACGTCTACTGCAATGTGTTGTCACCAACAAACAGGGATAATGTACTGACATACGTCTACAGCAATGTGTTGTCACCAACAAACAGGGATAATGTACTGTCATATGTCACTGCAATGTGTTGTCACCAATTGACAATGGTAATTGTCATTCACCTACTACAATGTTTTGTCACCAACTGACAGTGATAATTTACTGTCATATGTCCACTGCAATGTGTTGTCACCAACAGACAGGGATAATGTACTCGTTGTACTGTCATATGTCCACAGCAATGTGTTGTCACCAACAGACAGGGATAATGTACTGTCATATGTCCACAGCAATGTGTTGTCACCAACAGACAGGGATAATGTACTGTCATATGTCCACAGCAATGTGTTGTCACCAACAGAGAGGGATAATGTACTGTCATATGTCCACAGCAATGTGTTGTCACCAACAGAGAGGGATAATGTACTGTCATATGTCCACAGCAATGTGTTGTCACCAACAGAGAGGGATAATGTACTGTCATATGTCCACAGCAATGTGTTGTCACCAACAGAGAGGGATAATGTACTGTCATATGTCCACAGCAATGTGTTGTCACCAACAGAGAGGGATAATGTACTGTCATATGTCCACAGCAATGTGTTGTCACCAACAGAGAGGGATAATGTACTGTCATATGTCCACAGCAATGTGTTGTCACCAACAGAGAGGGATAATGTACTGTCATATGTCCACAGCAATGTGTTGTCACCAACAGAGAGGGATAATGTACTGTCATATGTCCACAGCAATGTGTTGTCACCAACAGAGAGGGATAATGTACTGTCATATGTCCTCGGCAGTGTGTTGTCACCAACAGACAGGGATAATGTACTGTCATATGTCCACAGCAATGTGTCGTCACCAACAGAGAGGGATAATGTACTGTCATATGTCCTCGGCAATGTGTTGTCACCAACAGACAGGGATAATGTACTGTCATATGTCCACGGCAATGTGTTGTCACCAACAGACAGGGATAATGTATTGTCATATGTCCACGGCAATGTGTTGTCACCAACAGACAGGGATAACGTACTGTCATATGTCCACGGCAATGTGTTGTCACCAACAGACAGGGATAATGTACTGTCATATATCCACAGCAATGTGTTGTCACCAACAGACGGGTAATACACTGTCATACGTCTATTGCAATGTGTTGTTACCAACAGACAGGGATAATTTAATGTGAAATGCCTACTGCAATGTGCTGCCACCAGTTTTAACTTCGGATAGGAATGAATCAGGATTTTGTGGTATTATGCATTAGGCAAACAATGAAAGCCTTAGATACCAGTCAGCAGTGGAAGGAGGATTTACTTGTATATATAGATGAATTAATACAAGCCTTGTTTTGTTGACATAGATTAAACCATATAACAACATATTAAACATTATAATAACATGCATTATTATAATATATATTTAAACAATATACAATAGAGCAAAACAAAAAATAATATAACGTACAAAACAGAATGAAACATCATCACATATTATTTTCTATAACTTCATTTACATGATGCCACATACAAATGAAACATTTTTGGGTACCACAGCCTCTTTTTTTAATTATATATGCCAGTGAAAAAAGAAACATTTTTTTGTCAAGAAATCCTGATTCCAAACTTGTCATGCAGTGTACTGCTTGATTATTTCAAGTCAAGCTTTAGATGTCATTATAATTCAAGGTGTAGGGCTGTAGTAATTACATAAATCGGCCACCATGATTATTTAGATGATCTAAGACGTGGTGGCCATCATCCAAAACACTTACTATTAAATCATAAGGGCATGTCTATTTAAAAAATACAACCAAGAGTGTTTCTTTATGCTCAAATTATCATAACTATTGTACAACAGTTTACAAGAGAATGTGTTCTGTATTATGTCATTCTCATTTACGATTATGTTTTTTTCTTTATACATTATGCGTACTATAAATGTATATGTTGAATAAATCATGTAGTTGTTGAAGCCATTATGTAAACCCATTCCTGACTCTGTACACCTCGACCAGTAGTTCTCAAAAGTCTGTGTCATTATTGTTACAGTTTCAGGATGGAAATTCACCATAGCACCTGAATGTTGCTGGAGTCCCAGAAGCTCTGTCTGAGCAGTATCATTATCATCAGGTGTTAGTGGGACACTGAATGGGCCACTTAGTACTAGCCTATATGTTTGGCTCAGTGTTTCACAGAATTATCGTACAAACTCTGAGTTCTAATATTGTTTCCAGCATGACAAAAGATACCCAAATAAATCTTGCGCCTCCAATTTTATGAATTATGGTTTTGAATTTCTCAAAAAGAAATATATTTTCAAAAATTTCCATTGGAATTAAAAGTTCCTAGATTTGAGCAGCCGAACATATCAATGAGGCAGGTCAGTTGTAATTCTCAACCATGTTGTGGTCAAGTTTCATTTTGTTTGTGATACCCGTAAAAGCTAGATTTCCTCTCCGACAGCCTTTGTTCTTGTCACAATATCGACTTGTGTGTAGAATAGAAATATATCATGAACAGAGTTCGTGTCCAGTCACAGGTTCTTAAAACAGTGCAAATTGAGGGCATTTGTTTCCAGGGGATATCCTCTTTCCATACTCCCACCTTTCAGCTTCAAGATAGTATCCTTTGCAATAGAAATGTCACTTTTTTCTCCAAAACATGGTTGATCATGCCTTAGGCTAAGCTGAGGCAAAAAGTACAATCAGCTGATCCCCAATTATACAATGACAATACCATCAGAAGAGACCTCTGAAATTGCCAAACGACCCCCAGGCCCAGGGGGCTGTCACCCCCAGTTTGAGAACCACTGGCCTAGGCTATATGATAATTGTTATAGGATAATAATGCCAATATTATAGTATTATAAATCCCTTATTAACCCGGTTTGCCAAGGCATGGGCCTACAACTTTATCTGTAAGATTTTTCTTAATTTTCCTACGACTTTTATGTTTTTTTATATATATTAAAACACCTTCACGTGCCATAACCAAACAACTATTATACATAGTACATACTGGCTTACCTGTATCAAAGACGAACTGCGATCAAGATCGGTGACGACAACTTGGCTAAGCTGAGTCCAGTAAACTGTGTAGATCATTCGTTTAGCCTTCAAATCATCCAGGAATGAAACGTGCGTTAAAGACGCTTTCGCGTATAAACATGCCATGGACACGACAGAAGAGAAAGATTATCACAGTTGCGGTGAACACAATATAAGGAAAGGAAATATGGTAAATCGTCGTTGCCATTGCGTACAAAGACGGAGGTTGCCGTCGTATAGAGACGATAAAACTGCGATGATAACTCGTTCGCATGCATTGATTGAATGGCGCCGGTTTACGGTCGATCACTAATGACTTAATTTTTGCGCATGCGCGGAGCCTGCCAGCCTCCTCTGATCGCCCGCATTTGTTTCATATCTGTTACCCCTTACGCGGACACGTACAGTTCTAAACTGCGACTCCACTGGCTCACTGTGTCCATTTTATTCCGAGTTGGAACTTGGATCTGATAGCTTTTTGTATCAGACATCGGGATACTTGCGATTTCTAGCATAACTTGAGTTTTGCCTAACTTTGATACATCAGAGCGTTAGTTCCATCATTCAACATCATCCCAGGCATATTTATATTACGAAAATATTGTGTCTTAGCGCATATTTGAAGCCCATATAGTGACCCGGTTTGCACTAGTCTGCACCGCTGCGGTCGTGCGTTTCCGCTTCGCGCTCGTAAAATGAGCGATATATCGGCGTATGTTCATACAAACCGGGGCGTTATTTATGCCTCAAAAGTGCGCTAACACGCAATATTCTTAAACGTAAATATGCCTGGGATAATGTTGAGTACTAATGGAACTAACGCACTGAGGTATCAAAGTTAGGCAACACTCAAGTTATAACGGCAAAATCGAGGTGGGTCTGGATTCTACACAAGTGCCAGTGTATTAAATTGTATCGTATCTAAACATCGATTAATACAGACTCGCACAAACTCGTGCTTTCCAATTTTAACTCTGTGTATGTACTCCAGGCATCAGGCCTTAATTACACGAGGAGGGGAGCAGTAAACAATGCAGACAAGGAGGGAACAACTGGGATAGTTCAGAAGTACAGACAAATAGTGAGGAAGCTAAAGAAGACGAGTGGAACAGGTTATTCTCTCAGGAATTTTGCCAGTAATGGGAGGAAGGGGGGGGGGGGCAAGATAAAGAAACTGTAAGAGGATGGCGATCAACGCACCAGTTGAGCAGATGTGTGACGAAGAGGGCGTGGGATTCATAGATTTATGGGGGTACTTTGTTGGGAGAGAAGATATGTACATGAGAGATGGCCTCCATCTAAGTGGAAACGGTCAGCAGTATTCTCAGAGAATCTGCTGCGATCTGTTGACAGTGGGACAGGTTGCATCTATTTAAACTAAATTCGCAGGGGGGACTCGCAGAGAAGCCTGAAACTGGAGGCATAGATAAAGACAGCAAAAATAATTCAGCAAAGAACAGTCTGGAAAACTGTTCTGAAGCTGGGTATAAATGTGTTTGTTTAAATGCAAGGAGTATAGTAAACAAAAGAAATGAACTAAACATTATGGTAGAAGATAGTGACCCTCACATAGTAGGTATAACCGAATCATGGGCAACCACCGATATATCAGATGCCGAATTGGGACTGACAGGATATGTAATGTTTAGGAAAGATAGAATAGGAAGAAGGGGAGGTGGAGTTATTTTACATATTAATCTATCCAGGCTTATGAAATAAAATTAGACAGAGAAGCAGATTGCGAAGAAGCTGTTTGGTGTAACATAGTTACAGGAAACTCAACGTTAACGGTTGGATTAGTTTATCGAAGTCCAAACATAAGCATAGAAGAGAATGAAAAAATACAAAACGCTATAAGGGAAGTGAGCAAACGAGACTGTGTTATGTGCTAGATCCAACCAGGGGAGAGAATGTGTTAGACTTAGTTTTGTCCTCACAGAATGAATTAGTTGACAATGTTAAATTACGTGAGCCTCTGGGAAGTAGTGATCACAACCAGATACATTTTACCATCAAAGTAAAATCAGAAAGAAATAATAAAAAGCAGTTCAGGAGAAATTTCCACAAAGGAAGATATAAGGAAATGAGGAAATATTTAGCAAAGATAGACTGGAATAACACACTGAAGAATAAGACAGCAACAGAATGCTGGAATATCTTAAAGAATGATATAGAATGCATCGTAGATAAATTTGTTCCCTTCAAAAATAAAGGAAATGGACCAGAAAGAAATACTTATCGAAAGAAGCCATTAGAAAAATTAAGTATAAACAAATGATGTGGAAGTCATATAGACGTACTGGAAATGACGAAGACTACAACATTTATAAAGAAGCACTAAACCAAGCTACAGCTGAAATTAGAAATTTAAAGAGAAGCTATGAACATAAATTAGCTTGTAATATAAAACTTGACAGCAAGAATTTTTATATGTATGTTCGAAGCAAACAGAAAGTTCAGGATAAGGTCGGTCCTCTAGAAGATAGTGCTGGAAATGTAATATCAGAAGAATTCTTAATGGCAGAAGACCTGAATGAGTATTTTAGTTCAGTGTTTACCAGAGAAGACACTAGTTCACTGCCAGTACCAGAGGCAAAGTTCAAGGGGGCAGAATCAGACTATTTAAGACAGTTAATTGTAACCCCGGAAATGGTAGCTAAGAAAATTAGGGCTATGAAGGATAATAAATCACCTGGAGTGGATGGTATTCCACCCAAACTACTATTGAAAATTGTAGAACAAATTAGCATACCGCTTGCAACAGTTTTCAACTTGTCATTAGAAGAGGGAGTGGTTCCTTGAGAATGGAAAGAAGCAAACATTATACCGTTATTTAAAAAAGGTTCGAGAAACAAGTCAAATAATTATAGACCAGTTAATTTAACATCAGTGATCTGTAAATTATTAGAAAGACTAATTAAAGATCACATGGTGGATTTTCTTGTTAAACAACTTGATAGACCCATCTCAACATGGGTTTCTAAAAGCGAGGTCATGTTTAACAAATGTTATGTTTTTTGGAAGATATCACTAAGTGGGTAGATGATGGATCACCAGTAGATATCATCTACTTAGATTTTCAAAAAGCTTTCGACAAAGTGTCACATCAAAGATTACTGCTTAAACTAAAGGCCCATGGCATAGGAAATGGTATAATTAACTGGATAGAAAAATGGCTGATTGACAGAAGACAACAGGTAGTTGTTGATGGGGAGGCTTCAAACTGGAAATCAGTTTTGAGTGGGGTTCCACAGGGATCAGTACTGGGACCTATATTATTTTTAATATATATAAACGATTTGGACGATGATATAGCTAGCAAGGTGTTGAAATTTGCAGATGATACAAAAGTGTTTAGAAGGATTAAAAGTGATGGAGATAGACAGCATTTACAAAATGATCTTGACAGGTTGATCAAATGGTCTGAAAAGTGGCAAATGTTGTTCAATTTTGGGAAATGTAAATGCCTTCACACAGAACATGGGAACGAATATGTAGAATATACAATGGGGGAACTGTACTAAGTATTACTGTAAAAGAAAAAGACTTAGGGCTGACAATTAGTGCTGACATGAAGGTTTCAGAGCAGTGTGGAATTGCAGCTTCAAAAGGAAATCAAATCCTTGGATTGATTAGGCGAAATATAGCATATAAAGAAAAAGAACTAATAATACCGCTGTACAAAACAATAGTTAGGCCTCATTTAGAATATTGTATACAAGCGTGGAGGCCATACCGCAAGAAGGACATAGATATGCTAGAAAGAGTTCAGAGGAGAGAGACCAGGAGATTGAGAGGAGATCAGATAGAAGTGTTTAAAATATTGAATGGTTATGAAAATATTGATAGAAATGTGTTTTTTTCAGTTAAGATAGAAAGATTAGAGGACATGAAGTTACATTAGTAAAGGAGCAGTGTAGATTAGACGTAAGAAAGTTCTCATTTACACAAAGGACTGTGAATGAATGGAACAGATTATCTGATGATTGTGTGGGTGCTAGTAGTGTGAATATATTTTAAAATAAAATCGACACATACCTCAGAAGGGCTGGATATATGTAGATAAAAGGGTTGGACTCTCGATAAGCCAAAGGGCTTCCTTGTCCATCTGCCATCTAGAGTTAATTCTCTGGATGGCAATCTTGTTAAATTAACAGTATACTCCATACGCTCTATCTATAAAAGCCCTACTGAGATGCTATATGGCAAATTTGACCACTAAAAACATTCTATAGGCTTAAGGTGTGTCATTGACCTTCAAATGTTACTTTAACTGATTTGCCAGAGTAATGCTAGGAACAAATGTATTGTTATTGAAACAAGACAAAAATATAAATAATTTAAGGTGATGTAATTTTGTGTATGCAAGTTTATAGGACACTTACCCTCTGTGCCATCCACTATGTTGGTGTTGTCAACAGGGTTGAACGGTTTGAACCGCCTGGTTTTAATCTGGTTAAACCCGGACTCATTTCCCCTGAAAAGTGGTCAAAACCCGGTCAAAACCTAAGTTGGTGATAACTGTGTGCAATATTTCTGTAATTAATTGTTAATCACTATAAACACAATGCAAGACTCAAAATATATGTTCAATATGAATAAGAAACAATATATCTCAGTGACATATTAGATATTTTATTTGACGTAAGTGTACTCGTTGTTAGAAACGTACAATAATGCATAACAATGTAAAATTTAAATCACGTCGACAGTTTCACCACGCCAAGAGGATAACGCCAATACAGTCGCCAGGTGGCAAGCACACAATGTATTATCACATTTGTCGTTTTCACTATTAATCTGTCACAGTCTGCACAAATTTTCTTGGGCTTAATGGCATAGCTGCTCGTGCTCGTGCCAGGGCCTGTCGTTTTGCTGCAGGTGTTGTAACCGGGGATGGATTGGGCTCAGATGGCTCCTGGTGAGAAGATACTGACTTCTCAATTTTCACTTGCGATGCCACTTTCTTCTCATAGTTGCGTTGCCTTCTTTGCTCATTTATTCTCCGTCTCTTTTGTGCTGTCATTTTCTCTTGCTGTCTTCTTTTTTGTTCGCGCCTTTAGCCCTCTGTTCTTCCTAGGCAGTCCTTGTCAGCCTTGGCTTTCCTATTGACTGTTCACTATTCCTGCTCCGCATTGCTTGCATCCGCAGCCTAGACTGCTCCCTCTGTCTGGCCTTCATCTCTTCCGGTGAATGCAGACGATAGGTCCGGCATGACTGTCTGCATTTCGCTTGGTACGGTGCATAATCTTCAGGATTGTTCTGTTTCATCTGCTCTTTCCAGTCGCTGCTTCTGGAAACTGGCATTTTGAAGCAATCCTACTGTTCTGACGGGTGGACATGACTCTTGGGGAAAAGGCCGATAAGAACTGTAATGAATTAAAGAAAATATACAAAACATATAACATATGTTTGATTATTTAATATACTTACATGTATAATGTGCTTATTATTACATGGAAGGGAAAAAAGTGAAAGATTTTCATGAACAATTTTGATTGCATACATTTATTAATTCCCCTGTCTATTCCCGACCCCCCAAAAATGTTTTTAACAAATGTTGACTTCATGTTGCGAATAGTATCCTGACACTAATTCCTCAATTAAATCTGTTTTCCTTAATTTTTTTCGCCAACAGTAAACATAAAAGGGTGTAAAGAACTCAACAGGGTAACCTTGTCAACTCTAATCATGAGTTTATCACCAAGTATGTTTTTTTTAAACTTCACTTCATTATCGTAAACTGATGGGATCGTACAACAGATTTCAAAGTAAATAGCTAATATATCCACACACAATACACACATACTTCAGTAAGTGTTTATAAATAATACGAACGAACGTTAGTTATGATTTTAACAATGATTTTGTTACGAAAAACTCAGTTTCATCAAAATGCGTATCACCTTCGTAAACGAGATGCGAAACTACAGAAAGGTTTAGTTTCAGTATTACGAATGTTATTGGCAAGGCAATGTCGCCATAAAAAAGAAAAATCTTTCGCAAATCTCATTTACTGTGTACCCTGTTACACTTATTACACACCCAGCTTTCATTTTAAAATGCTTAACATCAATAAATCTACCCAAATTGAACAAGAAAGTTCTTTCAGATTAAAAGTTTGTCAAACTAAAGCGTAGCCGGAAAATTAGTCAGCCAATATCAAAACACTCGTGCTCGATGCCGACCCCAGTTCAAATTAAAAGATGATACAAAAAACGTGCATAAAGGGCATACAAAGCAGCCACGTGTTCTTAAAGATCGTTTTATAAGCCTAACTTGACAATATGTTACCTTCAAGTGCAACCCAGATGTTCGGATTTGCGTCAGGATCACTCGCGTAACACAGATTGGTAACCGGAATCTCATAACCGACACGCATGATTCAGTGTGCATAAAACAGTCCGTTCTGTTATTAACGTTCGCAAGACCTGCGTTATTTTCAAATTGCATCGTAACAGTTGAAACCGAAAGGCATATTCGTACACAACTGTTCAAGTTCGATTTTGTGAAAAGGGCTATCGATAAAATTTACATTGACGGCGTCTGTACACGAGATACATATACATGCGCAGGTCGCGTTAAAAGTAGTCCCCTTGGTGTGTTCAAAGCCTTGTTTTGGGGCAATACACGAAGTGTGTACCTTACGGAGAGTTACGATGCTGATCATTTTAGAAATTGTACAAAATCATCAAGTTAGACACTTTGATAAGAATCAAGAATTTAAAACAGTAATTTGTGCACCATGAACGAAGTGTTCTTGCGTAGTTTTGATTTGATTAACTAAGTTTTGACGACGAAGTCAGTGGATCAGTGCAGACGATGTCACAAATTGAGGCGCGAATTTTCAATCCTGATTGCAATTTTCATTCAGTAAAAACACAAGCACACCTTGTTTTTATTATGTATTATTTTTATTATCTCTAACACCAATATAAATATGATTTATATATAAATCAATGGCGTAGAACAAGCATTATTTTCAAAATAGCAGTTTCAAGTGGGTGACCCACAGTGGTGCCCAGTTTCAGAGAACGATCCATATGAGCCAAATATAAGCTAGGATAAGTTTGGTGTATGTTTGGTTAGTCTTAGGCTTTTCAATAGTATTGATAGGTTTTGGCCGAGTTTTGATCTTATTTTGACCGGTTTTAACCTGGGTTTGACCCGCTAGAGTGCAACCCTGGTTGTCAATGAGACGATTAGCCTCACCAAGTTCTCACAAGGCACCTCATGTAGAGGTTCGTCATGCCTCTGGTTTTTATTTAAGCCGTCTTTATCAAACAGCTTGTTTCATGTCTTTTTTATCTGGGCCACTATGTGCCCAGTGCCACCAACAGCATTCATTTTTTCGGCAATCTTCTCCCAGATCACCTCTATTCGTTAAGACTTGTAAGTCCATTTTAAAAATGAACAAAACTTTCTTTAGCAAAACAACAGTTTCCACAAGAATATCATAATAGTACTATTACATTATAGAAAATGACCCTACAGAAATATGACACAAAGATAGACTTAGACTTGATATTACCAAATACATTTGAAATAATATTTACAGCAGTGTGTCAAAACGTCAAAAATGCTAATCCTATGCTAGTTATCGTCCACGAGGAGTGCAGTATGGCCACAAGAAGAGAGAGCAAGACTGCATCATGAGAAATTACCCTATAGAAATATCACACAAAGAGAAAGACTAGTCGGTTTTAACAGCAAGGTATAATATTTAATTGTCACTTCCCTATATACAGTCTCACCGCGTAGTCGTACGAATGTGTTCGTCGCTCACGCTCCGTTAGCCCAACTAGGCTAGTTCGTCACGAGATCACACGATGACCGTTCGACGGAAGTGTCCGTGTCGTTGCCTGCAAGCCGTACGCGCTCCCGTTGACCCGCCGGCTGGCCGACCGTTTGCCGGAAGTGTTCTTCCCGCTGTCCGCCGCTCCGATCGCCATCACGCGCTCGCCTGGCCACGTTGACCCGGCTGTCTCGCTTCGAGACGTCGCTCCTCGTCTCGTCAGTCTGCAGACGACGCCCGTCCTCGCTACGCTTCGCCTGCTACGAATCTTCGACACGCGCTCGACACGTATCTTCGCCACGCGCTCGTTACGTCCTCGCCTTTCTCGGCCCGCTACGCAGAGCTGTCGCTGGCCCTTCGTTCTCCTTCTCCGCTGTGTAGACCCCGGTCTGCACTCTTGCAGACGCCTCCACACGTACGCTTTTATAATGAGAACAAAACCGTTCTGGTTCCCACACAACATAGCACGTTCTCACTTTGCCTACCTTTAGGCACCGGGGTGACACTTCGCCATTACAGCCCCGTATCTCTTCTAAATTTCACACTGCCCACCTCTAGGCATCAGGGTGGCAACACGCCATTACAGCCGTGTATCGCTTCTAAATTCACACTGCCTACCTCTAGGCATCTGAGTGGCAACTCGCCACTACAGCCCTGTATCTCTTCTAAATTTCTCCACGTGCTCCGATCTTTTCAAGACCCTTCTGGGCACCGGGGTGACATCACGTCATCACAGCCCCATTATCTCTTCCAAATTCACACGTGCCCGATCTCTGCTAAAGATGATCTTTCATACCTGTCATTGACTTTTATACCTAGCCCTAACATATGACCGGATTGAACCAATGAATTCAACAAGATTGTGATAATGAGCCTTACCTAATTTATGCAACATGAAAACACCCCTATAATAATGTACTTGTCCACGACGACGCCAGTTAATTAAAGGCTAATTATAACTACGCTTCAGTGGGTACACAACTTAATGAAAGGCTAATTATAACCACGCTTACCACGCTAAAGTGGGCACACCTGAACACCTGCGCTAGTCTATAATTAATTACGCAACTCCTGCCTTTCTATTTTAACAAAATGACCAGGAAATAGATTCTGAAAATATATAAATAACAGAAATGCTACACCAATTATAAAAATCTCAACAAGCGGGACCAGCCAATAAGGGACCAATTAGTAATACTGTATTTAATGCACTCTCCTGTTAAATATAGTATTCTTGATTTCATTGCGTGCGATATAATTGATTTATGTAGGCACGTTTAACTACACTTGAAACAAAATTTCTGGTTGAAAATTCTATTCCAAAACATTTTGTTTTAAATCGCACTATTTCTTTATAAAAACATTTCAAAAGTCCTGGATGTGCTTATAAGATAAATATTATTATATAATATGTAGCATGCATTTTTATGCAGAAAAAAAACAAATCAAGTATATGAATTATGCCAACTTAATGACATGCAATTTATTAATCATTGCAACTAATTATGTAAACATCCACAATCAAGTCAAATATTCACAGCAAGCATGCCGGCCTCTGACTGCTAATTTCACAAAATATAATTTGCAAATGTATTGAGCGCGACAATCCTTGATTAAATATTATTACTAACAAAACTACTACTGGATAATAATGTTCAATACACCATATGGGTGGGGGTCACTCTACCCACCATATCAACTACTGTATAAGTACTCAACTTATTTCCGCCCTAAAAACCCTGCGTACATCATTCATTTGAAGAACAATCCTAATGGCAAAACATTGTTAACTGCACAGGGAAAAGGGTCATACCTTTAGCCATTCTATTAAATATATGCATATATCTTCATTGACCAGGTCTGATCATATCATGCGCCAAAACAATTTGGATATGGTTCATAATTATCAACCTGGCTTAACCATATCATGCGCCCAACAAGCACAATATTCCCCACTACCCGAGCCATTTCTCTCCTTGTACGCGTTTACTTAGATGGCATCACGTTTGCTGGAACCACGGTCTATATGAGCTGAGTGGGCAATCCTATTGTGATACAGTATTCTTGTTATAATAACAAACTACAAAATAATGTTTTTGTTAGAAGTTGCTTGATGTTGGGGCAATGAAATGAGACGTGCTCCGCCACACTGGTGACAAGACAATACAATTTAAATAGTTCTGCAAAACAAGAACTCGCACTACTCAACCTAATCAAGATCTTCTTATACATGTGCCTTTCCAACTGGTTCAGATAAAGATGAATTGAAGAGGCAACATGAACTAGACGTACTTGGATAAAAAGAATCATCCTGATAGACATATCACTAGAAAATGGCAACACAAAACCTTTTGTTTGGCCAGGTTTTATACTACTGTCGCAACTATTGATCAGCACTCATTTGACCGGATCCATATACTTCTCCTTCACATCCTAATTACAAAACTGTCCTTCTCTAGATGTACGTTCATCACCACACCCAATTTGATACAACGCTAAATTTTACTTCAGCCCATTTGTTTGTAAACACGAGATAAGCAGTCAATAGATGAAGTAACATCCACACACACAACTATGCAGCATTTGCATGAGGTGGTATCCCAGGTTTTTAGTCGAAATACAAATTTCCCAAATTACATGAATTGTAATTTATGATACAACCTAAACATGAAATATCATTCTGGATCTGTTAAACGCATTTCATGCTTTCTTTGTATCATGTCAATCTGCTGTAAAACAATGTCAACCGAGAACATCACAAACGGAGTGTAAACAAATCAGTGCAATGAGTAACTTCTGGTTACGGGAAGGGACTTCATGAAAACAAGATTGTGGTGAAACTTTTACTGCGCATTCAATTAATGATATGCCAATAGAAAACAACCAGTCCGTCACTATCACACTGTTCAATTGTTTGCAATGTCTGGTTTTCTACATTAAAAATCAATGACTACAGTTACAGGGTTAATTAAATCAATTACACCATACTAACTTATCACACAAACACAAATATCTTACAAAACATTATAACAACTACTTGATTGAAAAATATTTTTGTATAACTGTATAACGCTTTATACTAGCTCCTAACTAAACATATAACACTTTCAGCACAGCCAAAACAGTTGCAACACAGGACAAACTAATCTTCTGGGCATTATCAGACCAGTTTGCAACTGGTACACAAACACAGATAAACAGATCTTCAGTTTTGTTAATTTCTAATCGTGGCAAACTGTGCACAGACTAGTAACACACTGTGATATTGTGTGATCGACTCCAATAACTTGCATCAGTCACACAAGTGTTGTGCTGTGTGACGGTCATGGAATCCTTGCGAGCAACGTGCTGCTTTTGTTTTGTGTGGTTTTCAGTAGCGCTTGTACAGGGACACTCTGCTTACAAGTAGTAGAGTTTGTCAGCCAGTGCCAGACTCGGGTCTTGGTGCAACGACTGGCCGACCAGGAATGCCAATTTGTGGGCGTACTGGCAGGGGGCAGGTACGCGGATGGTGCCCTGCAATCATAACACTTCATTTAGACGACAGTCATATCTGATATATTTGCATCAATTTATTGTAAACTGATTAGAAAGATTTCTCCATACCATTCCAATACAACACAATCACTTCTACTAGTACCACCATTCTCCTTTCAAATGGCTGGTGTACAAGTTCATCTGAAGACTGTTGCTACATTCAGGTTTTATTTGGTTTCAAGAGATTTTTTTAGCCTCAACATGACTATTTTGAACATTTTATCAGAACAATTCTTAAAGCATAGATTGCTTGATTCGATCAGCCAATGTTTATTGTAACACCACGTGGTTGCATAACGATGTGTGCATCCGTGCGTGCATTGTCCCCTTGATGTGTGCCTTACTCACTGGCCAGTTGTAGTACAGATGACACAACTTGTAAGTGAGTCTCTGCATGTGGTCGGGCTTCATGCCAGACGAGTCGACGACGACGTTGTAGGCAGTAGGAGTGACAGTGCCTTGACGCACCGACTGACTCACCAGGAAGAAGTCGTACCTGAAACAACAACCAGGCTAGATGGAGGGCCAGTCAGTCATAGTACACAAGTACACCGAACATTTCATTTACAGCCAAAATTCGGTCAGAATAATGATGCAGTGAAGAAAAGGAGCAGCAAATATACACATAGTGCACCACCAATGGACAGATCCATTAGGTGACTTTTGTTTAGTGACCAGACATGACAAGCTTACTAAAATGCCATCTACAAGTGAAAATATGTCATATTTGATTGAAATTCACACCAAAATGTGTTTTTGAATGGTAAAGTTGTTTAAATTTGTATATTTGACTTACCACTCTTTTCTGGTGACATAATCATCAATCACTGTGCCTGGTGACGGGTTGTTTAGTCTCCGCTCAGCCTTCGCAAAGAACCTTGCATTGATCCTCTTCTTCACAATCACAACAGCCAGACGGGGGCTGCACACACCAACACATACGGATAGAGGTCTCTTGCGATAGCACTCTTGGAAAACCAGACACTAAAGTTAAACTAAAGTTCTGATATAGCACGGTATGCATTCCTCAGCACTGCTCAAAGCCCTTTACCCTTCACCTCCTGGCAGATCTGTTCATTTCAATACCATCTTGTCTAGTCTGGAATGTATTCAGCCACACTGCAATTACTGGATAAAGACTATTTATCCACCACTATCATTAGCAAGGTGCTCATTTACACAGCTGAGTGAACTGAGGCGATATGGAATGAAAACACTTGCACACTAATTTGAAAGTGATTAAAAACTGGTCTATCTTTCTACTGTTATAACTGTTGCTACAGGAGACAATTGTTAAAACAATTATTACTATTATTATTATTACATTTCATGGTGTAAATATTTACAAAGAGTGGCTTACTTGTAGTCAGCTCCCAGTGCCCTGAAGCAATCTTTCAGCTGTGGAATCTCGTGGTCAATGACTGCGTTGAGCTGACCGTCTCCAACGCCGTCACGATAGATGATAATCCTGTCTGGCAGACAGCCGTTTACCTCATTGTACTTCTTCAGAGAAGCTACAATAGAAAGCTCGTGTCACAGAATATTGTCAACATCTTTTGCATACAAAGGTCGACTTAGCAAACAGCGTTCTGGAAAGGGCAGACTAGCTGAATGAGACCAACAGCTTCTCTAGTAACCAAAACATTATACACAATCTACCACAGTCAACTACTGGCAGTAACTGCAAACAAGGATGCGCAACAGTATTATGTAGTAAACTGCTTGGAAGTTGGAAACCGAGTTTGGAATAGTCTCAAACTTTCAATCTTTGTTGATGTAACCTAAGTCACACACATTATTTGTGTAACTCACCCGAATCTTAGTAGTTGGGGAGAACAGGGCCGAAATGGACACATTGTGCTATTTTTGGTTGCCCTATGTTTTTTGAACTTCAAAACTTCCTTAATAACAATCCAGAGGGCAACCTTGTCAAATCAGTTGGCCTCACTCTAAAAATTGGACTTAAATTCAGACCTATAGGATCTCTGCATTGCCATTTTGGTTAATATATCAAAATGATCTCCATTCATTCTTCTATTGAGCAGTACTACATAGCCATAGAATACTGCTGAACATCACACATTCATGTACCTAAATATACCTCACCCCCTACTTAATGGTGTGACGTCAGATTTTGACAACATATGAATAATACCTGGACTAAATACTTTGCTATGAATATTTGAAGCCTAGAAGCTGTATTTTTGTTTTCAGATACATAAACTATGATATCAAGTTTGAATTACATGTATTACTGTGTATTAATCATTCTTAAATCTTAAGCACACTGCCAGCGGAATGATGCGACTGTATTTCACGAAGTACGCCAACCGGAATGGATTTCATGAAATGCACCATTTCCACTTTCTTTGTTCTAGTTAAGATGATATTTAAGAGTAAGTACTGAAATAACATTTACTAATTAAGAGTAAAGATAAGTTTCAGACAGTACATCTTTGCTAAGAGTTTAGTTAACCAACCATGTATTCGTATTGTTCTATTCACACAGGTGTCATTATACGGAAACGCCTCAACTTATTTAAGGCAATATAAGTATAAGTACTTTCAAAACAATTGTATATATAATTAACATCAATGCCAAATATTATTAATTGCTTTTCTCGGTTTTTAGATTTGATCAAGTTGGGTAACCTGTGACGGATGGAAGAGACAATCTGCCTTGGGACGTCAGGCCCATAGGGCTAACCAACTTTGAACGAGGCATAGTTTGCCAAAAGAACACGCAGACAACACTACAAAGAGTTAGATAGGTTACTGCATTAAGTGTTGCCATTGAGAAGAGGCAAGATCATATTGCAAAGCGATTAGAAAGAGATTTGGTGCTAGATGTATTGGAACACAACTCTGTGATGTGGCACGAGGAGTGCAGACATTGGTATACCCTGCAGAAGAGCTGTGGTATGGCTGCCAAGAAACAGATGACTGGTATGCCTGCAGAAACCCAGGCCAATGATGAACATATTGTTTCTGTGGCCACCCCTGAATACATGACAAGATCACAGAGAAGTACGTTTGACTATATGACTCAGTGCATTATTTGTGAAAAGCCAATCACAAAGCAAGAGTGCCAGCGTTGCAATGACCCAAAGTCGTGGAGTCATTAAAACAAAAAGCAGACGAATTAAATGAGAGACATACTTGATAGAATACAAACTTACTCTGGTGCAGATGCTGATCTAGTTGCAAGTGATGTGCGATATCGTACGCCATGCATTAATGCCTATATAAACAACTGCCAACAGTGATGTGAAAGACAGGGACGATGCTTTCCTTTCTCTCACTGAAGAATTGCATACCCAACTGATTGTCAAGAAATGTGTTGTGTATCTTTCAGCTGTACGCAGGTCTGCCTATGTGACAAAAACAATTTCCGTAATGACCAACATCGCACCCCCCCCCTCTCCGTCGCATCCTGCCCTGGTCCACAAGGTTGCCAATCAAACCTTTCTCTCTGAAGTGACAAGCCCAGCCTATTCATGGTGCCTGGGAATCCAGGAAGTTACTAATTTAATCATCAAAAGAAGATATACTTTGTCTCAACATAATTATTGTGTTGCTACACTGTAACTCCTGTCAGTGATTAAGGTGTCAGTTAGCACTTCAAAGGGATGCTTGCTTAGCAAAATCCAATAAGTTACATTGTGTTAATTACAGCTGTCAAAGTGCATGCATGGCCAAACATGCCCAAGTGTTTATGTCTGTAGAGCTTCACCGTGGGAAAGAAAGCGCCGGTGAATAGCCAATAATCATCCAACGAGCTTCTAAATTTACAATACACAGCAAGAAACATTATAATTATTATATTACTAACAGTCAATGACAAAGTTAATTTGCTGTATTCAAATAAAAACCTTTGAATAAAATATGATAGTTTTATATTGCAATTGCGACAATTATAATATTCTTCTAAAACATTTTATAATTATATTCATAACTTTCAGAAAACCGTAACTATTTTAATGTAATTTAATGGTTCTACCTAACGTCATCTTAGTTTATTTATTTCATTATATAATTCTACCTGTAAATGTTATTAATGTCCAGACGCACATTAATGACACTGATATTTTTTGGCTGTTGCTGTTGACTGACAGATGCAGACATAATAATATGCCCAAGTGCCACGGCAGTCATCAGCAGGCTGCTGGCAGTCAAAGTTGTTACATTGTACACAGGCACAGCATTGGATGACTCACGGTACTGAGTACTATTGACTTTGTAGAACTTGTAGTGGACTAAATATTTGTTAATAAATTGTAACAAGTAAACATATGAGTTTCTTCAGGGCATCTCGAGCAGCATTATTTATAGATTTAGCAATTATTTAATGTGTCTCATTTTCTGTAGTCGGATATTTGTATTCCAGTAATACGGCGGCAGTTTCTGTAATGCCGTAATCTGAGGTAAATTTCCATAATGATTACGGAAAATCCGTAATGGTAAGCAGCCATGTATACATGACAGGTATAGGATCCTACTACAAGAGTAGGACTTAACATGAGGCGATGTGTACAGAACAATGGTACACAGCCCTGTATACATGACAGGTATAGGATCCTACTACGAGAGAAGGGCTTAACATGAGGCGATGTATAGGATCCTACAACGAGAGAAGGGCTTAACATGAGGCAATGTGTACAGAACAATGGTACACAGCCCTGTATACATGACAGGTATAGGATCCTACTACGAGAGAAGGGCTTAACATGAGGCGATGTGTACAGAACAATGGTACACAGCCCTGTATACGTGACAGGTATAGGATCCTACTACGAGAGAAGGGCTTAACATGAGGCGATGTGTACAGAACAATGGTACACAGCCCTGTATACGTGACAGGTATAGGATCCTACTACGAGAGAAGGGCTTAACATGAGGCGATGTATAGGATCCTACAACGAGAGAAGGGCTTAACATGAGGCAATGTGTACAGAACAATGCAGCTGAGAAAAACGAATACAAGCTCACTTTGGGGACAACTTAACCTTTTGGCCTTATTTTAGTTATTGTAGTCGATAATGCTTTCAAAATGATAGAAGAGTTGAAACATCAGGTACTTGATTGTGATAATGATGTTTCAGTTATCCAAGAATCTGTCAAGCTCTTACACAGAGATACAAAATCTTGCACACTTGAGCAACTGGTCAAAAGTGAAAATGGATATAATTTCTTCAATATGTCACACTCAAGCTGCCTCTATGATCCCATGCAAAATGTTTAATTTTGCAGCTACCCTACTGTCTGGTAAATATATCCCAGTAGGGCATGGAGGAAAAGCTTGCTGTGAAGAAGAACTTGAAGAAAAGGCACTTCATCTATCCCAGCATCTTCTGTATGTCATACGTAAACTTCCAACACCACTAACTCTAGGAAGTGCATTCTACATCTACAATGACACACGCAGCGAGAACCTAATCACCTTGTTAAACCATATGAACGAAAGTGTCAGTTACGCCACCTTCCAGAGCTATCTTACATCTATGTGTGAGAAAATGATGGAAGAGGACCGCGAGGAAGGATCTTTTCCCTCCAGTGATATCAGGGTGTAAACATCATTCACTTTGCCATCGGCAACGCAGGTTGGCTTGAGAAGACACCAGATGGGTCAACCTTCCATGCAATCACCACCAACGTGTATGGCTATGAAAAGAACACTGTCGGAAATGTAGAGAGCTGATGTAGAGATGACAGAATCAGTTGATCAAAATCAAGCGATGATAGATGTGCTTTACATCATTGTTGAGAACATAACACAAAGACACCAATTGTGACCTGACAGCACATCACCAAGATAAGAATAGCAAACCTGACAATGTGTGCAGTTCAACACTTAGTCATCCACGTAAAGGACAATTTTGTGACATTCCAAGGCTTACAACAACAAAGAAAACAAAACGATCAATGGGTGTGGTCAGCCCTTCTCCAATCGAGCCACACTACATCTCTCTGTGCGAAAGGCGTAAAGTCAGATCACTTGAAGCAATGACGCTTGCAGATTTGTAACCTCGATGTGATCCATATTTCCATCTGATGAACATGGCATGGCAGCTGTGCCGTTCCCACCTATAAAGATAGTAGAGCTCGAAAGCAACTATACCAAAGTATGCATGCCCACAAATTATTACGTGAGGCAATGGCTAAGCTACAAATGGATGCATTTGAAGAATGGTATCTGGAAAGGAATGATGACGCTCAATTTCGTGGACTGGCTGTTGACTTGCAAAACATTTGTAACTTGCTGGACATGGAGTGAAATGAAAGACCCAACATTAGCGAAACTCACTTTCCATTGAATCCCTTATCCAAACTTCAGAAACAGACGGACAAGGAGAAATTACATCAACATGATTGACATTCTTCTGAAGTTCACTGCATCTCACCGTGCAGGCAATTGGTAGGAGAGTTTGGCCGAGTCTAGTAACATGCTCCCTACATTGTTGCTGCTGGTCGTCACAACTACAGCTATTCACTGCCACTCTACCTAAAGGAAATTATTAACCTGAAGAACACAGCACCAGATGTTTACTTCATGAAAGGTCGCTTTGTTGTGAGAAGAAAAGCTGGCTCGTTTAATTGAGTACCAACTGACATGACTCTTGAGCAGACATACAACAGAGATGTGAAGGAAAGTGCGAATGGGCTTACAGGGATAACCCTGGATGCTAAAGCAAGAAGCAGTATCATCCCAGTTCAAAGGAATGATGAACCTACTGCACCATGAAGAAGGGAAACAAGAAATGGTCAGTCAAAACGGTAGCTTGCATTCAACAGCACATGATCAACCCTTTCACGGTAGACTGTAGCAACATGCTTCATATTGCCACTGGACAGGCAGCCACTGCAGCCATCAAGGACATGGAAAATGTGGAAGAAATTGGCAAGACTGAGCTCGAGAAATCCTTGAATGACAACTCAAAGAAAGTTGAGAAAAAACTAAAACTTCACACTTTTGAAGAACTGCATAAGCTGCTGGGAAAGACATATATCTTGAGGAAACCATTGGAGAATATGAATGTTCAAAGGTACCGCCAGCCCTGTTTGAGACAGATGGGCCGATGCATCATGGTTCTAAGGCAGGATGGTTGACAGCTGTGTTGAAAGAAACGAAAAGATGGAGGAGAAATTACAAGAATCCGACAAATGTACTGTTCTGATTGTGGATACCGTGTTTCATTCAGCAGCATCAGTTTCTTGAAGGTGAAACATTCAGCCAGTATCAAGAGACTTGTGTGCTCATATGCACAATATCAGCTCATTGCAACAGTATCCACTTACAAAGAGATAGATATGACTGTGGTGACTTCAGAAAAGAAGCAAAGCGACACCGAAGGATTGCCAGAAAAACGCTGAAGAAATATGAGGTGAGAGGAGCAATCAAGACACCCAAATTAAAAGAGTTCATGGCATCAGATACCAACAAAGCAGCAAAACTACAAGAGTTCATATGTTGTTCACGGGAACAGCCAGAAGCCAAACAATCAATGACCATCACACTGTATATTTCTGGTGGTTTTCTGGATGAGACGAAAAGCATATGCATCACACCTGCTGGTATAACAGATGTCTCGGATCTTGCCTCGAGTCAGGAGGAATGTGATACGCACATAGTACTACATGCCATCTACAATGTGCAACAGCTAGGAGGTAAACGTGTTGTGGTTCATGGCAATGACACTGATATCGTTGTCATGTTAGTGTACTATGCCTCTACTATATTGTTGATTTGGATCAAAAAGTTTCCAGATCAGTGGATCCCAGTTTATGAGCTGGCAAAGTCGTTGGGTTCAGACGACTGTAAACTTCAACCCTTCTGCCTGCCTTCTCAGGTAAAGATGATACAAAACCAGAGTGCTAAAGATTCGACACAACTTAGACTGCATGTTATTAGCTTCATGTGGAGAAGACCTATGAGGTGACAAATGAACTGATAACAGAAGCCATGAACATCCTGATGGCATTTTATGGTGGACAGACTTTTGAAACTGTGGCGGCACTTCGTGCAACATCTGCTAAGATCCCTGTTGGCCACCCTTGTGCAGGAGAATGCCCACGTTGCTGTTCCAACATTGCCCCCTGCTACTACATTCGGTTGGAAGATGGGTGACACACACCTGGAGCCAGTATCCATGCTGAACTCACACTGTCGCTTATAAGTTGCAGATATGTTGCAAACGAATGCATTCGTAACTGTTCTTGTACAAAATCGCAAGTGCCATGTTGTGTTGCTTGCAAATGTGAAGGAAAAGAAGTCAGATGTGGTTGAGTAGTCCTGCTAAGAACTCTTGCTGAAAGCAATGGCTCTGATGACAGTGACATAGATGACTAATGACAATGTTTAAGACTTTGTTAAGTAACATGTTTGCTTAATTCTTGCGATGTACACTTGACAACTTGTTTCTCTGAATTTTATCACAAATTGTGTTATCAAGCTTGTGATTATTATTAATTGATAGACGTTGATGCAGTACTCACTCTTAAATCATGTTTACTACACAGCAGAAAATGGAAATAATGCAAGTAACGAAATCTAGTCCTACTGTTGTCATGTCACGATCAACAACAATTAGGGGGTGGGGTACAATTTTTGGTTTATGAATGCGTGGTATTTAGCATTATTTAAATATTATGTTGCAGTCATCAATAGATAAATGAATGACGATTATCTTGATATAATAAACATGGATATTGACTATGTATTAAGGTAACTATGGTATATTCGATATATGATGTCGACAGCAAAACCGATGTGGATTTTTTCGACATATTGTTCAATATTTTGTCTCTAGCTTCCTCAAAAATAAATATATCGATAAGTATTTTTCAGTTCTTCGTCTTGTCAGATATTTTGATACCACATATAGCTACATAGCCCTATATCTACTACGTAAATTTGACAACATCCAATTATGACAAAATGGTCACTCAGAGTCCCAATAGGCATGAATGTAAGTCAAATTTTCAGAGTGAGGTCAACTGATTTGAGAGGGTTGCAAAAATAGCTTGATGTGACAATAACCCCCAAAATTAGGCCCCGTGCTCCCTGACTATAGACACTTGTATTTCAGATGTCTTTATTCAAGATTGATGTTCACGACAATATGGAATGTGTCAAGAGAAGCTACTGAACGTGTGACATTGTTGCTAACGCCGAGACAGGGTCTGGAACGTACCAAGCATGCAGACATTGAGGCCGTCCATCAACTCCTGCATGGTGTGCTGGAATATGCAGCGAATGTAGTAACGTGTTAGCTTCGAGTTCATGCTCGCAACAAATGCCCCAACACTGCGTCCCTTCGTCACTGAATCATGGTAGCAATCAATGCCAATCAACATCAGCTTCTTCCACTTTAACAGACAAACAAGATTATCTCTAACATTTTTGATTAAAGTTCTCTCTTCAATCCAACTTCCCCCACTTGTCTTATTTCATAATCATTTTACAAAAAAATCAGACCTCTAGTGATCCAAAAGACGTGGCTCATTTCTAAAAATGTTTCACTTAGTTTGGATAAAAAGTTCTGGATCACATGAATAACTCATCATCACTAGGCCAGGTTGACATTTAGCAAAAAGTGCATGTTCATTTTTAGTATAGAAAAGAACACGAAGTCTATTCATGACGGTATAAAGATTATACATACCAGGATTTCGACACACCAAACATCGCCACCAAGCTTGCAGTTCAGCTGGATAGCTATCTTTGTTGCAATTGATATCAAATTCCGTTTATTGGCAAGTGTACGGCCAATGATCACCTGACTCGGCACTGAAATGAGAAAATCAAGTTAGGGTTGCATTTCAGAAACGGAAATTTTCCACCAGTGGAAACCTGTTTTCATAGAAACAGTGGCAGAAACTGTTACAAACCTATTTTCACCAGTGGGAACTGGCGGAAACCTCCAAAAATGTCTCGAATAAACTACATAATACATGCCCATTTTGCCACTAACACTGATCTTATTTGGACTCATGGCTGGTTTCCCTACCAACTGTTTGGGAATCAAGTTTAATTTTCACCATGGCCAATCATTCAACAAATACGCTGTAACTGTTAGACTCAACCATGGCTGTATTTGTTCAACCGGTAATATCATTATTTATATGCCACTGAAGCTTCTTGGAATTTGAAAAGACCAAGAACGCAACAACATACGTTTCATAGCGATATTGGTGAATGTGAAAACTTGATTGTGCCTTACCTGGATGGGTGACACAGCAGAACTTCTTAATGGCGTCATAGCGGTCCTTCTTGTTGGTGGGCAGGACACAGACAGCCAACTGGGTGTTGGGGCCCACCTGGTCCTCCAACGTGCGCAGGTAGGTCTGGGTGTAGTCATCAGGCAGCTCACACCTACAGTCAGCAACCAGTAAATAGAGTGTTTGCTGTCCTTCCCATAGTCCACACTCACCTGTCGTCTAAGAACACAGTTCCTACACTTGAACATCAAAATGATTCCTCACCATTTAGAGACCTCATAACCCTCTCATGGCCAGAACACCTGAATTCGCCCGTATACAGGGGCATATTTTAACTGGTACCACAAAACAGTGTCATCCAATAACGGCAATTTATTTTGGCAGTTAGCGATAATATTGAAGTTTCACTGGGAAGTGTCAAAAGTCAGCACTGTTGGCAATTTCTGTGGCTAAATAGTGCCAACCACCACGCAGTTTTGTAGTCGAACTCAGCATCACACAATTTCCGGTCCCTCTTTTATGCCACGCAGTGAATATTTTAAAGGGGATTTTTCAGCTAATGAGATTAAAGTTTAACATTTGCTGCAGGCATAACATGGAATTATTCCCAAAACACGCATCTGCAGGCAATTTCTACGATTAAATGCTAACTTTTGAGCAGTCTATTTTGTTGTAAAGAAGTATTAATGCGCCGCACGACGAAGCAGGTGGTGTTTTTTAGCTTTGTTGTAATTCTCGACGTTGTCATTATGTCGAACTCCAGTGATTGGGATTATGATGGGAGTTTATAACGAACGTTGCTATCGAAGGGAATGTTTTACACTATGATTACGTTTTTTTAATATAACACTGACTTAATAGTTCAGACAGGATGACGGCTATGATTGTGAAGAATGCCATTTTGTATAAAATCTTGTATGGGTGTCAGCCAAATTAATTTTTTAAACTTACAATTCTATTCTATTTACAAAATCACTGCTTTCAAAGACCTTAATACTACCCAATAAAATTCCTTGTGCTTCAAAGATTTCCAGGCATTGTATGAACCATGTAAAAAGTGTTCTTACATGACTGGTTTGTTGACATGGATACCCATGGGATGCCCAACGCGACTGAGGGTTTGGAGGAAGTCGTGCGCATTGGGAGCATCACGCCTGGTGAACAGCATGATCCACTGGTCCAGGGGCACACACTGCTCTAGCTCCTGGCCTCGCATCTCATGCGACCAGTCAGCTTTAAACGGCTCGTAGTCGAAAGTTACTGGCCCGGATTTTGTTACCGTCAAAAATACGCTGATACTGAGGTGCAAAACATTATTAGTCTTTTTTTTATAATTTTACCAACAAAGTTGTTATAAGTTACTATACACATATTGATTGTTCAAAGTGAGATGTCCAAAGCTAACAATATTGTAAATGTTCAAATGTGTACTCAGATGCATATATACACTATTTGCCAAGTTTAAATAAAGTGTGGCCAGTGTGACAGCAGCTAGTCAGTCCGTAGTTGAGTTGACGCTGCTTCCATGTACAGGTCAATCAAGGCATTAGACTATTTCATGGTTCATTCGCTAGGTGGCACCACCCAAAATAGGTGGCCTTCACCTTGGCCTTGCTGACGCAGCGTTACATTTTGTTTCTGTCACTTTAGCCACTAGTTAAATTTGGATTTAAGCTGTATTCCTTTCATATATTTAGAGAAGAAAAATCGTGCATAATTCTAAAGTCGAGGCAGCTTCCAACCACCGTACAAAGTGTGTCCAAGGGACGCGGCGGGACTTAATAGATGGCGTCTCTCGTCATAAAAACCTGCGCTACCGGTGATTAGAAAATTTATTCTATGGCTTTGAACGCCGTCGTCCGCATGATAAGTGTTGGAGTTTGGACTCATTATTGATCAGAATTAGTATCTACGTTATGTTTACAATGTCCTATAACTGAGTTGGGTCTAAGAATTCTAGCGAACTGCATCTGATAACCGATGTGGTCGTGCCGTGACTGCCGCTTCATCTCGGCGGCGTTTGAGAACTGGAAATCAGTGGTCCGTCGGGCCAGTAAAATATAAGAACTGGTGGTCCGAACTGGCCCGAAAGCTTCAAAAAAGGCACCGGGCCATCAGGCCAGTGTTAATGTCGAGGCCTGTAATTATAGCAAAATGTTGTCACCGGAAGTTCATTTATTCCAAGTATGTAGCATATTGGGGGAATGATTAGTGAAGGTGATGAAAACATGAAACAACACCACACTCTTACGGAGGGTGAATCACGTGAATAACCATGGCCACTTGGTGCAGCAAGATATAATCATGTGCAAAGCAGTGAACACCACACAAAACCATTCATGTTATGGTGGGCCTCGATGTCATCAATTCACAGAGGAACAGCAAAGAAAAGGCAGACATAGAAGTGAGATTGTTATTATCCGACTGAACAGACATTGCTTCTTCAGTTTCATTGCACTGTCAACGAACTTCAGAAAGTAGCGTCTTGCCATCTTTCAAAGCTGTGAGTGAAATTCTACCACAATAATCTCCTTGTCCCATGCACCCATATTCAAAACAGTGATTCAATAAATATATGCAAAAACAAGTATGTTAAAATACACGTATAGTCATTTTATTTTAGCATCCACTCCCTACAGAAATAAGACTACCTTCAGTATATCTCCCACAGACAATCATAATCAAAACCTACACAACTACTGTACATTGCATTACGAGAGGAGAAAGATCCTCAATTGAAAAGATGAAAATAACAAGAACATTTTTGTTGTAAAATCATATCACACAGTATTAACAGTATAAACTATGACCCACTAAAGGATCAATGGAGCCCGAAGACCAACACTGTGAAGACGGGATTACAAACCACACGGCCACGCTGTCGGATTTTCTCCCGAGGCAGTACTCGAGCCTGAATGTTCAGCAAGTCCCTGTCAAAGGCAAGGCCCCAGCGAGACAACTCTTCCTTGACCTCCGGGTGCCTGTTATGGCAGATGCAAATTAGATTATTTCATCATCAACCGAGATATTCTACACACTGAACAATATACACAAATTACTAACTAATCTAGAACAATTAACAGTACTGACTGATGCCATGACTCACTAATTGATCTTGTCGATGAAGACAGACAGTCTATCATAGCGAACCTCTGGTGCGATGCGTGTGTGAGTCGCCAAGTCCTTCATCACGTGGAAGTCTTTGCGCACTTCCTCCGACAGACCTGCACACACACCATCACATTTGACACTCCACACAGGCCAATCTCACACAGGTTAACATGTATAGCTGTGTTTCCTCACACGTACAATGTTTATACAAGAACAATAGAAAATAAAAAAATATATACTAGCCACAATAAGAAACTGCGCATGATACAAATGTCATTATATTGCTAAAAAATTAGCCAAGAGGCCCTGAAGTCCTTTGGACTAATACGTCTATATGTGACCCCAGCTGACCAAATGAGTGATAAGTCAGAAAAATTGTAACATTGTTTTCTTACATTCTTGTAAAGGTTGGGTAGGGTGCTTTACATGTAGGGATGGGACGATTCATTTTTTTGATTTTCGATTCAATTTTTGATATTTGGTCTACGGTTCGATTTATTCACGATACTTTCCACAAGCACGCCAGCTATCACAAATACATTTTAATAAACTGTTTTAAGTGCAACAAACTTTATTTTTAATGGTCACTTGTAAAATAATTGTAAATAAATGTATCATAAAAAGAAAAACTACAGGACAAAACTATATCTTGACTAGAAAACAAAAATACCATTTTGGTAAAGTCCAAATTACACAATTGTCAACCGTCCATCATCTCAATTGACTTCATGAACTAAAGTTCTAAGTTTTTGTTCAGGAAGACCAACATATCCACATTTTTGGGCTTGAGATTGGTCCTCAGCGCTGTCACCACATCCCCTGCTGTGGAGAAGATCCTCTCGGATGGAACAGAAGTCCCAGGAATGGCGAGATAACACTGGGCTAGCTTGCCCAACAGAGGATACTGACAGGATTTCTTCCTCCACCAGTCTGTGGCAGAATCCTTCAGAGGAATGGGGATCTCCTTCCTATACCTGGCAATCTCATCATCAATTTGTGATTGCAATGATTGAGTAGTGGGCCCACTAACACCTGTTATCAGAACATCTGATCCAAATAAATCCTCCAATGCTTTTGGTTCATCTGAATCATCTGAATCGGATTCTATCCATGCAGATGCTGCCTCAGTTCTACTCGCAGATGGAGTGGGTGCGGGGTCATCTTCCTGCTTGATCTGTGGCTGAGTGACAGATGGGCCATGTAAGTCAGATAGACGAGACAGCGGAGGAGCAGCATCACTGATGGTGGACGGAGTGGGCTCTTGCTGACTACCTGGTTCAGATTTTTGGCCGATCTGCAAGCTCTGAAATATGAAGCACAATAAATATTAAGTTTTAATTATAAAATTGCAATGCTTGATTAATTATTGTTGTCATGGTAATACTTGATTTGCTTACAAGTACAACATTAATCGTGTATTCATGTTTATGAAAAAAATAAAAGTATTTCAAATCTGAACAGATTTGTTTTGTGATTTAAAAATCACATTTATAAGATGCACACCTGGACAGCATATGGACATTGGATAGAGTTTACACAAAGTGCTCTCAGTGACATGGCACGGAACACCTCGTCACGCTTGTAGGGCTCCACATAAGGTAGGGCGAGGAATCTTGGATCCAATGCTGTACACAAGAGAAGCATCTCCTGTATCTCTGGCTCAGTGTAGCGTTTGTCGATGTTCTGCTTGATGGCAGCCTTCATCTGTTTGATGATTGGTGGATCCCGTTCGTCATGAACAGTCATTGATTCACGGATCTGGTTCAGGAGTGGGTGGATAAGTGACAAGGTGGGACTTTTCTCCTCACACATACTGGTGGTCATCGTCTTGAGTGGTTTCAGCAGTATCATCACACGCTCAGCATTTAAGATGTCATTATCGGTCAGGGTGTCAATGTCCTTGTCATCCTTCCTGATAGATGGACTGACCAAGGTGGCTGCTATTGAGGGCTGTTGGTTCAGATATCGTCTCACCATGTCAAAGGAGCTATTCCACCTCGTGTCCACATCAATCATCAGTCGATGCTCCGGTAGCTACAAAAGCTTCTGCTTCTGTTTGAGTACACCTGCAGCTGTGGTACTTTTCCTGAAGTACTTCACAATCTTGCGGATTCTGGCTAGAAGTGTATTCATGGTTGGCACAGTCAGGGCTTTCTTTGCAGCCAGATTCAATGTATGAGCGAAGCACCTCACATGTGGACCATAACCACTCTCTCTTACTCCCACTTCTATGTTGGATGCATTGTCTGTGACAATAGGCAAATATCATCCCAGGACGCTCAATGTTCCAGTCAGCTACAGATTTCTTCAGGTGTTCTGCCAAGTTGTCACCAGTATGCGCGTCGTAGCTCACTTTGGTTTCCAGGATAGTACGTTTCATTATCCAATCATCTGTGATGTAGTGAGCTGTCACAGCAGTATAATTCTCCACAGCTCTGGATGTCCAGGCATCTGTCGTGATTGCGATGAGTATCTGCATGTCCAATTCTTCTTGCAATTTTATCCTAGTTGCCTGGTACATGCTCAGAATGAGTTTGTCGGAGAAATACTTCCTGGAGGGAATCTGAAATGACACAGGTGAAATAATTTTTAGAACATGTAGAATTCGAAATTGTACATGTAAAACAGTTTAATATGAATTATGGTAATCTAGGACTTCGGTAATTACAGACTGGTAACCTCGGTCCCCTAGTAATTTCAGACTGGTAATCTTGGCTCCTATATTTTATGACAATATTAAATCTTTGAATTGCGTATTTATATAAATATATGTATATAAGTGTATGTAAGCCGATGACCAATATGTAAATAATAATCACATCCCAAAAAGTGGTCAACCAAAAACCAAAAAATTGCCATCTACAACAATGTTACAATACATGGTGCGTCCCCAATTGAATGGACCTGTTCAATAGAAATAATACATTGGAAAACTATAACAATAGTCGATCATTTATGATACAATTATATGAAATAATATTAATTATTAGAAAATTTGATCGAGTGTTTTAAAATTATATGAATGATAATACATGACATTACATGATCGTATTTGATATAATTATATGATAATATATGAAATGAAAATAAAAATATACAAACTGAAGCTTACTGGTGCAATCATAGTTCTGTTATTCACATTTTTCACACATAATAAAGCTTATATTTTTTTAATATATCCATATTTTGGTCAAATGTAAGAACTGAAAACATAGCCTTCTTATTTTGATCAAGTTTGAGACGCTAATGATATATATTCGAAAATCACTAGAGCCTTTCTCGTTGCTGATAATTTAATTGACAAATATCCGTTATGGATTTGTTAATTATTGATTTAAAAACTGGATGGCATCATATGTCACCTGTGCTGCCACATGGGGAATCATTCTGAATCAAGAACTCTAACAATAATAGGGGGCCGAGATTACAGACCGTAATTAAGTCCGAAGTTACCACTGACCTTTAGTATGGCCTAAATGATACAATACTGTATAGCCTTTTACAAATATTTATCTTATTGACTATACAATTTAATCTTTAATTGGTGACTTGTATAATTCATACCTCATACTTGGGTTCCAGAACACGTAGGAGCTCTTTAAATCCTGGCTTTTCCACCACTGTGTAGGGTCTGAGATCTGTCACTATAAATTTCCCGATTTGGTTAGTGATGGCAGTCGATCGTGGAGAATTGAATGGCATCTTCTGTTTCAACTGAACAGCTTCTTTAAGTTTTTGTTGTTTTGGGGCGGGATTGGAGACTGGTTTACTGTCACTTTCCGATACCTTTGTAGCCGGATTTGAAGAATATTCTGGGTGGTGTCTGTTCAAATGTTGTATCATATTGGTGGTATTTCCAGTCTTGTATTTCATTACGGTACGACAAATCCTACAGACAGTTGAGTCCTTCTGTACCTCTCTAACTCCCTGAGGTGTTTCTGTCATTGGATGGCCGAAATGTTTCCAAACATACGACCTATATGTCGATGCAGGCTTTGTTAAAAGACCGACAAACTTTTCCTTGCACGCCATGACAGCGTGTTGCCTGTTGGGTCTGGGATAGCCCATGCAAACATGTCACGTGCAGCGGAATCGAGCGCTGTGATTGTCCGAAACGCCTTACCACGTCATCGGGATTCCTAGCAGAGTGCAAGCTACGGAAACGCTGATGTGCCATTTAAAAAATCAAAATAAACCGCGGTACGCAAACTGAAAAACGGTGCACCGAACCGTGGGCCTAATACCGCGAATACCGTGAACCGCGATTAATCGTCGCGCCCTTATTTACATGGTTTCAAAAATTATGACTGCTACAAAAATTGGCGAAGATATGGAGCATTGAACATGGTAAGGGTCAAAAAGTGAAAAAAAGAAAACGGCTGTTGAAGTTTTACATTATATATGCAAATGGATTGCATGGAAATATTACATGCATGACATTCAAATCTGGCACACAGTATGTGATATGTATGTTATGTTGCAATGATACACTGGAAGTACAGATGTGCTGCTACAAAGACTTATCAAGTTATGCCAGATTATGTCTTTATGTATAAAACTAAGAGGACAGATTATTTGAGAGCAAAAGGTTGACTAAAGAAAATTTAAAATGACGAAGCTAATGCAGAGATTAAGAGAATTGACTAGAGGGTATAAATGCTTTATAAAACAAATATCAAAATGCTACCATAAACAGTTTCCTGAAAACTTGCACAACCTAAATCATAGCAAGCCAGCAGAATACTGTGATATACTTAATAAAGCAAGTAACAGCAGTGAACAATGTGGAAATATTTCACTGGATAAGTTTACGAACCACTTTGAAAAACTCGGTGAAAAACCTGAAAATGAAACTGCAGCTAGTGAGATACCTTTTGATCCAAGAAAGATTTCCCAGTCAAACGAACACATAAACAGACCATTCACGCAAGATGAGGTACTAATGCAAATAAAAAAACTCAAAAACAAAGGCATGTGGTATTGATAATGGATTCCCATTACACATTATAGTTACAGCCCACATGGAGGCATTCAGTTTGACACTGGGACAATGGCAGGCAGTGAGCTGACCACTAGTCCAATACACAGATTTACAGCTGGTCCCCCAACTCAGCAACCCCAGTGATCAGGGCAATGTCCACTATCCAGTTATAAATAGAAATCAGTAGTGGCTGCTGGAGGCAGCAGTAGAGAAATAGCAGAGAAATTTTGCCTTTTGGGGGCCCTAAGGTGCCCTTAGAAGTTAGAATGATTCAGTCAATTACACATTTCTTGTGTACAGTGACACTACCACATGAAATGTATATGCAAAATTAGAGAAAAAGTTGCTGAATAGTTTTTTGAAAAAATAGGCAAAATGTTACATTTTTACCAGTTTTGGGGTCCTTGGTGGCCCTAGGGAGCAGTTAGAATGATTCAATCAAAAACAGATTTCTCGTGCACAGTGGCAGTACCCTAAAATATGTCTATGCAAAATTAGAGAAAAAGTTGCTGAATGGTTTCTGAGATATGGCAGCTAACGGCGGACGGCGGACACAGAGTGATGGCATTAGTCCATTGGACTTTCGGCCCAAAGGACTACAAATCACAAAACAAATTAAACTGGAACTGAAGTCAATAAGTGAGGTGCAACCTTTTCCCACATTGATAACATTGAAGCTACAAAGGCGTCACTTCATGGAGCATACTTTCCCAGGCAGAAATCTCTAGTTAATAACCACAGTTGCAAGTAATTAAACAAGCCAGGAAATTCATGATAAAATGCCGTTGTTACTCTCATAAGACACAATGCTATCTGCTAAGAACGGCTAGAATCTTCTTTTGAGGAAGTACTGATTAAGACAGCCTCTAGACCAGTTTAGCCAGCTTGCAGTAGCACCTTGCAGCCTGGCCAAAGAACAATGGGAATTGTGACACTGTTAATCCACCCTCTGGACAAACAGTAGTCTTAAACACCTCCAGCTACATGGCTTTTTATTAATTAGCAATTTTAGGTGAATAACAAATTGGGATCAGAACTTAGGTATTCGGTATTTTGCATGGTTTATTATTTTGTAGATTGAAAACAATCTGTAGGAGAGCTATATAAAGTGTGTGATGTCAGAAAACTGTGTAATTTATTGTAATTGATGTAATTGTTTCAATTAAACAAAATAATTAAAATTATTTGATATTTTCAAAACCAGAATAAATTACAATTACAGCATTTGTCTGTAATCAATTACAAATACAATTATGTAATTGGACCCAGCCATGCTCAGGACTGGGCGAAAGTGACCTGAATAACGAGGTGACCTTATTAGTGGTACTAATTTCTATACTTAACTCTTATGGAAATAATGTGGGGCTGCCTACGGTGACCTTAACTGCAAGGTGGCTGTAATACCAAGGTGACTATAAAGCAAGGTTCGACTGTACTATATTTAGAGCAGTTCTATAGGTAGCACATTTCCTTGAAAGAATCTGCAGCATCTGGTAAATGCACACTACATTCCTCCGCCTCCAGCCATGCTGCAATTACTGCATTAAAACTACTTCATATGCACCCACTACTGCCAGTACAGGAATGAGAGCAACATTTGATTAAAACTACTTCATATGCACCCACGACTGTCTGTACAGGAATGAGAGCGACATTTGGTTAAAACTACTTCATATGCACCCATTACTGTCTGTACAGAGATGAGAGTGACATTTGATTTTAAAACTACTTCATATGCACCCACTACTGCCTATACAGGAATAAGAGCGACATTTGATTAAAACTACTTCATATGCACCCACTACTGTCTGTACAGGAATGAGAGCGACATTTGGTTAAAACTACTTCATATGCACCCACTACTGTCTGTACAGAGATGAGAGCGACATTTGGTTAAAACTACTTCATATGCACCCACTACTGCCTGTACAGGAATGAGAGCGACATTCGGTTAAAACTACTTCATATGCACCCACTACTGCCTGTACAGGGATGAGAGTGACATTTAATTAAAACTACTTCATATGAACCCACTACTGCCTATACAGGGATGAGAGCGACATTTGATTAAAACGACTTCATATGCACCCACTACTGTCTGTACAGGGATGAGAATGACATTTGGTTAAAACTACTTCATATGCACCCACTACTGCCTGTACAGGAATGAGAGCGACATTTGGTTAAAACTACTTCATATGCACCCACTACTGCCTGTACAGGGATGAGAGTGACATTTGGTTAAAACTACTTCATATGCACCCACTACTGCCTATACAGGGATGAGAGTGACATTTGGTTAAAACTACTTCATATGCACCCACTACTGCCTGTACAGGGATGAGAGTGACATTTGGTTAAAACTACTTCATATGCACCCACTACTGTCTGTACAGTGATGAGAGCGACATTTGGTTAAAACTACTTCATATGCACCCACTACTGGCTGTACAGTGATGAGAGCGACATTTGGTTAAAACTACTTCATATGCACCCACTACTGTCTGTACAGTGATGAGAGCGACATTTGGTTAAAACTACTTCATATGCACCCACTACTGTCTGTACAGTGATGAGAGTGACATTTGGTTAAAACTACTTCATATGCACCCACTATTGCCTGTACAGGGATGAGAGGGACATTTGGTTAAAACTACTTCATATGCACCCACTACTGCCTGTACAGGGATGAGAGCGACATTTGGTTAAAACTACTTCATATGCACCCACTACTGGCTGTACAGTGATGAGAGCGACATTTGGTTAAAACTACTTCATATGCACCCATTACTGTCTGTACAGAGATGAGAGCGACATTTGATTTTAAAACTACTTCATATGCACCCACTACTGCCTATACAGGAATAAGAGCGACATTTGATTAAAACTACTTCATATGCACCCACTACTGTCTGTACAGGAATGAGAGCGACATTTGGTTAAAACTACTTCATATGCACCCACTACTGTCTGTACAGAGATGAGAGCGACATTTGATTTTAAAACTACTTCATATGCACCCACTATTGCCTATACAGGAATAAGAGCGACATTTAATTAAAACTACTTCATATGCACCCACTACTGCCTATACAGGAATGAGAGTGACATTTGATTAAAACTACTTCATATGAACCCACTACTGTCTGTACAGGGATGAGAGCGACATTTGATTAAAACTACTTCATATGCACCCACTACTGCCTGTACAGGAATGAGAGCGACATTTGGTTAAAACTACTTCATATGCACCCACTACTGCCTGTACAGGGATGAGAGTGACATTTGGTTAAAACTACTTCATATGCACCCACTACTGCCTATACAGGGATGAGAGTGACATTTGGTTAAAACTACTTCATATGCACACACTACTGCCTGTACAGGAATGAGAGCGACATTTGGTTAAAACTACTTCATATGCACCCACTACTGCCTGTACAGGGATGAGAGTGACATTTGGTTAAAACTACTTCATATGCACCCACTACTGCCTGTACAGGGATGAGAGTGACATTTAATTAAAACTACTTCATATGAACCCACTACTGCCTATACAGGGATGAGAGCGACATTTGATTAAAACGACTTCATATGCACCCACTACTGTCTGTACAGGGATGAGAGTGACATTTGGTTAAAACTACTTCATATGCACCCACTACTGCCTGTACAGGGATGAGAGAGACATTTTGTTAAAACTACTTCTAATGCACCCACTACTGTCTGTACAGTGATGAGAGCGACATTTGGTTAAAACTACTTCATATGCACCCACTACTGCCTGTACAGGGATGAGAGGGACATTTGGTTAAAACTACTTCATATGTACCCACTACTGTCTGTACAGTGATGAGAGCGACATTTGGTTAAAACTACTTCATATGCACCCACTACTGGCTGTACAGTGATGAGAGCGACATTTGGTTAAAACTACTTCATATGCACCCACTACTGTCTGTACAGTGATGAGAGCGACATTTGGTTAAAACTACTTCATATGCACCCACTACTGTCTGTACAGTGATGAGAGCGACATTTGGTTAAAACTACTTCATATGCACCCACTACTGGCTTTACAGTGATGAGAGCGACATTTGGTTAAAACTACTTCATATGCACCCACTACTGTCTGTACAGTGATGAGAGTGACATTTGGTTAAAACTACTTCATATGCACCCACTACTGCCTGTACAGGGATGAGAGTGACATTTGGTTAAAACTACTTCATATGCACCCACTACTGCCTGTACAGGGATGAGAGCGACATTTGGTTAAAACTACTTCATATGCACCCACTACTGCCTGTACAGGGATGAGAGCGACATTTGGTTAAAACTACTTCATATGCACCCACTACTGTCTGTACAGTGATGAGAGCGACATTTGGTTAAAACTACTTCATATGCACCCACTACTGCCTGTACAGGGATGAGAGGGACATTTGGTTAAAACTACTTCATATGCACCCACTACTGCCTATACAGGGATGAGAATGACATTTGATTAAAACTACTTCATATGCACCCACTACTGCTTATACAGGGATGAGAGCGACATTTGATTAAAACTACTTCATATGCACCCACTACTGGCTGTACAGTGATGAGAGCGACATTTTGTTAAAACTACTTCATATGCACCCACTACTGCCTATGCAGGGATGAGAACGACATTTGATTAAAACTACTTCATATGCACCCACTACTTCCTATACAGGGATGAGAACGACATTTGATTAAAACTACTTCATATGCACCCACTACTGGCTGTACAGTGATGAGAGCGACATTTGGTTAAAACTACTTCATATGCACCCATTACTGTCTGTACAGAGATGAGAGCGACATTTGATTTTAAAACTACTTCATATGCACCCACTACTGCCTATACAGGAATAAGAGCGACATTTGATTAAAACTACTTCATATGCACCCACTACTGTCTGTACAGGAATGAGAGCGACATTTGGTTAAAACTACTTCATATGCACCCACTACTGTCTGTACAGAGATGAGAGCGACATTTGATTTTAAAACTACTTCATATGCACCCACTATTGCCTATACAGGAATAAGAGCGACATTTAATTAAAACTACTTCATATGCACCCACTACTGCCTATACAGGAATGAGAGTGACATTTGATTAAAACTACTTCATATGAACCCACTACTGTCTGTACAGGGATGAGAGCGACATTTGATTAAAACTACTTCATATGCACCCACTACTGCCTGTACAGGAATGAGAGCGACATTTGGTTAAAACTACTTCATATGCACCCACTACTGCCTGTACAGGGATGAGAGTGACATTTGGTTAAAACTACTTCATATGCACCCACTACTGCCTATACAGGGATGAGAGTGACATTTGGTTAAAACTACTTCATATGCACCCACTACTGCCTGTACAGGGATGAGTGACATTTGGTTAAAACTACTTCATATGCACCCACTACTGCCTATACAGGAATAAGAGCGACATTTGATTAAAACTACTTCATATGCACCCACTACTGTCTGTACAGGAATGAGAGCGACATTTGGTTAAAACTACTTCAAATGCACCCACTATTGCCTATACAGGAATAAGAGCGACATTTAATTAAAACTACTTCATATGCACCCACTACTGCCTATACAGGAATGAGAGTGACATTTGATTAAAACTACTTCATATGAACCCACTACTGTCTGTACAGGGATGAGAGCGACATTTGATTAAAACTACTTCATATGCACCCACTACTGCCTGTACAGGAATGCGAGCGACATTTGGTTAAAACTACTTCATATGCACCCACTACTGCCTGTACAGGGATGAGAGTGACATTTGGTTAAAACTACTTCATATGCACCCACTACTGCCTATACAGGGATGAGAGTGCCATTTGGTTAAAACTACTTCATATGCACCCACTACTGCCTGTACAGGGATGAGAGTGACATTTAATTAAAACTACTTCATATGAACCCACTACTGCCTATACAGGGATGAGAGCGACTTTTGATTAAAACGACTTCATATGCACCCACTACTGTCTGTACAGGGATGAGAGTGACATTTGGTTAAAACTACTTCATATGCACCCACTACTGCCTGTACAGGGATGAGAGAGACATTTGGTTAAAACTACTTCTTATGCACCCACTACTGTCTGTACAGTGATGAGAGCGACATTTGGTTAAAACTACTTCATATGCACCCACTACTGCCTGTACAGGGATGAGAGTGACATTTGGTTAAAACTACTTCATATGCACCCACTACTGTCTGTACAGTGATGAGAGCGACATTTGGTTAAAACTACTTCATATGCACCCACTACTGGCTATACAGTGATGAGAGCGACATATGGTTAAAACTACTTCATATGCACCCACTACTGTCTGTACAGTGATGAGAGCGACATTTGGTTAAAACTACTTCATATGCACCCACTACTGTCTGTACAGTGATGAGAGCGACATTTGGTTAAAACTACTTCATATGCACCCACTACTGGCTGTACAGTGATGAGAGCGACATTTGGTTAAAACTACTTCATATGCACCCACTACTGGCTGTACAGTGATGAGAGCGACATTTGGTTAAAACTACTTCATATGCACCCACTACTGTCTGTACAGTGATGAGAGTGACATTTGGTTAAAACTACTTCATATGCACCCACTACTGCCTGTACAGGGATGAGAGGGACATTTGGTTAAAACTACTTCATATGCACCCACTACTGCCTGTACAGGGATGAGAGCGACATTTGGTTAAAACTACTTCATATGCACCCACTACTGGCTGTACAGTGATGAGAGCGACATTTGGTTAAAACTACTTCATATGCACCCACTACTGTCTGTACAGTGATGAGAGTGACATTTGGTTAAAACTACTTCATATGCACCCACTACTGCCTGTACAGGGATGAGAGGGACATTTGGTTAAAACTACTTCATATGCACCCACTACTGCCTATACAGGGATGAGAACGACATTTGATTAAAACTACTTCATATGCACCCACTACTGCCTATACAGGGATGAGAGCGACATTTGATTAAAACTACTTCATATGCACCCACTACTGGCTGTACAGTGATGAGAGCGACATTTGGTTAAAACTACTTCATATGCACCCACTACTGCCTATACAGGGATGAGAACGACATTTGATTAAAACTACTTTATATGCACCCACTACTGCCTATACAGGGATGAGAACGACATTTGATTAAAACTACTTCATATGCACCCACTACTGCCTATACAGGGATGAGAGCGATATTTGATTAAAACTACTTCATATGCACCCACTACTGCCTGTACAGTGATGAGAGCGACATTTGGTTAAAACTACTTCATATGCACCCACTACTGCCTATACAGGGATGAGAGCGACATTTGATTAAAACTACTTCATATGCACCCACTACTGGCTGTACAGTGATGAGAGCGACATTTGGTTAAAACTACTTCATATGCACCCACTACAGGCTGTACAGTGATGAGAGCGACATTTGATTAAAACTATTTATATGAACCCACTACTGCATATACAGGAATGAGAGCGACATTTGATTAAAACTACTTCATATGCACCCACTACTGTCTGTACAGGGATGAGAGCGACATTTGATTAAAACTACTTCATATGCACCCACTACTGTCTGTACAGGGATGAGAGCGACATTTGATTAAAACTACTTCATATGCACCCACGACTGCCTGTACAGGGATGAGAGTGACATTTGGTTAAAACTACTTCATATGCACCCACTACTGCCTGTATAGGGATGAGAGCGACATTTGATTAAAACTACTTCATATGCACCCACTACTGGCTATACAGTGATGAGAGCGACATTTGGTTAAAACTACTTCATATGCACCCACTACAGGCTGTACAGTGATGAGAGCGACATTTGATTAACACTATTTATATGAACCCACTACTGCCTATACAGGAATGAGAGCGACATTTGATTAAAACTACTTCATATGCACCCACTACTGTCTGTACAGGGATGAGAGCGACATTTGATTAAAACTACTTCATATGCACCCACTACTGCCTGTACAGGGATGAGAGCGACATTTGATTAAAACTACTTCATATGCACCCACTACTGGCTGTACAGGGATGAGTGACATTTGGTTAAAATTACTTCATATGCACCCACTACTGCCTGTATAGGGATGAGAGCGACATTTGATTAAAACTACTTCATATGCACCCACGACTGCCTGTACAGGGATGAGTGACATTTGGTTAAAACTACTTCATATGCACCCACTACTGCCTGTATAGGGATGAGAGCGACATTTGATTAAAACTACTTCATATGCACCCACGACTGCCTGTACAGGGATGAGAGTGACATTTGGTTAAAACTACTTCATATGCACCCACTACTGCCTATACAGGGATGAGAACGACATTTGATTAAAACTACTTCATATGCACCCACTACTGCCTGTACAGGGATGAGAGCGACATTTGGTTAAAACTACTTCATATGCACCCACTACTGCCTGTATAGGGATGAGAGCGACATTTGGTTAAAACTACTTCATATGCACCCACTACTGCCTGTACAGGAATGAGAGCGACATTTGATTAAAACCGCTCATAATTTATGAGATCGAGCAGAGCAAGGCACGAGCGGAACATGGCAAGTGCTTTCTAGCTGAGGTTCATGGTGGAGGTTGCTGTAAGCCGTTTTTAACTCATTCGCTACCGCTGACGTGATAACACGGTGCCTATTCACAGCTGTCAAATCCCGCTGACTTGTACACAAGGCTGCATGCATGTGGCTTCATTTCCCCAGGGACATGAAAACACGTTGCTTGCAATTTGTTGATTGTACTGTAAAACTGTTGCTTATTGGTTCTTATTAGAACAGCTAGCCAATAGAAGACATCGTAAGCTTTAAATTAACATAACAAATGATATAGGTCAGCATTTGATTTCTAAGCGAATTTTTGAATGCAAGTTGAGCAATCGCCATATTGTCAACAAGTTTTCTAGCAGTTTGGCAGTTTTATGACCAATACAATACGCACAATGTCTTCCGATGATTCTGATTCTGAATTTTACGGATTTAACATTACTGATTTGCATGTTAGTTTACATACAGCATTAGAATTAGATACCTAGTCTGACATCAGTGTTTCATCAGTGAAAACCGGTGAATTATCGCATAGTAGTGACGAAGAGCACAATCAACCGGGAGAGGAATTTGATGGCCAGCCAGAGCCAACATGGAAAGCTGACAAAGCGCCGATCACCGTATGTAATTTCAAAGAGCCAGTAGGCCCTACGTTGTCATTACCGTCAGACAAAAGTGAACTTGACTTCTTCCAGTTGCTTTATCCTGTGATGCTGTATGAACAAATTGCTACTGAAACAAACTGATATGCCGATCAATGTCTGCTAAAGTCAGGGAAGGTGGACAAACTATGGGCCGGTAAACCGACATCACCGATGGAAATCTGCTGTTTCCTTGGCATTCACATTTACATGTCGATCGTGCAGTTGCCAAGTTATAAGATGTACTGGAGTTCTGATCACCTTTTCGGCAATTTTCCTTCATGATCCAAACACGGTTTAAAAAAATCCTGTAGTACTTCCAAGCCACTGATTCGACCCAAAATTGTGGACATGGGCTACCTGGCTATGATAAACTGCACCACCTCTGATCTATCATGGACACTGTGCAGGGAAATGCCATGTTGCAGTACTGCCCTCATCAAGAAAATGCAATTGATGAAGCTATGGTTGCTTTTTGTGTGCATCTTGGCTTTCTGGGAAAGCCGCACAAATACGGCATCAAGGTGTGTGTTCGTGTTGATTCACACAATGGCTACGTCTGTGAATTCAGCGTTTACACAGGCAAGGATGGAAATCGCGTGGAAGTTGGCTTTGAAGAAAGTGTTGTGCTGAACGAACAGCGTCACTGGAACACATTTCCACATCTACTGTAACAATTACTTCACCAGTGTGCCTTTCTTCAAGAAGCTTCTTGAGAAAGGACTGTATGCTTGTGGCACAATCCATCCATACCGCAAGTGCTGGCCAAAGGACTTCACCAAGAAGGCCTTCAAGAAGAAGCTGAATGCACACACTGAAATGCGACAAGATGAGAACCTTGTCGCAAGTGGCTGGATACAAAGCTGTGTTCCTGTTGTCAACAAATGCCGATCCAACTATCAACTCGGCAGTGCAGCGTAAGCAGAAGGATGGCACGATGCTGGAGATCCAATGTCCCTCTACCCTGTCACAGTATAACCTACACATGAATGGTGTCAACTAGGCAGACCAGACCAGAACACAGTACAACACCTGTCAAAAATCCATCAAGTGGTGGAAGTACTTGTTTTGGTTTGTGTTCGACATCTCTGTGGCAAACAGCTTGGTGTTGCTGAATGCTTCCCCAAATCACCAAAAGACAACGTCACGTGGCCAATACAAGAAAGTGTTAAATCTTGATTGCACTGGTGAAACAAATGATCGGCAACTTCCAGTGTGACCGAAAGCAGAGGGCAATGCAAGAAGTTGTCGAGTTAGTTGACGTCGACCATTGGCCAGAGAAGCGCGAGACTGGCCGCTGCAAAGAGTGCTGCAAGGAAGACAAGCACTACAAAACATGAAAATCGGATTTTCCGCTGAACTCTCTCATCCCTGGTATAGCAAGGTATTAACCCTACAGGTGACCACTGGGCCAAATTTGGCCTGCACGATCAGTGCAAAACTGGTCCCGGCTTAATTTTGGCCCGATTCAGTACCACTCTTTAAACAAAAAATTGTTTCTGTCACTAGCAACCGACAGGGGTATCATTGGAAAGCTGAATTCTTCTTCTTCCTGTGGCATTTTTATCAATGAGTTTTATAGCATCATGATTCAGTAATAGCTAATCACAACCAAGCTTTAAAATGTTGTTAATAGTAGAAGCCCAAATATGGCCAATTTTACTACGCTCTGCAGCAGGAATTTACATTCTCATTCATATGGTATAAACCGGGAAATGGAGGTACCGATGGAAAGCCTAACGATAGGTCTATCCAAATAAATTTTGGTCAATGGTCATCCAATCAGCACATGGCTCTAAAACATCTTCTTGTTGACGCTGATTTCATTCCATCACGACAAAAGTTGGCTTAGTCCACCACGTTTTTTTGTCTTGCTTCGATGATATAAGTTGAATTATTTCAAATGTCCGAGTCAGTATATATCGGAAAATACATGACAATATTTGTGGATCAAGTTATTATACTAGTTCAGACAGTTATACAGACTTTGGGGGCTGTTTTGAAGTGGATATTATGCAAGTTGCTGGCGAGTAATGTCACCGGACATCACTGGACATCGCCATCTCGCACCCAGACCTGGGCTGATTCGGCCGGCCTACACAGTCCGCCTGTGAAGGATACAGTGTATTCAGAGTTCAAACACAACATGTCCTATAACCTGATAACATATATATGTGTAATTAGGAACTGTAGGTATTACTTATTCTATTGAGATATAAGGAAGTTGATAATGGATACGTCATGTTATCGAACAAGTGCGCCCCGGCGTGCAACAGTACTATTGCCGTATCGGTTGTAACTGAACGTTCTACAAAAAATACAATAAAATGAAAAGTATTGAATATATTTGAGTCTATTTTTCATTATCACGCAGCTGAAATGTACAGCTACATTTGTCACAGTGCATGCATGAACATACAACTGCTCAATAATTATATTTTCACTGGGTTTCGTTCTGACATTCATGAAGAATAGTATAAATTTTATATGGGCCTACCTAAAAAAGATCATATAAAAAACTTCTGAGTATATTTGATTATTTTGTCTGTACTCATTAGCTTATATACAGGGCTACATTTCTCTAATTGGACATTGACACAATTTTCTTGCATTTATTTTGGATCAATTTTAAAGAGTTGTATCTTCATGATTATTTTTATTTTTTAAAAGCACCCGTACAAATAGCTCCAAATTGCGTACATGGTGGAAGTTTACTGTTGGTCACCTATAGGGTTAATTTTAATAGCCCAGTAAACCGGAGCAACACGAGTTGAACGAAATAATCCAAGTTCAAAAAGCGGCAGTGGCCTAAAGCCTGTCCTTTTCATTGGGAGTGACGCTCCAACCACTGGCCTAACCTGTACCACTAAAAGTAAGATTGTGTAAGGATGTAGTGGCAGTACCTGTGAGTGTGCAGAGTTCTGGCAGTAGCAGGATGGGTTCGTCCACGCCTCGTCTGATGTCCTTCTTCTTAAGGCGACTCACCAGCAGTGGCTGCTGGCCGTCTCCCACGTCAATGTTGTGTTGCTGACGACACAAGTCTCATCCAGTACACAATCACTTACACAACAGTTGTGAGTGCACAATCATAACTAGAGCTACATAAACTCACTGCATACTTACAACAACTGGCATTAAATGTGTAATTCTGCGAGTTATTTGCAAGCAGAACAAAAACATTTATGTACCCCTATGATTATCCACAATAACAATTTTGCAGAAACCATTTCTCCAGAAACCAACCTGCTATGGACCTGGTGTATGTATGTGGGTATGTGTGCGTGCGTGTGTTTGACGTCAAACAAGCACAAGTGTAACATCACAAATGTTTTAATATTAGTCGTTCTACTCACCTTCTTGTAGTAGTCAACAAACGAGATCTCAGAGCCATCAAAGGTCTTGAACTTGGTGGTTGGATTCTTCTTCCAGTCAATGTCATCAACACGATATGTCTTGTTGTTGTACCTATAAAGCAGCAGTTTCATAATTGTACCATTCTATTTAAATAAATATGCGATTTTCATTTTATAACGAGAAAGTAATAATAATTTGACAGGTCTGCAATACAATTCATACAGTGTCAATGACACTTTTGTTTTTTTCTATTATTATTTTATTGCCATTTATCCACACTAGAAAGAATCAACAGTTGGTAACAATGAAGTGTTTACTGCTGAATGAAATATATTGAATCTAACTGCCACAAGAGCCAGAAACAAGCCATACATTTAGCAAACATACACATACCTTGTGAGCACAATCTCTCCAATTGTGGAAGTCACGCATTCCAGTGTTGTACATCTCGTACATCACATCCAACACAGTGTTGCAGCGAAGGATCTTGTGACTGATGTCTGCCATCAACATGATGGAGTGCTCATACTGGGAGATGGACGTCACAAAGCCTGGCCACACCTCCAGTCTGTCAACAGTAAACAACACATAGAACGATGGACGTCACAAAGCCTGGCCACACCTCCAGTCTGTCAACAGTAAACACCACATAGAGCAATGGACGTCACAAAGCCTGGCCATACCTCCAAGCTGTTGACAGTAAACATAACATAGAACGATGGATGTCACAAAGTCTGGCCACACCTCCAGTCTGTCAACAGTAAACATAAAACGATGGGGTCACAAAGCCTGGCCATAACTCCACTCTGTCAACAGTAAACATAAAATAGAACAAAGCCTGACCACACCTCCAATCTGTCAACAGTAAACACCACATAGAGCGATGGATGTCACAATGCCTGGCCACACCTCCAGTCTGTCAACAGTAAACATAACATAGAACGATGAACATCACAAAGCCTTGCCAAACATGGAGCCTGTCAATAGTAAACATCACATAGAGCTTTGCTGCCCTTGCCACACATGGAGCCTGTCAATGGTAAACATTACATAGAACGATGAACATCACTAAGCCTTGCCACACATGGAGCCTGTCAATAGTAAACATCACATAGAACAATGGACACCACAAAGCCTGGCCACACATGGAGCCTGTCAATAGTAAACATCACATAGAACAATAGACATCACAAAGCCTGGCCACACATGGAGCCTGTCAATATTAAACATCACATAGAACGATAGACATCACAAAGTCTGGCCACACATGGAACCTATCAATAGTAAACATCACATAGAACAATGAACATCACAAAGCCTGGCCACACATGGAGCCTGTCAATAGTAAACATCACATAGAACAATGGACATCACAAAGCCTGGCCACACATGGAGCTGGCAATAGCAAACATCACATAGAACAATGGACATCACAAAGCCTGGCCACACATGGGGCCTGTCAATAGTAAACATCACATAGAACAATGGACAACACAAAGGCTGGCCACACATAGAGCCTGTCAATAGTAAACATCACATAGAACAATGGACATCACAAAGGCTGGCCACACATACAGCCTGTCAATAGTAAACATCACATAGAACAATGGACATCACAAAGGCTGGCCACACATGGTGCGTATAAAGTGTATTGTTTTCAACGTTTTTTCCAAAATCACCATGCCTATTTGGGGTCAGGACACTGTTAGACTTCATGCTTGGTTACAGACGAAAAAAAGTGCAGTATATTTTTGAGAAATGATTTTTTTACAATATTCACTTGCTCTGACATAAGTGCATTTGAGTAGTCAGATTTCTAGATGTAATTGTAGAAGCTGTTGACAGTAAAATGGTGTCTTTTAGCTGATTTTACTAAGCGGAAGGGTATTTGGCAGCAATTTAGCTAGTTGACACTTTAGCCGGATTACTGCCTGCATCCATTTGTAAATATTGACGGGTGTCATACATACAGGCATTTTGTAAGAGCTAGAAATATTAAATTTTGACTAAACTCGACCAGCATGTCAATGAGATGATGACAACGGCAGGTGAGAAGTTTAATACAGTTTCTAGGTCATGTTTTCTTACAATCAGAGAAAACGTTAACATGGTCGCCAATGGGAAAACTATCAGTGTGCTGACCCCTATATGTATCATCACTGCAATAGAGCAGTTCTGCCAACATCTGTAAACCCCCACCTTTCCTTGATCTACACACTACTTACAATAAGAACTCATCTTAGAATCTTGTAACATACAACACTGAATGAGGATGGTGGAGACTTACTTGTGCTGGGGGATAGTCACGCCTAATTCCGGACTGTAGTAGTGTCGTCCTATCTGCTTCATGTCAATCATGTTCAGTATCCTGCAAAACAACTTGTTATAGTTTCACCACAGCAGTTCTGAGCAAGCTTCTTTCAAATTTAATACAACTGTCAAGCTGTGATTATAACATGACAGTTTGCTTTATCTGCCTTCTGCTGATGTTACATTTAAAAATTGGTTGAGAAATTATATTTCACATCCATTGTAATAACTTGATAAGAAGTAACAACAAGACATTTAGGCAGTGGACATGGCTGCATCTGCAGTAGCATCAGGAGAAAATGAATTAACTTGGCATCTTACCTCCTGAATATGATGTTGAACATCTGCAGCATGGTTGGCGAGTTAGGTGGAACTTCTGTGACAAAGGTGATCGTGATGCGAACCTTTGTGTTGTCTCTGGGCATAGTCGAGTACACCTCAGTCACCTGTCAATGACATCAAAACTATAAATGAAAACAATTTCTTTATTTCTAATATTTCACAGGCCGCAATGCGCAAAAGAGAACAGGAATAATTAAATGCAATTCAAATTCAGAATAAAACCACTGCAAATTTCTGTTTTAAAATGGATTGTTTTAGGACAGACAATAAAGTATTTTTTATTTGAAGGATTGCTACAAATATAACGCAATATCATAAAAATCACATATAATAATAATATAATTTATTTATATAGCGGCCGAATCAATGAGATTGCTCTCAGGCGCTTTACATGTGTGTACAGTGTTGCACGTAACTATTTAGAATTGTATTATAGATAGAAATATATAACACAAGAATTCTATTATAATCTTTTCACACTTTATTCAAAATTTAACACTTGCAGTACTGCAAGTGAATGTATTGAGCTAGTTCTTATAAATCGTTACACTCTACCAACATGATACTGTGACTGTCCTTACCGGTTGCTCAAGTTTGCGTGCCATAAAGAGCAGCATTCCGTCGAAAGCTTGAGCCTTGCCCAGCATCTCTCTGTGTTCCTTCACAAGTCGTTGACGCATGTTCTTGTTATCAATATCTGGACTGAAGTCTACATGGTACTGGTACATGTGGAAGTCTGGAGCCTGCTTCAGCTGGAAGAAGTTGCTGAGTAACTGAATGGCGCCACCAGCCGTACCTGCAACAAAGATGGGGGGCCACATCAACTCATACATCTAACATCCACCCAGTTCCACCAGCTATACAAGCAAGACAGAGGGGACCACATCGACACTTCTAACTATAATTGAGCTAGCATATGTACCTTATGAATGTTCGTTATGCTGTGTTATGCTGTATGGCAAGAGAATTAGTAAATTATGTGATGATATACATGAGATGGTAGCACAAGGCATTTACCATATGATAGCTGAAGAAACTTGCAGTTTGCCAGCTTAATTAAACAATGTGTACGCACGTAGAAGAGTAGAACTTACTCCCTATTGGTTGCAAGGCCAGACACACCAGATGAAATGGTGTTTTTTGACAAAACTTCTCAAAATATTTGTTTGTCAGATTATGATACCTTTGTATGCATACTATCAACAATATTCACTTCTATGACAATTGCATATCTCTAAGTGAGTTTTAGTCATGGATCAAGCATGCTGATGTCAAGTAATCAAATCCATTGTGCAATCTTTGACTGCCATTTTCTCCAAACAATTTTCTCAAATTTTTGCATTTAGAAACGGGATATCTCTGGGAATTATTATGCTATACAAATAAGGTTTTTAGTGTTGCATTCAGCAGACTCTGCTTTGTGAAAAGATCAGATACTTTTTTAAAAATGGGCCACGTGGCCCTGAAGTCCTTTGGACTAATACGACGTGACCCCGGCTGACCAAATGAGTGATAAGTCGGAACAATTTTAACATTGTTTTCTTACATCTTTGTAAAGGTTTGGTAGGGTGCTTTACACGGTTTCAAAAAATATGACAGCTACAAAAATTGGCAAAGTTATGGAGCATTGAACATGGTAGGGGTCAAAAAGTTAAAATGAAGAAAACGGCTGTTGGAAGTTTTACATTATATATGCAAATGGATTGCATGGAAATACTACATGCACAACATTCAAATGTGGCACACAGTATGTAATATGTATGTTATGTTGCAATGATACACTGGAAGTACAAATGTGCTGCTACAAAGACTTTTCAAGTTATGCCAGATTATATTTATTAGGAGGAGCGAGAACGAGGCTGGTAACGAGGCACGCTGTTTTTCGAAGCTGAGAAAAAAGATTGAAGAAGCGGATCGCAGGTTGTATGGTAGTTGTTTTAGCCAGGCTTTTTGTTGGTTGCCCTGTCCAGTATTAGGCTAGATGGAAAAACCCAGAAAAAACAGTGCTAGTGTAAAGAGCAAGCAACACGAAAAATCGTCCCAATCGACGGCACCGGATCATAACAAACATGGCCGCAACCGCGGGAGAGCCGAAAGCAAAGCCGGAAGAAGCAACGAAGACGCAGAATCTCCGGTAAGGCAAGATGATGATATAGTTGTGAGTGCCAATACCACGATCAATACTAATGAACATGACACAGACACAGATGACAATTGTGTAACTTGCGGGAAAGTTGTTACACAGGTGGACAACGGAGCCGAGTGTCAGTGGTGCAGCAGGTGGGAGCACAGTGTATGTGCAGGGCTAAACGCAACTGAATATAATATGTTATCTGGATCGTCACCCAAAATAATGTTTTTCTGTACCAAATGCCAACCTAAAGTGAACATGACCTTGAGATTCTTTAACGATGTGCGGGAAAAACAGAACAAATTCGAGACGAGGCTGAAAGTAGTAGAACACAAGCTGGAAGTGGTTGAAGGAAACGTGGAAACCAAGATGGACGTCACCTGCTGTGCGCTAGAGGCGAGAGTAGATGAAAAGCTTTCTGAACTTGCATCAAGTGTCGAGGACAGAATCAAACCACTGAGTGAGTTAACCCAAAGCAGTATTGAGGCAGCAGTGGGAAACTACATGGGAGAAGAAAACGACAAAGCAAAAAGGCGTCTCAATGTGATAGTCCACAACATACCAGAACCAACATCGGATGAAGGACAAGAACGGAAACAACAAGACATGGATCACATGAAGTCTATCTTCGAAGAGTACCTGGGGGTGACGGCGGACATCAAGCGTGCAGTAAGGTTAGGCAAGAAAGGAACGCGACCAAGGCTGCTGATGGTGCAGGTAGGAAATGACCAGGAAAAAGCAGCCATCATGAAAAACTGTACCAAACTCCGGAATGAAAACAACCCCAGCAACATCAGGAAAGTGTTCATCACACCTGACATGACCCCAAAGGAGAGAGAGAAAGACAAGGCTCTTCGGCAGAACTAACTGAGAAAAACATTGATTCTGGAGAAAACAGGTATATGATAAAAAACGGGAGAATAGTGCAGAGGAGGGTACGCACCCAAGAAACCCCCCCAAGCCAATGAGACACCCAAACCTGACAACGAACAGTGTAAATAATCAAGCACAAGCACAAAGTTCCATGTTTAAGTGTTATCAAGCAAATGCACAAAGTATAAAAAACAAGTTTCACGAGTTCCAAGCACAAATTCAGAGTTACGAACCGAAAATCATAGGAATCACAGAAACATGGTGCAGTTCAAATATAGGTGACTGTGAGATGAACCTGGACGCCTACAATATGTTCAGAAGTGACAGAAGGGAATCTATTGGTGGCGGAGTACTAATGTATATACACAAAGACCTACCAGCCATGCCCTGCCAAGAAATGAACAACCTGGAAATAGAAGACTCAATGTGGGTGTCAGTTAAGCTAAACAACAAAGACCAGCTGTTAGCAGGAATTGTGTATAGGACACAGAAGTCAACCGACGAGAACAACACCAGACTAATAGACGCAATAAAACATTTGCAAGAAATGCATGGATACTCACACATCCTGCTGATGGGAGACTTCAACTTTCCAGAGATTAAATGGGAAGACCACACAGTAAGTGGGAGCGAACACTCCACAGCAGCCAAGTTTTTTGATGCAACGCAAGACGCCTACCTGACTCAACACGTTGTCAAACCGACCAGACTGAGACCGGGCCAACAACCTTCTACACTTGATCTAGTGTTTTCAAATGAACAATACATGGTTGACAAAGTCACTCATCTACCACCACTGGGGTGTAGCGACCATGAGTCCTTACTGTGGACTTACACATGCTATGCAGAAGCACCAGTCAACAACAGACCAAGCGGTTCGAGAAACTACCCCAAAGGCAACTACGAAGCAATCAATGAATCCCTGAGCAAGATTGACTGGGAGAGTAAGTTTCAGGGAAACAGTGTAAACACTAATTGGACTAAACTCAAGAAGGAGATCTCAAAGGCAGTGAGAGAAAATGTCCCTCTCAGGAAACCGAAACGCAAGATGGCCAACAAACCTCCATGGTGGAGTAAACAAATGTTGAGAACAGTGAAGAGAAAGTATGACCTATACAAACGCTACAAAAGTTCGGGGCTGGACAGAGACTATACTGCATATGTCAAACAGAGAAACGAGACAAACACCAAGATTAGACAAGCACAGAAGGACTACGAGGAGAAACTAATCAACAATTTCAAGAAGGAACCAAAGAAACTCTACGGTTACCTGAGATCGAAACAGAAGGTAAAGGTGACAGTAAGCCAGCTGGAGACAGAAGACGGCAGATTAACAGAAAATGACCAGGAAAAAGCAAATGTACTGGGTGACTTTTTCAAGTCAGTGTTTGTAAATGAGGATACGTCCACCATCCCAGAATTTCAACAAAGAACAAACGAGGGTGTAGCCGACATCATATTTACAGAAGAGATTGTACACAAGAAACTACAAAGTATTCATCCCAACAAGGCGCCAGGCCCAGACGGGTTGCACCCATGGGTATTGAAAGAGTGCAGCAAAACCCTTGCCAAGCCGATGTACTGGATATTTCGCCAATCATTAGACACGGGTCAAATCCCTACAGACTGGAAACAAGCCCTAGTCACACCAATTTTCAAGAAGGGGTCAAAAGAGAAGGCCGGAAACTACCGTCCAATCAGCCTAACATCCATACCCTGCAAGACTCTGGAAGCAATCGTCAGAGAAACCATGATCAAGTTTCTCAAGGAACATAGCATCATCAACGATAACCAGCATGGGTTTCTTGAAGGAAAGTCCTGCTTGACCAACCTACTAGAGACCTTTGAGGAATGGACACGAACACTGGACGAGGGATACGGACTGGACGTCATATACCTGGACTACAAGAAAGCGTTTGACACAGTTCCTCACTACAGACTGGTAAAGAAGCTAGAAGCCTACGGCATTCGAGGCAAAGTGGTTCGATGGCTGGAAACTTTCCTGACTAATAGAATCCAGCAGGTGGTACTCAACGGAACTAAGTCAAAGTGGGCCCCCGTCACAAGTGGAGTTCCGCAGGGATCTGTCATAGGACCGCTTCTTTTTATTCTCTACGTGAATGACATCCCAGACCTGGTTCACTGCAGAATCAAGATGTTTGCCGATGACACGAAGCTGTACACAACGATCCGTAACCAGGAAGACCAAGACCAACTGCAAACTGACATTGACACCCTGGAAGACTGGAGTAAAGAGTGGTTGCTACAATTCAACCCTGAGAAATGCAAGTTAATGCAAGTGGGGAAACCACCACACAATACGTACACCATGACTCACCAGACTGGAGCCAGAGTGAACCTCGAGACGACAAAAGAGGAAAAGGACGTTGGTGTGTGGGTAACCACTAACCTAAAACCAACAGTGCAATGCCAGAAAGCAGCAAAGAAAGCCATGCAAGCTCTTGGCATGATAAAGAGAACTTTTAAGCACATGACCAAGAATTCATTTGTGACACTCTACCGGGCATACGTCCGTCCACACCTCGAGTTTTGTGTACAAGCATGGTGCCCATATCTGGCAAAGGACATCGACATCCTCGAAAAGGTACAGCGAAGAGCAACAAAGCTGGTTACTAGCATAGCAAAGCTCACATATGAACAGCGATTACAACAACTGAAACTACAATCGTTGTATTGCCGACGTCAGAGAGGCGACCTTATTGAAACGTACAAAATACTTAACGGAATCGACAAAGTTGAAGCTCATCAATTCTTCCAGGAGAGGGACAGTACAGCAACACGAGGACACACGAGAAAGCTTTTCAAGCAAAGAACAAGACTGCTGGCCAGACAGAATTACTTCTCAGTTAGAGCCGTGGATCAATGGAACAGGCTCCCACAACAAGTGGTAGATGCCAAGACCATCACACAGTTTAAGGCTAGACTCGACAAGCACTGGAATAGCCTAGGATATGGGCACCAACAAAGGCCAATGGCCTAAATCAGCCCATTAACCTGTAAGTGTAAGTGTAAGTGTATGTCTTCATGTGTAAAACTAAGAGGACAGATTATTTGAGAGCAAAAGGTAGACTCACTGTTTGACACAGTTTAAAACCTACAGGCAACTGTCCAGTTTAACAGGGGTCTAGTGGCTTAATGCTGTCTGTTGACACAAGCTACTGCCAGTGACCAATTACACATTAGTCAGTTTCCATCAAACAATAGCAGGCAGACAATCTTAGCTCCACAGCTGGGTGTAATACACAACCAGAGCCATCACTGATTCATGGTCAAGTAGATTAGCTCAATGCACCAACTAAGACAATACACAACACTGTGAGTGACAGTGTCCAGAGTGAGGCCTAAGCAGTGTCCTCATTGCTTAATAGATCAATTAAACCTGCCAAGTGGGTGACATTCTGCACAAGTGTTCATTAATCCTTAGTGATTGTTCAGAACACCAGACTGACCACATACCTAAACAAAGCGAATGTAATAGGTGAAGAACAGGCAGTGTTCAAATAGGGGTATTGGTTGAATGGTATTTGTCTCGACGCAAAAGGCTTTATTGTGCCTTCATCGCTTATAAGAAAGCATTTGATTTAGTAGACCGGTCCTCCCTGTGGTCTAAGATAATTTCATGCGGTATTAATGGTATTTTGTTGAAAGTTGTATACAACATGTACAAAAATGCTAAATCGTATAAATCAGGGCCAGGCTGTGTCAGCCTTCTTCTCATGTGATGTAGAGGTATGGCAAGAAGAAAACTTGTGTCCTTTGTTATTTGCTATTTACCTGAATCATTTTGAACACTGTTAGTCACAATTATAACGGACTTGACATGGCAGCTGGTTAAATTTACAACAACCTTAGTGATGATGATGAAGAAAATGTATGTTCTACTATATGCTGATGACACTAGAATGATTCAATCAAATACAGATTTCTTGCTTGTGTATAGCAGAACTATGTCAACTCTTCTCATGGTTGACATTTGGTTGTTTCAGGTGTCAACTATATTGTGAATCTGTAATTATTAGTCTATATTGATACAATTGATTTACACAGTACCATGTCTACACAAGGCATGGCAAGCGTAAGCAGAACAGTAGAATGCATTTGATATCAATAAAGTGTAGGATATTTCATTCTATAGTTGTCCAGAATATTAATTTCCTATGTTTGTCACCTACAGGTGACAGAATATTAATTTTCTATGTTTGTCACCTACAGGTTTCTACAGACAACACATCTTTAACCAATAGACACCACAGTCACACTATTTTATAATAATTAAATGAACATCAAAATAAACACAACTTGCAATTATAGAAAATCAATAGTTTTGAAGATAAAAAGTGTTAGGCAACTGTTCAGTCTAACAGGGGTCAAGTGTGTCTACTCTGCCTGGGTGCTGTGACCAATTAAAGATTAGTCAAGGTCTCAATGGAACAGTAGCACTAGGCTGCAGAGTTTATAGTCATGGTGTTGACTTTGTGGCACATTAAACAAAATCTACTGTTGGGGGTGGTCTCAAGGGCCATTCTCAAAACCACATCACTAGATAATGTAAAACTTTTGCACTTTGGGGGCCCCTTAGGTGCCCTTAGAATGATTCAATCAAATACAGATTTCTTGTATATAGTGGCAGCATCTATGCAAAATTTGAAAAAGTTGCTGAACAGTTTTTGAAAAAATAGGCCAAATGTTACATTTTTACCAGTTTTGGGGTCTTTAGAGGCCCTAGAGAGCCCTTAAAATGATTCAATCAAATACAGATTTCTCGTGCATAGTGGCAGTGCCCTAATATATGTCTATGCAAAATTAGAGAAAAAGTTGCTGAACGGTTTCTAAGATACGGTAGCTAACGGCGGACGCAGAGTGATGGCAATAGTCCCTTGGACTTTCGGCCAAAGGACTAAAAAACCAAAAATCACCATTGACGCCATATTTAGCCTTAGAACGGCTCTCTCGCAAAACCGCAAATCCAGACTTGTCACCGATTTGGTCGGCCGGGTCACATTTAAACTTTGTCTTGGTATGTGTAACAGTTACAACAGCAAACATCATACCCCTCTTATCTGTCATATGGTCGGGTCGAGTTCTTCTCTCTTCAAAGTAGTCGAAGCGATTGCACTGTCTGTCTCCACCTCCAGGCTCAATATTCATGGCCGCCATGGCGGCGACGGGAGCATCTCCACCAGGGCGAGGTTCACCCCTTGCACCGCCACGACGACTGGCTCGCCCACTGCCTACAGTGGGAGGTGCTGCCACCTCCACTGGAGCCACTGGCTGTAAGCAGATAGTTTCACAAGTTTACCCAAATGAATGGTTGTGTAACATACCATGCTTCGCAACTCAGTTTTTCCAAAAATTGTCATTGCTAGAAAACCTAATTAGTAGTCAGCAGCATTTATTTATTGAGAAAATACTGTGAAATATATTTTTTTAAATACATTTGGCTGAACTGAAATAGGTGATAAAATCAGGGTTGGCACGTTTCTGCCTTCACAGTAGACACCATGCGGCAGAAATACTTTCTGCCCGTGTGGCAGAAATACCCTTCTCCCCTAGTTTCTGCCTTTAGGGCAGAAACTAGGGGAGTTTCTTCCAAAATAGAGAGATACTCCCAAAATAGTCATATCTTCAATACATATTTATTTTACTATGAATAACAACATTCATGTTTCCTTCTTATGTGTTATCACGTGGTGCCAGCCCAAACAAGTTACTAAGACACACACATATATCAGAAATTGCTTATCAGCTCACCCAGCCACGGAAACAATAGCAAACTCTAGCTGCTAGTCTGCTTAGTTAGATGCAAAAGTGGCTAGGTTCTTCAAAACCACTGATTACAAGATAACCAAGTGATAATTAGTTTAATTACCAACCAACTTCTAGGCTGGTAATAAAACGCTGGTAATAAAACTAGGGTACACAGGGACTGAGAGAACAGAGATAAGAGAAACACTGAACAAAGGAATGCTGCAGCCCATGTGTTGTCAGGTGACAAGTCCTGTACACATGGGCAAAACAAAATGCACACAAATGAATGCAAGAGGTGGGATTTTGCCCCTGAGGAGTATGTTTGGTTACTGTGCATTGTAGATCAGTGACATGACTATATTACAAGAAATTACGCACGCATATAACATATAACCAGCCAAGGAATCACTAGGAAAAAGCAGGCACTGCAAGGCAGAAATAAGGCAGATGTACTCATAGAAATAAGGCAGATGTACTCATAACAATTTACTCATACCTTTACTCAGGTTGCACAAAGATAGGTACAGAAACATATATCGACAACATATTCTACAAAAAGTAGCACTTTTCTAGCAATGGTGTGTATTTTCTGGTTATTTTATTTTTCAGGTGGAATTTTGCTGTGGGCATGGCTGAAATGCCTTTACGCCTGACAGGAAACCAACCCTGGACTAAATATATACTAGTCTGCAAAGTCCTAAATATTGACACAATCTTAGTCACAGATTGCTAGATGTGACAAGTGTGCTCAGCAGAATAAGTGGTAAACGAAAGCCCTGTGGGAAAATGACATACTACACACCTGGAGCATGCATCTCTAGCACATGCACGCACACAAAGTCAAGTACACGCATGCACACACGCACACACACACACACAGTCAAGCACACACACACCAGAAATCTACACTGCATTTACATGTTCAGTGCATCAACCCAAAGGCAGTCCTAATAAATTATTGATCAAATATGCATATGGCTTTGTAAAGATCACCTGGTTAATACAAGCGAATCACCATACAAACATGCAACCAATAACCCTAATGACACAAAAGTAACGTACATTCTGTCTTGGTTGGGCAGGTGGAACTCCAGGTCGTCGGACTTGTTCCTCCCTTTCTGCTCCACCCCTTGCACGACCTCGTGCCCGCGCTCTTGCTCGCCCCGTCATTGTGGAGGTTGGTTAGCCTTCTACAACATGACCAATATACTATAAAGTAGGTATTACCATTACAACCACTTTCCTCTTTTCAGTCGCACAACAGAATAATTCAATTTGACACAAGTGCCTATAATTTTTATACAACCATTAACAAATTCTGTTCCAGTAAAATTCAGCATTTGATCAAAAATCCCTTGAAAGGACAAATAAGTCAAAGGCAACTTTTGGTCAAATCTGACAACAGAAAAAATACATTGCCTAGATATTGAAGCATAACAATATCAAGGTTGTCACAACATAACACTGTGTCTGTATTTATGACTTCAATTCACAAACGCAAATGAACAAAACTGTCAAAAGGCAACCCTTCTTAATAAATTTATAAAATATGAGTACCAAAAACTCATAAGTAATTTGAACCAAAATCTTCTATACCGGGTACATACTTACTTGGTATACTTGGTTGTATAGTCTCTATTAGTCAGTGGCCAGAGACCTCAATTTCTTCTTTAAAATATTAAATGATGCAGCTGATATTACTTCTTCTGGAAGCCTGTTCCAAGTGTCCGCGGTGCGATTGGTGACGAAGTGTTTCCACACATCGGTGTGCGAGTAGTTCTTTTGTAATTTAAGCCTGTGGCCTCTCAGATTTCCTGCTGATGGATGAAAAATGTTTTAAACTTCACATAGGTCTGACTCGCATTGCCTGTTCTAAAGACACAGATTCAGCTGGTGGGCTGCCGAGTTTCAGCATTCTTTTGAGTTTTTTTCTAATTATTTTTGATAATATGGGTTCCAGACTGGGGACGCATATTCCAGAACTGGTCTAAACAGTCGTGTATAATTTTTGTCAGATCTGCTTTCAAAACATCTTTTAATCAATCCTATCCGTTGGTGCCTTTGATGTAATGGTTTATGTGTTTGCTTGGTTTTAAGTTACTACAAATGGTAATTCCTAAATCTTTTTGACTATCTATTACTTCTAATAGTTGTCCATTTAATGTATAGAAGTAGATAATGCATTGTCTTATTTTAAGCACAGCACATCTGGTAGCGCTAAAATTTAATAATAAAGTTTTGGACCAAATTGCAAGTTTGTTTAAATCATTTTGAAGGTTATCACAGTCAGCCGATGTGGAAATATAGTTTTGTATCGTCAGCAAACATTTTAGCAGTTGCCTTTACCGAGTTTGGTAGATCATCAACATATAACAAAAATAATATAGGTCCTAGAACCGAGCCTTGTGCCGGGACCCCACTTTTTACCTTTCTCCAAGCAGACTTTAACATTAAGGTTTTGAATCCACTGGCCCAGAGGGCCAGTAGATTTGAAAAGTTACTGGCTCACCCAGAAAAGTTACTGGCCTGGATTTTACCCAAAAAAATATATTGATACCGTGATGCCTGTTGGTTGCTTGACAAGAAATCCACGAAGTCCAAGGTTCGCTTGGAGCGATGTCATGCTGACTTTTCCAAAGTTCTTATTTGTGCACATCGTTTACGAAATTAAGATAGTAACTATAACTCCTAGTATAAGAAATTATAACGCAAAATTAAAAGAACATATTTAATCTGCAGTCTGCTATTAATACAAAATCTGAGACGTCATTAGGGCTTTATCTAGAGACCCGTCCACCCTTCATTTGGACGGGGGTCTTAACTATTGACGAGCGATAATTTGAGGACGGGGTACAGCCTGTTTTATTATAAGGCCCCGTCCTGTTAGTTTACACCTATGTGTTGACACACACAGGTGTCAGCACTGGAGTATATCATGTTTTGTATCGCGCAGAAACAAACACTTCATGTACTTTGAATTCCTAGCATTATTTGAGCATTTTCCGGACACACGACGCTCAATAATGCCTATCACCACATAATTCACACATACCATCTGCAAGTGTGGTGCAAGCTGTCGGCTCGTTGACGTAGTATTTTGCATGCAGAATCCTGCCAATCAAATCTAATCTATGCTCTTTTTACGCATGCGTATAGGGCAGCAAATCACTTTGAAGATCGTAGTTTATGAATGAACCCTTTCGGCGGCTCTACACTTGGTTTCATTTGCTGCTAGAGGGGGTCAATGCAATGCATTAATGTTTCAACAACCAGTCTGTAAACAACAGACGTGATTAGTCAATTTATTTGGGATGTCACACATCAATAATGTGCCAGAATAAAATACTAATTATGTGCACTTTTTATGTGTATTAAAGGAGCAAGAATCCAGATAAATTAGACATATGTCAGGATTTTATATCACATAAAATATTGAAAATGTTTTTTATGTACCTGTATATTATTATCATTTTGACTCTATCACGGGAGTGACTCCCAGGAATGACCAAATTTAAAACCGAGGCTACATTCATGAGGTTGCATTAATGATGCACGTGATTACCGATAAACAAGTCCTAGTATTGTTCACTCTGACTCATCCGCAATGCGGCACTGAAGGTGGCTGCTTTAGTTGCAAAGTTCAAATCACCACTGGCATTTGTCAACACCCTGCAGGCTTCAGTTGACGGACGTCTGTCACCATATGATGATGTGAAGTATTCATGACTGCCTCTGCACTAGATCCAAGGTTCAAGCTGCAATGGTGTCAACAGCAGGAATACATGGCAAGGAAGGCTGACCTCACGAGGAAAGCTACAGCAGTAACACAGACGATCTCTAGTCATGCCAGGTGGCAGTGACGACACCATCTGTGAGCCACCTGCAAAAAAGCCAAGAGGGTTTTTCCATGGACTGATTTAGCTGGTCACGAGCCCACATCCCCATCTACTGAGAAGGCTGAAGTTGATGACTAATTGTCTCAGTCTTGTCTGCCAGAGACGAGTGATGTACTTGCTTTCTGGAAGGGAGACGAGAAGAAATGATGTGCCCAAGTTGCTACGATATGTCTCAGTGTCCCAGCCTCATCTGCACCAGTAAAAGGATTATTTAGCATTGCAGGGAAAGTATATCGCCCTGAGAGGTGTAGATTAACTGATGCTACCTTCGAAACACTGATGTTCGTAAGGTGTAACAAGTGAAAATAACATTGTGCACCAAACTGCAAGACAAGACACTACCAGAGACATCCACCGATTAGATTATCTGACTTAGTAACATGTGAGATATATATATTCTAATATTATTTACAAGGTCATAAATGCCAACTAATTTTTTTTTATTCCTCAAAGACACTATCAGAGACATAAACGCTGATTAGATTATCTGACTTCATAACATGAAATTATATATATATATATATACATGTATATATATATATATAATTTCATGTTATGAAGTCAGATAATCTAATCAGCGTTTATGTCTCTGATAGTGTCTTTGAGGAATACAAAAAATTAGTTGGCATTTATGACCTTGTAAATTATACATGTATATATATATATATGTACATATATTCTAATATTATTTACAGGATGATAAATGCTGACTAACTTTTTTGGTTCACTACTTATAGATCACTCCAGATGTGTTTGTGCAGATTGTATAGTATTATCCGTTTCATATTTCATTTTGGGTATTCATGGACGATATTTCATTTGCTCGTTTAATAACAAATGATTTTAACATATGCCACTAGTTTGTCATTTTTTATTGTGCACGGCACAAGGACATTAAGAGAATTAGAAAAGTATTTGCATTTGACAAACAAAATGTATTTGTATTTGAAATGTCAAAAGTATTTGCATTTAAATATTTTCCAATGTATTTGACCCCATGGTTAGCGGATACAAATGAGTTTGGCAGTGCATACATGTCATCGTAGATGCATGGCTGAGTTTGGCAGTGCATACATGTCATCGTATATGCATGGCTGAGTTTTAGTTGCCGTTATTTAATTAGTTATAACAAAAATGTAACAAAACATTTAAATATCAAATAAAAAGATCAGGCTTTAGGGTTGTCATGTTTTTTAGTTAGGGTCAGGTTACCGGAAACACGATGGCAAGCCAGTAAAATATGAAAACTGTGGGCCCGACAGCATCAAAAAAGGCGCCGGACCAGTGTTAATGTCGAGGCCTGCCAAGATGAATTTCCATTTCTCAAAACTACCCTGTCATCTACCTGATAGGAAGGATTCTATCCACAGCAGTACGTTGCCTTTGTTGCCACTGTTTTAATTTATGTATCAATTGCTTATGAGGAACAGTTTCAAAAGCTTTTGAGAAATCTAAGTAAATTACCATTATCCGTATTTGCAGTCCAGTCTTGGAGGCATTCTAATAGATGGGAGGTGCATGAAAAAATTTTATATTCGCATTCCTCCAATCCTGCGGTATCTGGCTTGTTTGTATTGATTGCGTGAGTGTTCTGGTGGTTGAGGCAGTTTATCGTTTACTCAGGTTGGTTTGGAGTGATGTTTACAATTCTTCCTCCTCTTCTTTTGTACCTGCTGTTTGCATTTTTTGACCTAGTTTCTTTTGAGTTTTGTCTGTAAGACAATGTCTGCTTCGTGTTCTAGTCTGGTTTGATCCGATACAATGAAAATTGTTTTGGGGTTGTATGAATCTGATAGAACTTGTCTGACCGTTGAGGATTTGTTTATTATCGCATCTTTTGTTTTTTGGTTTTGCAGGATAACTCTGAGTGGTCTCGCTTTTATTTCGTTTTGTTCTTTCTGACCTATGTCCTGAAAAGGTTTGTTGGCAAGGTCTCTGTCCCCTTTTTCTGGTAGTCCCCTTATAACCAAGTTTCTTATTCATTTACGTTTTGCAATGGATTTGTCCCTGACCATGTCGACTTGTTTCTAATGAATTTATTTAGAAATGCAGTACACCTGTTCTATTTCAAGATTTCTTGCTATTACCATAATCACTGCTGTTTTGCACTTATCACCGTTGATGCAGACCCATATAGTCGCTTCCCCAACATAGGCATAGACCTCATTTGACATGCCATTACAATGTTGGCATGTCCAACTTCTATATCGTTCCCACTGGACCATTCAGTCCATGTTCCCAAATGATTTCTTGCATATAACACAGATTGTTCTTGTTTTTTTGGCTCGTTTTCCACTGAATGTGTTTTTCCATTTTTCTTATTAGTGCTGCCTTTCCGTTTCATTTGACTATTGTCTGACATGTTGTTTAAATACACAGAAATTTATTTATGTTAATATTTTGTTTTTATTTGCTTGTTTTATAGTTGCTTTCGTTACTTAATTCAAGTCACCTTTATAAATCCTTTAATTAGGCTCGGATGTTTATCTTATATTTAAAGCTGAAGCTATCGGGATGGTGCAAGGTTGCAAAACGCTTTTTATTTAATCTATTTTGCACCCAGTCCTGATTTTATTTGTTAATGAAAGTAGCTTTAACAGCATAGATTATATCCTACATGTTTAGACTTTTTTGTATCTCCTTGCAGTATTTGGTTGCTTAAATTTGCGATAACGACACCGACGACTGACTGAGTTTCGCCTTAATTGGGAATTTAGGACTAGCAACGTCAGTGGTTTAATGTGACAAGCACGAGGAGACGTCACAACTTATGTAGAAATACAATTTGAGTTACTTTTAACAGTGAATAGTTGTTATCAACAGAAGCCACGTAAATCCGGTTTGGTCAGGGTGGGGTTTTGACTTTTGTTTACGTTACCAATGGTTATGCAATTAATTGCAATGTCCCAGTAGTTTCAAATCACTATTTAAATAATTGTTTTGGCTTTCTAATCACTGCTGATTTTATAAAGTTCTATGAGTACAGCATGTTCCCGAAGCCCTGGCGGCCGGCGGGATCGCCGACAACAGCTAATCAGACCGCCGGCTACTGAATCAACCCTATATAATTATGTTCTCATATTTTTGAGTCGAAAGAATGGCTCAATTTGACAAAATCCGCAAAAAACTAAGCCGGTCCGGATATTGACGACCCGAGCACGCCCAACCACTGCCGGAGAGGGTCGAAAGTACACTCCCGCCAAATGCATGTTATGAATGGTTTGCATTGATTTCCACATGCGCCACCGCACGGAGTCTGCGACAATAACTTTTTTATAATTTTCGCGGGTTCTTCAATGAACAAGTATGCCTCAAAAATGAAAACTTGGTGAGGATGGACAGCAGAAGACACTCTTCAGCTTTCAATTTAACAGCAAGAAAAGAAAGCTTGGTCAATACATGTGAATTTTGTGACTGGAGATGTGATTGACAACTTGTGCAGACCTGCCAACTGTTACGGTTTCGCCGTATTTGTTACGCGCTTAGGCAGCTGTTAATACAGCATTACGGCCGGGCTGTAAATAATACGGTAGTGACAACAAATCTGACAAGCTTATTCATTATAAAGCATCCCGTATTCTGCAAAATACGTAACCTTCCAAAGCGTGGTGCAAAAAACAACCGCGGTCAGCAGTCCTGTTGCCAGTGTCAACACCCGTTAGTTTTCAATATTAACCACTCGGCAGCGCCACTGTAGTATTGTCAATGGACAGTCAGTTCCTGTTCATCTAGATGTATGGGAGGCTTGGGATGTTATGACAATGTTTCACTTATGTTGGTTTATTGAAGATAACAATGTTAATACAACAATTTAAATGAGATTTGAAAAAGAGTACCAAATTAATGTGTTGTCATTTAAATAATGAGCTTACCTGGGCTACTGAGCGAGATTACGTTCATAGCAAAATGGGTATAACTTTTGTCTACTGAAGCAACACTTAAAAATGAAATTAAATGATTAGAATGCACCAGAAGCCACCAAATAACTTCATTTTATAAAAAAAAATCAGGGGGAGCCCCCTAGTGTTGGCGTGCCTATGGCGTGCAGTGACGGCTTTGCCACCGCATTCGTCCACACTGTCTAGATTCATTAGCTGGCTACTCAACTGTTAAAACCTGCTACTCAAAATATTAGGGAATACACTGTGAGTACAAGTATCACTTGAGTACAAGTATCACTTGAGTACAAGTATCACTTGAGTACAAGTATCACTTTGCTTCCTATATGATATAGCTTTGATTGAAATATAGTATCTCTACTATTTTCGAATAAATCGAAAAATTACCGTAGACCAAATAATGTACCGGGTACTAGCCTTGATTACCCAGGCACCATGAGGTGGCAGCACTGTTTCGTCCTTCACAACTGCCTGGAACATTAAAGCTCTGCCAATGTTACCGGTAGGGGGCTTTATCCCAGATTCGGGTAGAGACGATGATTGGCTCTCAGACCATCTATGAAATAACAAATTAAATAAGGATACGCTTTTATCAGATAACAGAATACTATAACAACTATTCAACATTAAATAAACCAACATTAAACTTTTTTAGTAATTTAGTGCCTTTCCTTGTGGCTGTCAACAATTTCGTATTGACGCTGTCTTGCTTATGCTCAAGCAGAAACAAAAGACAGTGTGAATACTCAAAACTGTTGTTTGTGTTCATTTAGTTGAAAATTCATTTTATTTTAAATAATACTATTTCGGGCACTATTTTGTAATTTCATGTGGTTATCAAAAAAGTCACACAGCCAGGCGAGAGTCGGTTAAGCGAGACAAACCGAGTACCAGCCAATCTCAGCAGCACCACCCAGCAGAACCACAACAGTTTCCCGTCATATTTACAAATAGTCTTGCTTAACCGACTCTCGCTTGGCTGCATGACTTCGCCAGGAAGATAGTCTGGCTCAGAATTGTATTTTGACTGCCCACAGCCATGAGAGCTGCCACCTAGTGAATTTGCATGTGATTAAAAGGCAATAAACTACTAAAAAAAGTGTAATGTCAGTTTATTTTTTGTGTGACATGTTTCAATACAAGTTTAATGTTGAATACTTATTACAGTATAGTATTACCTGATAAAAGTGTATCCTTATTTAATTTGTTTTATATCATAGTTGGCCTGATAGCCAATCATCGTCTCTTATAAAATTTATAAACATCGTTATATAATGACCATATTAAAATTTTTGTGGCGAATAAATAATTACTACAAAATAAAAATTATTTACAAACAGTGCATCATAGTATACTAAATGATTTGGTTTATATTACTTCGTGAAAACATAAACAAAAAAAGTGTAAAGAAAATCAATAGTTTGCATGCTGTCAGGATTGAACCGCCTTCGCCCGATTGTAAAATAAATGACAAGTAACCAACGCGTCTACCTACTGAGCTAGCGGGACCAGCGGAAGCTCTCTAACTGATTTAAGTTGTTATGGTAAATTGTACAACTCCTTCATATATCGATATTCTAGTGGTATTATGAGATTATACACGTTACTTTATGTAGCTGGATACAATATATGTTTGCTATGTATGTTTATTGGTGTAGATTATATCCCGTTGGTTGCATTCGATATAATTATTCTGAAAACGAGCCCAAGCTCGGCGAAACCTAGTCGACTTGTAGGCCCATTCGCATACGTTGTTTTGAATAAAATTGGATTCATGTGGAACCGTAAGATAACTGCTTGTTCCTCTATGTTGACTAGTGTTTGTATTACGTCGGAAAATTGTACAATAACTCATTCTGACGCTCGTTTCGACCCAAAAGCTATACTTGTAGACATGCTCTGAATGCATGGAAAGGGTCGGCCTGATGCGAGTTTGAGTCATAAGTGACGTCACATCTCGGCATCCCGAAAAGCGCGCCAAAAATATGCATATTCGAAAATGTCCGGATGTACAGCATAAAATGTGGAATTTCTAATTCATTGAATTTTTTTGATTTTTTTTGCTTGGTGGACGTGGAAATAGATAGCTGGATGTAATATAACATAAATTCAAGCAATGGATGTTTTTATTCCCTTTAAGCATTGAACATTTAAGTTTGACATTAAAAATATTCTGTTTATATGTCATCACGTTATGTTCTACTATAACATTGTCCTATTTGTGTTTTGTATTCAGTACGTTAGATACAGACTGTATCACTGAACACATAATTTCCTTCGTTATAATTACGCATGTATTAATGTACCATCATTTAGACAGGCTCATAGCATACAGGGCCTGGCCATATGCAGTTGTACAAATGCGATCTCGGATTAAAGTCTGCGCTTCGCTTCTATCATGAGGCTTTCGCCGCGTGCAAACGTATCGTGCCGTTTCGTGACGTGTTCGTTGAGCTCTTACGCTACCTGCCCGCTTGGCCAAGTGTAAGGTATTCGTGGCGTAAGGTGAGGGTTGACCAGGCTAATCCTGGCTGCCTTCTTTGCTCTGCACTAGTGAACGCAGTAGTTCAAGGAACGTAACATGGTGCCAGTGCAGACAGCTAAATGACAGGCTTTATCTGAATCGCAGCAGTGAAATCTCCAAAAGAGTAATTGCGAAGAGTAACTGCTAAAAGAGAAATTGCGAGAAGAGCCTACCAAGACGAAGACAGCAAACAGCCGGAAGAGAAGTACACGAAAACGTACACGAGAGGCGTTCCTGACGACCTAGACGAAGGAAGAAGCGTTTTTGACGACCCAGACGAAGAAAAAACTTTCCTGATGACCTAGACGGAGGAAGAGGCGTTACGACGACCCAGACGAAAGAAGAGGTATCCTGACAAACCAGAAGAAAACAAGATGGCTACCAAACAAGTACCACCACCGGACTTCGGTGGTAACATAAGCGAAAACTGGGCACGGTGGAGAGAGCTGATGGAGCTTGTGCCAGCTGGAGAGAGCTGATGGAGCTTGTGCCAGCTGGAGAGAGCTGATGGAGCTTGTGCCAGCTGGAGAGAGCTGATGGAGCTTGTGCCAGCTGGAGAGAGCTGATGGAGCTTGTGCCAGCTGGTCCGGACGCAAACAAGTGGACCGACACACACAAAGCGGCCCAGTTCCTCATCTGTATAGGCCAGCGAGGAAGAGACATGGCCCGAGCCTGGGTCTCGAGCAACGAACTGTCGGAAGTCGATTAGAAAAAAAAAACAGTGTTAGTCAAAATCTTCGAGGCACATTGTGCGCCCAATAAGAACGCTACCATCCAAAGAAAGCTGCTTTACGAAAGACGACAGGAACCTGGTGAGACGGTAGACGACTGGATGACGCAGCTGCGCCTCATCGCCGCAGACTGCAAGTTCCACGACCAAGACGAGATGGTGCGTGACATGCTCGTCCTGAACTCTTCTAACAAGAAGGTGAAAGAGAGACTCCTGGAAACGGACGACCTTGATCTCTCACAGGCTCTGAAGATCGCGAAGGCTCACGAGACAAACAACGAGCAAATGAATCTCATATGAAGCCGTGACGTCCACTCTATTGGCAGAAACCGGAAGCCAGCCGCAACAAGCCGCCACTCACACACAGCGACCGCTGCTAGAAGAACGGACGGGGCTCGAAGGAGGAATTTCGGGACGATACATGCAACAAGTGCGGAAGATGCCATGCGGCTGGGGAGACTTGCCCTGTCCTCGGAAGATTCTGCAACCATTGCGGAAAGACGAACTACTTCGCCATGATGTGCCGTTCGACAGCTGCAAAACCAGGTGCTGTTGTACGACGGGAGAGACCTCCGCGGCGAGTGCATACAATCGACGACTCCGACTACGACGCAGCGAGCCAAGACGCTGCCATCGGATTCTCACAACCAATATAAGCGCTGTCAAGGTTTGGGGACAACGGTACACGACCCTCCACGTTCGTCGTGACACCATCCCAATAAAGTTCAAGGTGGACACCGGAGCCGAGATCAGCGTGCTTCCTATCACAGCTTTGACAAGCTTACCGAGAGTCGCACCAAACGTTTGAAGCCGACCCGAATCAAACTGAAAAAAGGATATGGTGAGCATGAGGTACCCACCACAGGCACTTGCATGATTGAGTGCAAGCTCAGGGGGAATAACCATTCCCTAGAATTCTTCATCACAGACATGACAGCGACTCCCATCATCGGGTTCAACTCATGCAGAGCCATAGGGCTGGTACAAATTGAGGACCGCGTACTGAAGATGATACAGACCGACGTGGCCACAGTGAAGACGGAGAGCCTCCACGAGAACGTCCCCAAAGACATTGCTGAGAAGTATCCGGAGCTATTCCATGGACTTGGACAATTCCCGCAGACTCACACGATGCAGGCCAAACCGGAAGTGCAACCCGTGATACACGCACCCAGGCTTTGCGGGACCGTCTGAAAGCCGAGCTAGACAAAGAAGAATTACTTGGCGAGCGTAATCGTGAAGGTTGATGAACAAACCGAGTGGGTGAACTCCATCACGATCGTAGAGAAGAAGAATGGATCGTTACGCATTTGCTTAGATCCTCGCGACCTCAACGAGGCCCTCAAACGCGAGCACTACTCTTGCCCGACCGTTGAGGACGTCGTGGCAAAGCTGCATGGTGTACAGATGTTTATTGCGCTAGACGCAACAAGTGGCTACTGGCAGATAAAGCTAGAGAAGAAGAGATCCCTGCTAACCACGTTCAACACACCCTTCGGACATTACCGGTCACACGACTGCCGTTTGGAGTGAACTCGTCACAAGATGTTTTCCAGAAGGAGATCGACCTGACATACGAGGGATTGGCTGGCGTTTACGCGATTGTGGACGACATCTTGGTGTATGGCAAAAACAGAGAAGACCATGACGCCAAGCTCGATGCAGTGCAACGTAGGACCCGAGAACAAGGGATCAGACACCTACCTGCCAGGGAAACATATTCCGTTGGCAGACACCTTGTCCCGCATCTTCCTGAAAGACGACTACAAAGGATCGAATGACTTGGAAGACGGTGTTCGGGTACATGAGATTCTGACCTCAGAGTGACCTCAGCGAAGAAGTTGGAAGCTTCGAAATCCCCCACACTACCATCACTGATGCACGAATGGAGAAGATCAAGACTGCCATGCGACTTGACCAAGACACATCGGACACTTCGGAATGGAGAAAACCAAGCAACGTGCCCGAGATGCTGTTTACTGGCCCCGCCTCAACGCGGACATCGAGACGCTCATCGGAGGTTGTTCGATACGCCAGGAACACCAGTGGGCAACGCAGAAAGAGCCCATGATGAACCATTCTATAACAGCGCGACCATTTCAAAATGTGGCCGTGGATCTGTTTGAGTGCGACGGGAAGAACTATCTGTCCTTGCATGACTATTACAGCCGTTACATCGAAGTAGAGAGGCTCTGCTCAACACGGGCAACATTCGTCGTCATGAAGATGAAAGGAATATTCACCAGGCACGGTATCCCGGAGAAGGTCGTCTCCGACAACGGACCACAGTTCGCCTGCGTGGGGATTCGTCCACGTGACCGCAAGTCCCCGGTAACCGCATCCAATGGGTTAGCGAAGAAGGCTGTACAGACCGCAGAGAGAATCATCGTAAAGGCAACGGCAAGCAGACGAGACCCATACCTCGCTCTGCTGGAGTATTGTACGACGCACATATAAGACTGCGGAAAGTCACCTGCGCAGCTGTTGATGAGCAGACGATTGAGGTCCATCCTGCCTGCGACACACAGATCGTTGCAACATGCTATCGTAAATCCGGGCGTCACCCACCAGCGCTTCAAGCAGAATCAAAAGAAACATAAGGAGTATTACGCCAAAGCTCGAGCGTGTATCTCAGTCGGAGACGAAGTGCTGCTGAGGAGAAACGCGGGAGGTCACCAGCCAGCCGTCGTTACCGAGAAAGCGAACACGCCACGACCGTACAACGTTCGGACGGAGGTCGGTGCGGTCTACCGACGCAACAGTCGACATGTCAAGCCGAGACGCTACAGAAGCGAAGTCCCGCGACCCGCGTCACTTGCGACGGACACACCAAGCGAGACAACCCCGGACAGAGACATCAAACCACCGGCGATGGACTTGCGCGTAGCACAACCCGATAAGATCGGCCCACCATTGCAGTCCAGGTATGGCCGGACATACAGGCCTACCACTGTGTACGATGCTTGAACATTTCCCTATGAAAAGACGGATGTAATGTTTAGTGATCGATCGCCACGCGGCGTCGTGGACACATGAACATTAAGCATTGAACATTTAAGTTTGACATTAACAATATTCTGTTTATATGTCATCACGTTATGTTCTACTATAACATTGTCCTATTTGTGTTTTGTATTCAGTACGTTAGATACAGACTGTATCACTGAACACATAATTTCCTTCGTTATAATTACGCATGTATTAATGTACCATCATTTAGACAGGCTCATAGCATACAGGGCCTGGCCCTATGCAGTTGTACAAATGCGATCTCGAATTAAAGTCTGCGCTTGGCTTCTACCATGAGGCTTTCGCCGCGTGCAAACGTATCGTGCCGTTTCGTGACGTGTTCATTGAGCTCTTACGCTACCTGCCCGCATGGCCAAGTGTAAGGTATTCGTGGCGTAAGGTGAGGGTTGACCAGGCTCATCATGGCTGTCTTTGCTCTGCACTAGTGAACGCAGTAGTTCAAGGAACGTAGCAAACCCTAAACTAGCTCCGCTGCATAGATGGGAATACCCAGCGTATCCACGGCAACGCATACATGTCGATTTTGCAGGACCGTTTCAAGTCAAAATGTTTTTGGTCGTAGTGGACGCGCATGCCAAATGGCCTGAAAATTGTGAGATGCGGAACACAACTGAAGAGGAAACGGTAGCCACACTTCGATCCTTATTTGCAAGGATGGGTCTGCCATAGCAAGTAGTATCAGACAATGGACCTCAGTTCGTGTCTGCATAATTCAAACACTTCAAAGAAATGAATGATATTCGACACGTGACCGGCGCTCCTGATCTTCCATTCACCAACGGCTTAGCGGAGCGCACGGTTCAAAGCTTCAAGAACGCTGTAAAAGCTGACAGATCCGATCGGTCCATTCAGCACAAGCTCGACAGATTTCTGATCGCGTATCGTACAGCGCTACATGCTACCACAGGACACAGACCTGCATAACTGTTGTTTGGTAGAAATATGAAGTCGACACTGGATCTTCTGAAGCCGAATGTTAAACGAGACGTTGATGGAAAACTACTTCGGAATGTGACTGGAACACTCACTGCTTTTCGGAGTGTGGAAAAGTCTGCGTACGGAATTACCGTAGTGGACCGAAGTGGCTGCATGGCAAGGTACTGGAGCGAACTGGTCCAGTATTGCACAGGTTTCTGGTGAACGGTACTATATGGGGACGCCATGTTGACCAAATGCGAGCTGGAATGCCTAGCAACGGGGGATCGGAGGTTGTAGACGAGCAAGATTCCGATCACACATCAACAGGGTCAGAGCCGTCCAAACCGAGTGGACCAGCAGAGCCGCCACAGCCGAGTGAACCAACAGCACTGAATAAACCGAGTCAAACAGCGGAAATAACTAAATCGTTTGAACAAGATTTGGTTGTTACACCTACTGTCGATGAGCTTACTACAACTCCAAAATTAATGTGCTGACAACTCGTTCAGGAAGACTGTTACAGGCTCCCGTTAAACTGAAGGATTATGTGTGCTAGAGTCAGTCAAGCATTATGGACACTGAACGAACGATAATTGGACTCGTGAACGTCACGCTTGGATGCCAGTAAATGAACACTGTTGTGTAAACTTGGCATTGGCGACAGCAGCGGCGTCGACGGTGGCAGAAGTGAATGCGACACCAGCGGCGGCAGCAGTGACAGCAGCGACAGCAACAACAACAGTGGCTGCAGCAGCCGCACCAGCGGCTCCAGCGGCGGCAGCAGCGGTACCAGCAGCGGCAGCAGCGACATCAGCGGCAGCAGCGACAGCAGCGACAGCAGCGGCACCAACGGCGGCAGCAGCGACAATAGCGGCACCAGCGGTGGCAGCTAAATTATGTGCCAACAATGCACAATCTATTCGTAATAAAACAAGTGCATTCCCCTAGATGGTAATTGAGAACAACCTGGACATAATCGTTATATTTGCGAAACGTGGCTTAAACAAGAAGATGGTGTACGTGATTATCGATGACATACCGGCAACTGGATATTGTCTCAAACAATAAAATTCCCCGCTCGGCACCAAAGTGAGGCGGAGGCATCGCTTTAATGTACAGGATAGGATTTAATGTGCGTTTCGCAGACACAGGCCTCTCACTAAAATGATGTGAGTTCGTGTCAGCTGAATTCATCACCCCAACTGTATCCATACGCTTGGTCACCCTCTACCGTCCACAGCAGAAATCCACCAGCTGTTCCTTCAGTAAATTCCTCGAAGATTTTACATTACTGATTGACCGCGTTTTACTTAACCCAATGCCTCTTATTATCTGAGGAGATTTCAATATTCAAGTTGATGACCCGTGTGACAACAGTGCCAACGCCTTCCTTCGTCTCCTGTCCAGCAGTGGTCTACAGCAAAATATCCACAGTGCTACTCACAAGAAAGGTCATACTTTGGACCTCCTGATCCCTAGAAAGTCTTACATTCCTGTCATCGACGATATTATCACTGACGGGATATCTGATTATTCGACGATCATAGGGAAAATCCGCCTACAGCAACATCGAGTTCAGAGAAAAGTGATAAAATCACGCAACATTTCTACAATTAAAATTCCATCATTCTGTGATGAATTAATTGACATGGATATTAACAATCCCGCTCACGCCAACAACGCGCTGTCTGCACAACGATATTCTCACCCAAGATCTTGATAGGCATGCTCCGATGAAGGAACGATGTGTGTAACTTCGCCCAAATTCTCCGTGTTTTCGTGAAAACGTCATGACAGGGAGTTATGGCGCCAGCTTGAGAATAAATGGAGAAAATCACGTCTTGAAATTGACCACCAAAATTACTGCCACCAGAAGCAAGCGGTAACTCATCAAATCAAACTGGTAAAATCACACAACTACAATCAGCTATTCATCGACATCGTTAAAGAACAAAGGCGAATTTTCCGTCTGACAAACTCCTTCACCGGCGACATAACTAGCCCCTTCCGAAGTGTGAATTTCAGCAGGATTTCTCCCATAGTTTCCACATTTTCTTCACTGAGAAGGTCAAGAGGATCCGAGAGGAGTTTGATATAGTAGATGATCTACATATTCCTACAAGAGATCTCCCACCGTCCAAATTCGCGAGATTCATAAACTGTCTAAGGAAGATATACAGAAGATACTCTCAAAGTCGCCAGGAACAACCTGTGACTTGGATCCAATTCCATCTTCAATACTGAAGTGTGCCGATGCCATATTGTCTGCGATGACACAAATTATCAACAATTCAATGAACTCGTTTTTGAAGAAGGCAAACTTGGACCGAACTGTGATAACCAACTATGGCCATAATTATATGTCAAACTTAAGTTTCCTCAGCAAGACACTGGAGCGAGTGGTAGCCAAACAACTGTCTTCATTCCTGGGCGACAATAATCTTATGAATGAATACCAGTCAACCTATCGTGCACACCACAGTGTAGAAACTGCAACAGTAAACGTTCACAATGATCTACTGCAGGCCATGAACTACGGCAAGATTACCCTTCTTGTGTTACTCGACCTATCCGCAGCTTTTGACACTGTCGACTATTCTATACTTTTATCTCGCATATGACCAGCTACTTCGGAATATGCGGTGTTGCACTTGACTGGTTCCAGTTCTACTTGAGCGACAGAACCTGCTGTGTGCGCATTGACAATGTAACATCGGATACATCACAACTAATATACGGACTCCCGCAAGGCTCTGTTCTATAGCCAATTCTTTTCTCAAAATATATGATACCCATTGCTGATATCATCAGGAATATTCTGCTTCACGGCCTCAACAAATCACAACTACGATTCCAGCGACTACAAAACACTGGTGCCAGACTGGTCGCGCTCTCCAGAAAATTCACACACAACCTATCCTCAAACAACTACACCTGGCTGCCAATCGAACAGATGATCATCTACAAAATCTCCACGCTTGTATTCAAGACAATCTACTGTGTCTCTCCTACCTACTTGTGCAGCCTTATCAAACAGCATGTGCCATCCCATGAAAATCTGCGCTTTGCAAACACGTTACTCCTAGTAGAGCACAAACCGAAAAACTCGTGGGGAGCACGATCGTTTATAGCATCCGCAGAAAATATATGGAATTCGCTTCCAAACAATGTTAGAGCTACTACAACAATCAACACCTTCAAAACAGCCATGAAAACCCACCTCTTTAAAATATACTTAGAGTGAGACATGGTGTAGACATTTCCTGAACATTGTATAATACTGATTTTATACTGTGTATGAATAAAATGTTATTGTATTTATTATTTATTATATCACTTATAATATCGTAGCATTTATTATGTATACTAGATATAGATTTCTAGAAAGGTTGTATTAACGGGTCTACATTACATTAATAACGATGTTTTATTGATTTTATGATGTATATTTAATGATACTCATTTTATAATTTATTATCGTTGCTCTTATTATATTTTAGAGTAGTGCTTTTACAGTTCTTAAAATTACTACTTTAAAGTCATCAATGGTCAAATACTGTGCAAGCGCCATGTGCGCCTCTGCTGCGGGTACCGACGCTATATAAGATTTCATTATTATTATTATTAAAATACACAATAATCAGTTTTAAAATATTGTTGGTGCAAATGATGTCACTTCCGGTACATCAAGGCAAAACGGTCAACCGATGCCAGGTCAAATACCAAGGTTATCATCTGGGTCAAAGGTCAATATATATATCAAGGCCAAAGTAGCGCCCCCTGGCGAATAGGTCATAAACTAAATAGTGCCCCTGGTGGACAGGTGGTGAATACTTTGAGAGCTATTTAAAGACCTACTTTGAAGGCTACTTTCCAACGGGAAAGTGATGAACTAAATAACAATAATAAGCCCCCCCTGACGGATAAACGGTGAAACAGTACTGCTTAAATTCATGCGTCTTTTTTCTACTATAAAAACAGATCAAAGGTGTCAATAAATAGGTCATTGCGCATGCGCAAGGGTATATTTTCTTATGACGCATAGGTGGTGGACCATTTTTCAGGTACAACCCCCCCTGGCGTGTACATTTAGAACTATAAAATAGGTCGAATTGTGACATTAAATAGGTCAATGACGTCGTTAAATAGGTCATTGCGCATGCACAATGGTATGGTTTCTTATGTCACATGGGTGGTGGACCATTTTTCAAGTATAGCGCCCCCTAGTCTATACATTTAGAACTATAAAATAGTTAAATCCTGACGACTAGGTAGTGAACTAAAAAAATAGGTCAAATTATGTAATTTCTGCTTACCATACAGTTAACATAGATGTGTTTGTTAATTTTTGGCGAACCCATGTCTGTTATTAATAGCACACGTGAACATTTTTCTGGACATCCTAGATATACATAAACTCATTTCTGGATATGTAACATTCTTATTTATTTATTAACATAGAGGTGTTTGTCAATTTTTTGCGTACCCATGTGTGTTATTAAGGTGGCTGCATCGGCTATTATATGCTTCTTTTGAATTAATGATTTCTAATATAAGTTTTGAAGATAAGCTAACCATTTTTTCTCAGAGTTTGCCTCCGATACTAAACAATACTCCAGAACAACAAGAATTGATTTTTTATGTTGTTTAGATATATTTTAATGCGTTTAAAGACAATTAAAAAATATGTCAAAAATCACCTTAAAATTGCATTTTATTTTATTTTGAGAAACTCCCCAAACAAAATCTGTATGGTTGTAAGTACAAACATGTTATTGACATTCACACGGGTTTTTTTTAAAACAAATGCATATTAAGTGTGATACAGCTTCATAAACATTTGTTCATGGCTTTGTAAGTATTGTTGTTTTTATAAAAAAGTTACATTAAGTAATACTTCCTGGTAGTTACCAATAATACAACTGTCACCAGATGGTTGTTTTTTGCTTAGAAATGTGACTTTTGTTATTGGCATGTGGCTTATTTCAACACAATTTGACAGACACTTTTATTACTGAGATTTCTCCCCAAGGTTTTCCCGACAAGTTGTCTCATGATATTGTGTTACGAAGGGCCATGTGTTGAACTTGTTGTGGTAGACAAGATTGATTGACACCTGCTGGGGTCAGTCACGTGTCATTGCAAATGGCGGCTGAGGTCGGGCATTATCGGAGAATAAACAAAACTACGGCCAGTATTTGGTGATTTGACAGCGTGATGTATTTAGGTAATTATAATACAACAGCATAGTGGCATGAGAATAACCAGACTATTATGATCTGTATTCATGGTGAATGAATTTATGTTTGAACTGGGCTGACGCACACGTGATCGTCACTATGGAAACATCGTCAGTTTCCAAGAATCTGAAGGGACTTTCCACAGACACACTAAAATACTAGTTTTTAAAGGACTGATTGGTGACATATGGTGATAGTGCCTTGGTTTTTTTAATAGTACACATGTTCATACTGACACCTACTAATGTTCTATGAAGAAAAAAATTCAGAAACCAACTGACATGATAGCCGGTGCAGCTACCTTAATGGCATACGTGAACTGATTCCTAGACGTGTAACATTGTTTGGGACATCTTTATCAACACAATCAAGATCTCCCTATCTTTTAACATGTATCGACGCTATACTATAGTCTTTACATACGTCAGTTGCACTTACCTTACTTGGTCGCCTGGTTACAAATTGGTTTGAACTGGTATTCGCTATGCAAAACTGATGTACTCTACAGTCCGTGCGTATACTTTCTACTGTAAGGTCCGTGCTTATTCAGCACGCCCACATAACCTTTCTGTATTCTCGCGTGAAATTCCTTTTCCTATAACAGGTCGGCGCTCTGCCAGACGGTTAGTAGGAGTAACGACACATACCTTCACAAATCTTTGGTGCATATTGTTGTGCAGTTGCCTCTGTTACCTAATCCGTCGATGAAACGTGAAGACCATGTTGTCTAACTTTTACCCGACATTGCCCAGCAACACGCCAATACACGGAGACACGGATCTACCATATATGGGCATCCGCCAACTTAAAGACGTTTTCGAAAACGAGACTGCGAGTAAATAAAGACACGTGCGTCGATATAGATAATGTGCCTTAATGTTGTCAGTTACAAACACGTTTTGAGACATATATACATTCGTAAGTACCTATACGTTTATACAGTTTGCTGTTTATAGCATTAAGTTGATACAGTTTCGTGCGATTTTGTTAAACATTATTAGAAAAAGTTGTTTTTGCTGACAGTTGAAGGCTCACAGCATGGCAAAACGCAACGAAATTGTAATGTATACACCTCACAGAGCTTTGTTATGTATTGGCATCTTTACAGGAGTTGACTATTACGAATTGACCAAGATTTACATAGGCCTTATTCCCCCAAAATCGGTAGCACAGAGGAGGATAGCTATTAAAAATCTGGCCATGATGTGTGACCATGACGTTGAACTGGGTTGCACTGCAGCTGGGTCCTGGATATGCTCAAGGTTGTCATCATCATGATGGCTAGCTGTTGACTGTGCAGTTTCAGCAGCCAACTTCCGCTTCCTGTGTTTCTTGTCCCTCTCCAGAGACTTCTCCCTGGGACTAACATTCCTCACATGACCCAGATTTTTCTCAGGATCCGGGTGGGACTCGGTCGGCTTCCCATGGATGAAAAGTGCCTCGAGCATACACGGTGATCTTTTTTCGGCTCCAGTAAATGAAATTAATGTTTGGGATCAGCCCTTGAGAATGCCGATGTCCACCTCTTCCTCTTTGGCAAATCCTTCTCTCTTTGCGTTGGGAAGCAGAAGAGCCTGAAATTACAGTAGTTAATAACAATTAGTTTTCATGGTAGCAATCTCTGATGTTGTCTCATCCAGTATTAAAGAAAAATGTATCCGATCATTTTTGTTCACATCAGTTTACAAATAGTATATCCATTTAGGCAATAACATTTTGCAATGTTATGATGGACAATGATCACTGATGATCGGTGATAGGCCTATGTCCTATGACTCAAATAGGATGCTAATTATATGATCTTGTGAAAATTTAATTACCGGTATAATGGCATTTTCATCAAGGAGGATTGAATTTAGTAATTTACATATCTCCATTACAATAATTGTCTTACTCAAAGGGAGGTTGACATGAGCATCCTGATGCCCCATGATGCACCCCATGTTGTTGGCCTCTTCCTCCATCTCAACAGTCTATAAATCCCCATTGGAGCAATCCAAGGCATAGCAATGTTTGCTTGTTGAGCCGATCTCTGGGCGCCACTCTGGACCATCCATCGTGTAGGAGACCGAGAGATGGCTATATAATTGAAAAAGGAACATAAATTAAGATATATTCTCCCAAATGCAGTTCCAATTGGTCAGATGTACATGAACCATTAGAATTGTAAGTTAGGACCTGATCATAAATAGTGTTTAGGCGTTGATAGGAATCAAATTATCGCCCAATGACCAAATATGGATGAACTTTAAATAGCCTTAAATGAAAAGATAAGATCGAATATTCACTTAAGAATAAGTTAGAATAATACACCGTTCATTTATACACACCTTGGTATCTCGTAAGTCTGATTTATATCATAAAATACTTTCCTTTAATCACTTGAATGAGCGACACCAGTCTTGTATCCTGTGTTTTGCTTTGTCCTCGTACCCACGTGCGTTTATTTACTCGCAACTCTGATCTAGGTCAAGATGGCGTCGGAACCGTGTCTCCGTGTATGAAGTAATATCCCGACAACACGTTGACCCACAATGTCATGGCGTTACCACAACGTATCAGTTTAGTTGGTCAGTTGGATTGCGGATTGGTGGAAATTCAATATCCGCACACTTGGTAGAACATGACTAGCCAAAACATTTGGTTTGCTGTGGTCAGTGAACCAAGTCGGAACGTCGTTCAAAGATTACAAATCGAAGCCGGCTATTACGACAGAACACACTTGGTTTTAATAACTCCTTCCTGAGGGGAACCACCGAAGCCAAATATGTGGTAGACATGGCGCAGGGTTTTTATTCTCTCTATGTTTACATGCATCAACGTTGTGGAATCATGTAGGGTCGGAGACAGCTTCGTCCCTCTTTTGAGGGTTGTACCGATAGAAGGTAAACACGGAGTCGTGGTGTCAAAAAGTTTCGACAATGTACAGTACGTTCCCGTCTTGCACAAAGAATTTACGATCATCGATATAGATATAAACGATCATCGATACAGATATAAACTGTAAGAGGATGGCGATCAACGCACTAGTTGAGCAGATGTGTGAGGAAGAGGGCGTGGGATTCATAGATTTATGGGGGTACTTTGTTGGGAGAGAAGATATGTACATGAGAGATGGCCTCCATCTAAGTGGAAAGGGGGCAGCAGTATTCTCAGAGAATCTGCTGCGATCTGTTGACAGTGGGACAGGTTGCATCTATTTAAACTAAATTCGCAGGGGGGACTCGCAGAGAAGCCTGAAACTGGAGGCATAGATAAAGGCAGCAAAAATAATTCAGCAAAGAACAGTCTGGAAAACTGTTCTGAAGCTGGGTATAAATGTGTTTGTTTAAATGCAAGGAGTATAGTAAACAAAAGAAATGAACTAAACATTATGGTAGAAGATATTGACCCTCACATAATAGGTATAACCGAATCATGGGCAACCACCGATATATCAGATGCCGAATTGGGACTGACAGGATATGTAATGTTTAGGAAAGATAGAATAGGAAGAAGGGGAGGTGGAGTTATTTTATATATTAAAGAATCTATCCAGGCTTATGAAATAAAATTAGACAGAGAAGCAGATTGCGAAGAAGCTGTTTGGTGTAACATAGTTACAGGAAACTCAACGTTAACGGTTGGATTAGTTTATCGAAGTCCAAACATAAGCATAGAAGAGAATGAAAAAATACAAAACGCTATAAGGGAAGTGAGCAAACGGGACTGTGTTATTATGGGGGATTTTAACCATGGGCATATAAAATGGAAATCTCTACAGAGTATGGGTAGTGAGGACCACAAGTTTTTAGTTTTAGTACAAGATAGTTTCCTTTCTCAACATGTGCTAGAACCAACCAGGGGAGAGAATGTGTTAGACTTAGTTTTGTCCTCACAGAATGAATTAGTTGACAATGTTAAATTATGTGAGCCTCTGGGAAGTAGTGATCACAACCAGATACATTTTACCATTAAAGTAAAATCAGAAAGAAATAATAAAAAGCAGTTGAGGAGAAATTTCCACAAAGGAAGATATAAGGAAATTAGGAAATATTTAGCAAAGATAGACTGGAATAATACACTGAAGAATAAGACAGCAACAGAATGCTGGAATATCTTAAAGAATGAAATAGAGTGCATCGTAGATAAATTTGTTCCCTTCAAAAAACAAGGGAAACGGACCAGAAAGAAATACTTATCGAAAGAAGCCATTAGAAAAAAATAAGTATAAACAAATTATGTGGAAGTCTTATAGACGTACTGGCAATGACGAAGACTACAACATTTATAAAGAAGCACTAAACCAAGCTACAGCTGAAATTAGAAATTCAAAGAGAAGCTATGAACATAAATTAGCTTGTAATATAAAACATGACAGCAAGAGTTTTTATGCGTATGTTCGAAGCAAACAAAAAGTTCAGGATAAGGTCGGTCCTCTAGAAGATAGTGCTGGAAATATAATATCAGAAGGATTCTTAATGGCTGAAGACCTAAATGAGTATTTTAGTTCAGTGTTTATCAGAGAAGACACTAGTTCACTGCCAGTACCAGAGGCTAAGTTCAAGGGGGCAGAATCAGACTATTTAAGACAGTTAATTGTAACCCCAGAAATGGTAACTAAGAAAATTAGGGCTATGAAGGAAAATAAATCACCTGGAGTGGATGGTATTCCACCCAAACTACTATTGGAAATTGTAGAACAAATTAGCATACCGCTTGCAACAGTTTTCAACTTGTCATTAGAAGAGGGAGTGGTTCCTTTAGAATGGAAAGAAGCAAACATTATACCGTTATTTAAAAAGGTTCGAGAAACAAGTCAAATAATTATAGACCAGTTAGTTTAACATCGGTGATTTGTAAATTATTAGAAAGACTAATTAAAGATCACATGGTGGATTTTCTTGTTAAACATAACTTGATAAACCCATCTCAACATGGGTTTCTAAAAGCGAGGTCATGCTTAACAAATATGTTATGTTTTTTGGAAGATATCACTAAGTGGGTAGATGATGGATCACCAGTAGATATCATCTACTTAGATTTTCAAAAAGCTTTCGACAAAGTGCCACATCAGAGATTACTGCTTAAACTAAAAGCCCATGGCATAGGAAATGGTATAATTAACTGGATAGTAAAATGGCTGATTGACAGAAGACAACGGGTAGTTGTTGATGGGGAGGCTTCAAACTGGAAATCAGTTTTGAGTGGGGTTCCACAGGGATCAATACTGGGACCTATATTATTCTTAATATATATAAACGATTTGGACGATGATATAGCTAGCAAGGTGTTGAAATTTGCAGATGATACAAAAGTGTTTAGATGGATTGAAAGTGATGGTGATAGACAGCATTTACAAGATGATCTTGACAGGTTGATCAAATGGTCTGAAAAGTGGCAAATGTTGTTCAATTTTGGGAAATGTAAATGCCTCCACACAGGACATGGGAACGAATATGTAGAATATACAATGGGGGGAACTGTACTAAGTACTACTGTAAAAGAAAAAGACTTAGGGCTGACAATTAGTGCTGACATGAAGGTTTCAGAGCAGTGTGAAATTGCAGCTTCAAAGGGAAATCAAATCCTTGGATTGATTAGGCGAAATATAGCATATAAAGAAAAAGAACTAATAATACCGCTGTACAAAACAATAGTTAGGCCTCATTTAGAATATTGTATACAAGCGTGGAGGCCATACCGCAAGAAGGACATAGATATGCTAGAAAGAGTACAGAGGAGAGCGACTAAAATGATACCAAAACTGAGGGATCTTAGTTATGAAAAACGCCTAAAAGAATGTGGTTTAACAACACTAGAGACCAGGAGATTGAGAGGAGATCAGATAGAAGTGTTTAAAATATTGAATGGTTATGAAAATATTGATAGAAATATGTTTTTTTCAGTTAAGAAAGATAGAAAGACTAGAGGACATGAAGTTACATTAGTAAAGGAGCAGTGTAGATTAGACGTGAGAAAGTTCTCATTTTCACAAAGGACTGTGAATGAATGGAACAGATTATCTGATGATTGTGTGGGTGCTAGTAGTGTGAATATGTTTAAAAATAAAATCGACACATACCTCAGAAGGGCTGGATATATGTAGTTAAAAGGGTTGGACTCTCGATAAGCCAAAGGGCTTCCTTGTCCACCTGCCATCTAGAGTTAATTCTCTGGATGGCAATCTTGTTAAATCTCTTGTTAAGAGACGACACTTCACTATCGACGACACAAACCGTCATTTTTTTTATACATGAGTCGTTATTGTGCCTACGAAGACTGTTACATCAGACAAGTTGGTGACGGATTATCCGTGTATGTTGGGCAAGAGTGGAACGAGGTCACGGTCTAAGTAGTTTATTCGGCGGCTTCATTCGAAATACCTTGCCAAGTATCTGCCATATGCAAGCCACAGGAAGAGTGTGCAAGATACAACATGTCGGGAATCTTCTGTCTATTATTTGTCAGGAATGTATGAATTGACAAATAAAATTGTGTTGACACTACAGACGAATGTGTTTGTTTTTATTTAACATTTTCACGGATTTAATATATATCTATACATGTACATATACTGCCTTCTACTTGCGCTGTACGGAAACAATCTTTTATACCCCTATATGTATGTCTATCTACGTATATTGTCTTGTATATTGGTCTATCCAATGGAAAAGAAGCCTATACTACCAACTATATAGCCCTTTGTTAGCCCTTTCTTAGTAAAACCTTTGAAAATACGACCCGTAGTCATAAGACTTTAAACTCTATCGACTAGTTATGCAATACTTCGACCTCCTAACCTAAGGACAGGCAGTACGTACTGGCGACATAGTTACTCATTTTGCCAATCATAACCTCTTTCTTAGCAAAATCTTTGAAAATACGACCAGTATTCATAAGACTTTAAGCACTACCTTAGCCCTAATTCCGCTTACCACACAGGTATACGACATTCATATCATAGTATAGCGCTTTACTATAACAAGACTTAGCGTGGTAAGAAAGGTGACAATAATATTAAACAGGTCATTGCACATATAAATTTCAAAGGTCGAGCATTTGCTAGTGTGGTATTTGAAATCCCTACTTTGATATAATTCACCATGTCATTATACCAGAACGTGAGAACATTTTTTTATTGAAATTTCATCTTGAAGTAGGGTATATCTAGGACAAAAGAGGTGAAATGGACCTAGGACAGACGATGTGAGGCGGACATAGGACAGACGAGGTAAGACTGTGAGAGATTTCTGCATAGTACCTTCTATACAGAGAGAGGTTGACAGATGAATAGATTTAGCAACAGCAGCCTTTGATAGAGTCAATAACAACATATTTTCATACGGAGGTAACTTCGTAAAAAATTAGCTGACCAACACGATAGACTTATGCAACTTAATCTTACTTTAACGCGCGAGCGTCGTAAATTATTGCAGTGTAGTCCATTACTGAGGCAACTTCTCACAATTCTAGCGTATGAACGCGTGAACGTCGTAGATTCTTGCCAGCTTAGTACATTGCTGAGGTAACGTCGTACAAATGTAGCTTACCAACACGATAGACTTGTAAATGCTCTTTAACGCGTATGTATCGTAAATTCGTGCCAGTGTAGTGCATAGACAGGTAAAAATGGAGCAATAGAGCAAATAGATTGGTTGGTAAGTTAACGCGTTAAATTATTCGAGTACTGATTGGTTGACAAATTAGCGCGCCAACTTATTCGAGTCGTGATAGGTTGATAATTTAATGCGCTAACTTTTTCGAGTCCTCATTGGTTGCCAATTCAACGCGTTAACTTCATATTCAACGCATAAAGTGTACCGCGTTTATGGCCCTGTAGGCCTGTCATAGACGGACGAGGTTCATGCCGTGCTGATTGTGCTGATGGTGCTGCTGTTGGTTATAGAATAAATGGTTTTCAAGTACTAATGTTAGAAAGCTATTGCGTTTAAAACGAAAAATATCATGTTCCAATTGCATTGATTTCTTTTTAAACTTGTCATTTCGTTTGAGTCAAGAACAGGAAGGAAATTGTGCACACATGAAATTAAATCGTTCAGCAGACGGATCTTGTACCACTCTAAGTTAAGCAATCCATGCTGGTGTAGTGATCTTAATTTTCAATAGCAATCACACTCACACACACACACACACACACACACACACACACACACACACACACACACACACACACATTATTTGGGCACAACTCTCATAATACCGAAATCGGGGTGGGCCCGGATTCTACACAACGTCACAATTAAGTGTGCACGACATTATGCGCAGTTCCATCTGCTACCTATTGGCTGTTCCAATGCTACTGTCATCACCACGGTCAGGTTTCCCGCCACCGAAACAAATTCAGGAGCCTTCCAAAGTGAGTCGTGGCTTCCTCGATATCCTTAGTTTTGCCTTAGGAGATCTCCCAATGTGACATTTACATGCAGGCCAAAGCATCTATCAGACTAGCAACCCCTCTCATAAGTGAGGACGGCTGCTCTAACTTCCAAAACTATATTGATCATCAAGGGAAAACATCAACAAATAAAACAGTATATTGTAACAAGGCACGTTATTTTGTTAAGTTCTTGTTAGTATCAACCTGATAACAATAATAACCGGTTTACATGGGTTGTATAAGTTGTGATATTTAGAAAAGAATACTTACAATTAAAAAAAGCAATTAGTGGGACCTTCGCGACAGCACAAACATCCAGGTATACCCCTGGTTAAAATGTACCTGCTTTTGTATTAACGTACGTTTTCTTTTCAATATTTTGCGTTGCTATTTGCAGTAATCCCTATATACATTTTTTGAATCTCTTAGTGCCATTTGTCACTCACTTGTGTTGTGACTTGTGATTCGTTTTCTGTTAAATGTTTATTTATTTTCCACTTTTTATTTGTTGTAATATAATAACCTATGCGTTTATATATGTTGGATATGTGTTGGTTAAAATGCATCAGAATGCATTAGCTCCTACCACTAGATATACAGTTGTATTCTTAAGTTTTGTTGGGGGCCGTCTTGTCCTGACTTTTTTCTATTACATCGCTTTTTATCTTGCATTGTTTTCTAAATAAAATCTGTTTTTCTATATCTGACACTTTAAATAGTTACTTATTATGCACTGCTTCAGCTTTACATGAACAAAAGACAAATATTGTTTTTAAAAAACTAGTAACTGAAACACTAAAGGCACACTCTTACTGAGACATTACTGCACATTGACAATGTGCTGATCTCATTAAAATATAAAATATAAAATGATATCTGACAAAACTGTTCTCCAATTTACAGGTGGTATTACAAATATAATATTTTAAACATCAGTAATACAATTGACCAAAGTAATGAACTGCCAATAATGCACCGATCGTCATATTATGATTGTGAAATTTTTTATTTATTAGTCCAAAACAATAATAAACATTTCAGTATCCTAAGCTCAAATATACAGTCCTTTAACGCAAAGGCATTTGTAAATTACTTATCTTCCTTATATTTTAAATTTAGCATAATATGACTCCAAGAGAGGTGGCTAATCTGATATTGATGACTTATCACTAATTCAATTAAATGGATATGACTGTATATCCCAAGGAAAAAGTTGCAGCACTAAAGGAAGATTATTAATATATATAGATAAACATTTTGACTATGATGTAAAGATATAATTGACTACCTGACTTCAACAATAGCCCGATTCCACCGACTGTAATTTTTTGTAGGGGGGGGGGGGAACTATTTCATTTCAGGATCCAATGTCCAAACGACACCATGTTCTCTGTGATTGTCAACAATAATAGTGTAAGTACTGTGACCATTTTTCAGTTATGTAAGTGTCATAATTTAGAGCTTGGCCGAGGTTAAAGGTCACGGAATTGGGCTATTGTTGAAGTAAGATACTTCACATTTAATTTTAGTGTAAGTTTTTGGCGCCCGGCTGTTGTGGACAGACACATGTGTACACACAGGCGCACATACACACATACACGCGTGCACACACCACACAGAAAAGCCATCACTATTATGTATTCTAGCAGGCGATACAAAAATATTCGATTACGAGTGAATATATTGTTATTACTTCAGAACACGAATTATATATTCAAACAAATATGTCTGGTGAAACCGAAGCACAAAAGCAACATAAATACTTGGTGTCAAGACGCACAGAACTAGTGTCGATATCGACAGGATACATATATAAGCGAGTCGCAAGTCTGGCGAGTGTGATGAGAAAGTCACAAATCATCGTGCGCCTCCTCTTCATTATCACCTCCTCCAAGTTGTTCGGGAATGTAGTTGACATTTAATTAATTAATGTAATAAAATGGTGGGCTGACTGATATACTTTGAGAGCGACTTCACATGGTCAAGTTTAGCTTTCTATACTGGTACCCTACTTGTGTAGTACGTCGCTGTTGGGAAGATTGCTACAGCATTTGGCTTCAAGAGTGCGAATTAATGGTGACTCGATAACGGCAGACATTAATTTTGAAGCATACACATGTAGTTTGTGACAGCTTGTGATGCGGAATCGCTTATAATCGCTGAGTTTGAACTTCTTTCTTCTTAGTAACCGGTTTTTTTAAAGCAGGTCAAAAGTGGCCTTTGTAGTCCTGTACCATGCCACCCGTCACTGCAACCGTCGCGAACTTTGTAGCGATCATTGCTTGCCAATCTGTGATCATTTCCACTGTGTGTTTTTTACGTTTCATCCTCTCTATCACAGCAAACTCGCGATCGCATGGCAACAAGGAATGTTTGCGTATGGGCAAATGGAAGTCGATGCTTTGAAACCGATTTAGATACAGGTGTGAACAGATATCGTATCATAGTGTGGTTGTGGTTCTGTCCCCTGCACCCGTCGCTGAATAGATCTAAATGTTTAACACTCAGAGGCACTTTTGTCTGGATAAAGTGATTGAGATAAGACATCACCTCTTTGCAGCCTCTCTTGGTTGTCGCCATCTAGCGGATTCTGCAGTCTGACTTCAACAACGTCCCAACTCCATGGATTTGGGCCAATGTTGAAGTAAGACGTTATTTGACGGCGGCGGCACAGTGGCCTTCGCAATGGAATTGGGTAGCTTTTCATGTCAGATGATAGCTACTTGAAAGCTGGCCACCATGGCGTATTCAACTAAATACCGCTAAACTAGTGGAGTTGGGCTGTTGTTGAATCAACTAAATATGTATGAACAATGGGAGGGACAAATAATACAAGTAAATGGAGGAGGCTTACCACAGACAGTCACTATAGGAAATATATACCGACCTCCAAAGCCTTTAACTGAAAACTATAACGAATTTATAAATTAATTTACAATGGTCATATCATCTATGCAACATCATCAAAACATCAAAACAACAACCTTATTATTGCAGGGGACTACACTATAAATACCGGTATGCTAAAAATAAACGACCAAGATATATATAGCACTTTCTTTGACATTTTAACTTCATTTACTCTCTTCCTCCAAATCACTCTTCGTACAAGGTTCACAACATGTACTGGTACACTTATTGACAATTTGTTTTGCAATTTAACAAAACATGTTTTACAAAGTAAAACAGGAATATTAATTAAACAATTTTCTGATCATCAGCCATATTTTATGCTTATGGACACTGCTCTAAAAGAGGAACATCCTACATAATTTACACGAGTTGATGTACAAAATAAAGAGGCTATGTTAAAAGTAAAAAAATTATATAATATCTTCTGAAGTACGTAACAAAAATTAGATACAAGTCCAAATGCTGACCCAAACCATAATTGTAACATTATCATCATAAATAAATCAACCTAAAAATAAATATATGACTAGTAAATTAGTATAATTTAATAAATATAAACATAACAAGTCTACATGGATAACTCAAGGCTTGAGTTAACACACTTTGCAAACAATTAAAAATAACAAACCCTGAAACTTCCGAATTTGGCGTATTATTAATTAATCTAAAAACATACAATGGTATTTCGAAAATAGGCTTTCGCAAAGCAAAGCAATTATATTTTGATAACTGTTTTAATCAATTTAAATTTGATACAAAAAACGCTTGGAAAACTATAAATGAAACCCTGTCTAAACATAAAATTAATAAATAATTTCCTAAATATTTTAAGGAATCCGATTTTATTGTGGCAGACAAATTAGAAATTGCAAATATATTCAATACATAATTTACCAATATAGGTAGTAATCAGGCAAATTGTATTAAATACAAATTCATATTATCTAAATAAAACAGTAAACTGTAATTTTACGTTTAAATACGTTGAAGAAGATACCATCAAGAGAACAATAATTAATCTACCCAACAAAAGTAACTGTGGATATGATGGTATCTACACCAAACTGCAAAAAATGCTTGAACATGCACTAACAAAATATCTAACTTTATTAACAAATCAAGTATTAACCACAGGAATATTCCCTGATAAACTAAAAAATGCTAAGGTAATTCCAATGAATATAAAGGTGAGCCAACACTATCAAATAATTATAGGCCCATATATCTTCTATCAAAAGTACTTTTTATTTTTGACCAATTATCATCTTACTTAAAAGACTCTAAGCTTTTTTTGACCATCAGTATGGATTCCGACCTCCACATTCAACTGAATATGCGGCACTAAAATTAATAGACAGAATAATAACCTAACTGGATAAGGACGAAATACCCATTAATATATATATATATATATATATATATAGATCTTTCCAAAGCCTTTGATACCATAGGTAATTTAATTTTAATTTTCAAATTTAAATATTATGGTATACATGGAACAAACTTATCCAGCAGTTACCTAACAAATCGTAAACAATATACGGAAATTTACAACATACAATCAAGTATGTTATCAATAACAACAGGTGTACCACAAGGCTCAATCTTAGGACCCCTGTTATTCATCATATCAACGATTTTTCACAATCCAGTAAAATGTTTAATTTCATAATTTATTTGTATATCAGTACAATAAAAAAAGACAAACCTTATCTATTTGTTGGTATTATTAAAATCTGAGCACACAGAGGTATACTTATAATTGTTGTTGGATTGAAATAAGTATCCCCTTACCGTACTATGTGGTAGTCAAGAAATACATAATTAAAATAAATTTATGTTAGAAAGTAACTATTTAGTATACAGTTGAGATGCACCTTGTTATTTATGTAATTACGATGATGTAGGGCACTGAATGATGATATGCAAACCATATTTATTAAGAACGGTAGCTGCCAGTTCAACATAAACATTTATCGAAGGAGTCAGAAGGAAGAAAAAACAACACAATACAAAGGTGTCACGTGTGGCAAAATAAGGTATAAATCTCCAACACTCAGACGCTCAAAGCGTTTTCGTACAACAAATGTCAGACTTCGTGACTATGTCTGATGATGTTGCGAATCCACTTGGACTTTAAACGTTTCGATTTTGAACATTAATTCAGAACATTGGCATTATAAACAATTAAACAGGGACATTTCGATATTGACGATACAATTAACATTTTGCAATACAATTCTTGTGTTACAATAACTATTAGTTGCTGTTTAAATTACATTGATACAGGTGTTCTTTTCTGGATCGGAAGATTTGACGAAATAAGGTATGCTCCCCGTGTGACTAAATACTTTACGCTCCCGACGAGCAGTTGATTCGAGCAATGTTGTTACTCATTGTCAATCTGAGATATTAAATCGTATTCAAACGTGTATCTTAACATGGTGGCAGTGGAACCTAGGTAAATATGGCATATGCATCGCAACTACCGGCACCAGAGCCACTTGACATTCGCAGTTCAGCACATGCGACCGGGTTGAGCGACAAAACCGAGCCAGTACAGGTGTCCACCGTTGTAACAGTGATTGGCGCTTCGGCGAGGCGTGTGTACTCCTTGCAACAGACGCAGAGAAGATCCAGCCGGTGTTGGACAAGTTTGAGGCATACTGTCGGCCAAGAAGGAATGTCCCGTTTGAACGTTATCGGTTCTACAAGCGCCAATAGCAGGCCGGCGAAATGTTCGACCAGTATGTCACAGAGTTGCGGCAATATATACATATATTCCTAACGACAATACACAATATATATATATATATATTCCTAACGACAACATACAATGACCAGATGTGTATATAGCGCCGCGCTAAGCAGACCGATGTTTTAAATATATATATATGTAGATATATATAGATGTGTATATAGAGCCGCGCTAAGCAAACCGATGTTTTAAATATATATATATTCCTAACGACAATATATATATATATTCCTAACGACAACATACAATGACCAGATGTGTATATAGCGCCGCGCTAAGCAGACCGATGTTTTAAAGGTGCCATGAACAGGTTGGGAAAAAAAACATTACAGTAAATAAAATATATACAAAGTAAGACGATCATGTAATCAAACAAATTTATAACAATTTGTTTTCATAAATTACACAAATATCCATTACGTGACCTATTGTCTAGCAACAAGGTTCGTCAAGCACCGGCCCGTAACCAGGTTTTGCTGGAGTGGGGTTTGTTTTTGATATTTTGGTACACACGCGCGCGCGCGCGCACGCATACGCATATGATATATGTATATATATATATATGTCACGTAATGTTAAAGCATGCTGACACCCTAGCCTAGCGGCATGAAAGTACTGTGGATTCCGACCCCAAACGATCAATACTAGCATCGCACTAGGCCAACATATTATCGTCGACTTGGTCATTAGGTTCCAGAAAGTTATCCATGTCTAGTTTCAAGGAGTTCGACAGACTCCTTGAGGCCAACAGCGTTATATTTTTGATCGTTAGGTGGTACACAGGTGAAATTTGTCCTACGATGTTTCTGATATCTTCAGCAATAAGGTCGTTATATAGTGACACGGAGACTCTCGTTCTGTAACTTTGTTGTCACCACACTTCCCCTGTTTTCATTCATCAAAATTTCTCTTGTACAGACCTCCCGATTGGACCGCTCTCGTCCTGCTGTAATTTATGACCGCAGCCAATGGTACAGCCTACGTCGACTTCTGACTAAACCATTCCAAAATGGTTGATTATTCCCTTCAATTTGTGTGACTCCTGGTTGATGTAAATGGAAAAGGTACGTCGGCTGCGCCCCAAAGTTTCATTAATCTTATTGTAGTTTAGCAAATATTTTGTGTGTGTGGATTTTACACGGTTTTTTCCTAACATTGTTGGACACATCGCTAGACAGACATCAGGTGAAGATGTCCTGATGTACATTTTGTTGGCGGATGGCGACTCACTCACTCACCCACCCACCCACCCACCCACTCACTCACTACTCAGTCACTCAGTCACTCACTTATTAACTCACTACTCACTCACTCATTCACACAATAACTCAGTCACTCATTCACTCACTCACTGATTCATTCACACACTTATTCTTTCACGCACGCATTCACTCACGCACTAATTCAAACTCTCTCTCTCTCTCTCTCTCTCTCTCTCTCTTTTTCTCTCTCTCTCTCTCTTTCTCTCTCTCATTTCATAACTGGGATCAAACTCTGTAGGCACCAACCATCTGCTGCAGACTTCTCTGTCCCTCATTGCCACTTGCAACTCTTCGGACTCCAACTATCTGCCTCCTGATTCCTCTGTCCCTCATTGTCACTTGCAATTCTACTGGATCCACTCATCTGTCTCCAGACTCCTGTCTCCCTCATTGTCATTGCCACACGCACGCACGCACGCACGCACGCACACACACACACACACACACATCGTCGCAAGAAAAAAACGGTTGCAGTAGCGTCAAAACACGTGATTTAATACATAACGTACACTAAAGGTAAACATAAGTTCTTACAGTTATAGTGCGGTATCCTGTCATCAGGGCCGTTCGGAACGCTTTACATTTCACTACGTTATACACGTGTTTATTCGAACAATATCTCAAAGTCTCTGCGAAGCATTCATGTAAAATACAAGACACGATACTACACTACACTACACTACACTACAGTACACTACACTACACTACATGCACTACAGTACACTACACTACACTACATGCACTACAGTCACTACACTACACTACATGCACTACAGTACACTACACTACACTACACTACATGCACTACAGTACACTACACTACACTACATGCACTACAGTACAGTACACTACACTACATGCACTACAGTACACTACACTACACTACAGTACACTACACTACACTACATGCACTACAGTACACTACACTACACTACAGTACACTACACTACAGTACACTACACTACACTACATGCACTACAGTACACTACACTACATTACACTACATAACACAACACTATACAACATTACACCACATACACCACACCACACTACGCTAACACAAGAAAATTGGAAATATCAGAAACTATTAGGTTGAAAGCTTTATATGAATAATACTGATTGATACCATTAGTAAACTCAGTTAGACATTTACGCATGCATATCTAAGACGTTATTACTCAATCGCGTTTTTACTAATACTAATTTTACCTTTATTGTTGAGTATATACAATATTACATTTTCTTGTATCAACTAACTTGTGTCTGTTGGGAGAAGCAGCTGAAGTTAAGTTTTCACTGTTTGTTCTGACATGACGATGCCTCAACAAGAACAGTGGCATTGCTACAGGCACAGCGGAGCATAGCCCGTCTACTTGCCGCCGCAAAACTTATAATTATTGAACAAGTTCCTTTTATCTATATATACACATTGTAAATGTAAGTTCTCATCGCGCAATACTATGTCTTTAGGACCGCACAAAGTTGCTATTATTTCACCCCCAGAAAACCTGTTCATACGAATATCTACTCGACGTCGCTTGGAAATATTAATTAATTTCGCAGAGTATAAGTTCACATGTATACACCACTACTGTTGAGGTACACAGCGGAGTGAACTGAGACAACATGGAATAAACAAAATTGTACAACTTTAGAAACGGCAACAAATGGATTTAAACCCAGGTGTTTTTGATTGTGTCCGACGTTCTAACCCCAGCGCACCCAGTGTGGTAACCCTACACTTAGTGTTGGGACACTACACCCAGTGTTGGGATACTACATCCAGTGTTGTGACACTGTACCCAGTATACTTCATTCATTGTTTACACCATGTTTATTTTCCGGTTGTTTGGCTTACTCGACCAACGTTGTCTCTTTTATGTCACTTCCTGTTTTGATCACGTGATCGAACTCGTCGATCATCTCCTCTTGCCCTGAATCGCTCCCTGCCTTCGTCACTTCTGTAAACCCAGCGAGTATCTCTTCTTGCCCCGCGTTATTATCTTCTTGCCCCGCGTGCACTTCGGCGTACTCAGCGATCATATCTTCTTGCCCTGAATCGCTTCCGGTTTTGTGAACTTGGGCGTACTCTACGATTGTCTCTTCTTGCCCGGGATCACTTCCAGTCTTGTGCACTTCGGCGTACTCTGCGATCACATCTTCTTGCGTTGCGTCACTTCCTGCGCTGGGTACTTCGGCGTCTTCTGTGATGCCGGCATCTTTTCCCACGTCACTTCCTGTCTCGTCGGGGTTCTCACCCTCGGCAAATGTCACCTTTTTCCACGCGCCATTTTCCTCATTCTCCTCGTCTGTCTGTCCATCGCCGGCCATGTCTGTCTGCATTGGTCCAGTCGGTGTCACGTCCGTGTACACCACAGTGCTGTCAGTGTCGCTCTCGGCAGAGAGTCTCTTCGGCGAGTCGGGCGGAACCACGTCCGTGTAGCGAACAGTCTCGTCCGCGTCCACCTCCGAGGGAACTCGCTTCATCGAGCTCTCGGCAGAGGATTCGCCTGGATTGGTCACGCCGACCCGCATGGGCACGGAGGCATACGAGTAACCTTTGCTGTCTGTTGGTTCATTGACGACCTCAGTATACGGTGCTCCGTCGTCGCCGTTAGATGCTGGCACGGGGCTGTGTCGCGATGATTCTTCGTGGTCAAAGGGTGGCTCGGCGCTGTGATTCGATGAGTCATCCTGGTAAAATCCTGGCTCCTGTGGCTCATCGTAGTCAGATGCTGGCTCAGGGCTGCGACTCACTGGTTCGTGGTGTTCAAATGTTTGTGACACGCGCTCAGGGCTGTGACTCTTCGTCCCCTCTCCCCCGTCTCCGGCTGGTGACACTCGGTCGTCGTTGGTTCCCGTTGGCGCCTCGATGTCGAAAGTGGGAGACACGCGGTCCGAGCTGTCATTGTCGAGAACGTCGAACTCGGGTGACCCCCGACCCCGAGAGTAGCTCGCTCGGCCACTGATGCCGTGAGACGTCTTCTTGCCCTTCGAGCCGACATCCCAGCGTTTTCTACAAGTAACACCGTCATATTAACCGCCACGGAAGACTTCACCAGACGTATTTATTAAATCGTGTAAAGGCCGGGATACGCTGGCATTTTTCGCGCGACTCTACCACACCAGACCAGACTCGCCCCGGCTGCAATATATACGCCAACCCCGACCGACACCGGCCGCGCTTATGCTGCGTTCCAATCACCTCTTGCATACCGTGAAAACGACTTCGTAACTCATACTTGACCTAGTTGCATAAATTTACAAAGGGTACACTAGAGGAGTTCGTGAAGTTCGCCAAATCGTGTTTATGATATAAACGAGCTCATTGAAACGCAGCATTATACTCGCAGCCGGCGTGATTTCATAATCCCGTACATTTGGAAACGTTCGATTACGATTTTGAATCTTATGCTTATGTATTTACTGTAAAGGTCTTGATATGTCTGATTCTGAAATTCGTGAAATTTCGCTAGTGATGAAGTGAGATAATTGTTACGTTTGTATGTCCTTTTAAATGCCGAGACCCAGTAGTTACGGCAGAGACGTCTGAAGATTTACAAAGTGCTTTAAGAGCTGTTGACGACTACTGCAATTGCTGGCATTTAACATTGAATACAAATAAAACAAAAGTAATTATCTTTTCACTAGGAAAAGTAAGAACATTTCTAGAGTTCATCTTTGGTAATAGAAAATTACATATGGTAGTTGAATAAGTGTATTTACGTGCTACTTTCAATTATAATGGCTTATTCACTAAGACAATAATTAAACAAGTAAATCAAGCCAGACAGGCAATGTTTAGTCTTGTTCAAAAAGCAAGAGAATTGTCACTTCCTCTCGACATTCATTGTGAGATATTTGATAAATTGATAACACCGATACTTTTGTATGGTAGTGAAGTTTTGGGCTTTCATGAATTAAGTCAAATAAAAATATATATTAAAAAATCCTTAAGAATCTTATGAAGTTAAATAAAGGTACAGCAAGTATATGGTGAAGTTGGGAAGTTTAAACTAAGTGTTACTGTTTGCTTGAGAATGATAATTTTTGGTTTAGAATAATTCAAGGGAAGAAATCCAAATTATGATATATAACTTATCAAATGTTAAGAAAACTTCATGACAAAAACTGCTTTAAATCGAGATGGATTGTAAAGATCAAATCTATTTTTGATAGTTATGGTTTCTCTAATGTCTGGTTTGATCAAGATACAGTAAACAAGAACTGGGTTAAACTAAATATTAAATTAAAATTACAAGACATTGAATTTAAAAACTAGAATGAAGAAATGAGCAATAATCAATTGTATACTAATTACAGAATGTTTAAACATGATGTTTGTTTAGAGTTTTTCTTGCTGAAATAAGATAGGATAAATTTATGCACATTTAGATGTGGGAACCATAATTTAACAGTTGCTAAAGATCGTTATTTAACATGTCATACTCCAAAATCCTGTTCTTTTTTGAAATAGTCAGGAACCCGGAGACGAATTTCATTATATTCTATGTCCTGCATTGACAACTATTCGGCAACAATATTTACATCGATATTTCAGTGTAAGACCGAATGCGTTTAAATTGAGTCAATTATTTAATGTTAAAAATGTTAAACACTTATCTAATCTAGCCAAATTTGTTAAATATATAATGTCGTTGTTTCCTTTTTCGTAAATGTAATTCACGTAATTATGTTATGTTAAATAAAGTGTTATGCATTGAGTATTTAACACACACAGTGGTTATGTTATTGTTATAATAATATAACTTGTATTGCGCCTAAATCCTTGGAAACCAAGCTCAGAGGTGCATCAAAACAAAAGGATTGGTCAATCTCAAAATCCATAAGCAGTATTCCAGTTGTCAACAGATGAGTCAAGGGACAAGGCGCTAGGGATCGAGCTACGGTGGATAAGTAAAGATAAGTTTTTAAATGACGACGGAATTTTGTAATATTTTCAACTGATCTATATTATATTTGTTACATTTAACTTTTGAAAATAAATACGAATGTTTCTTATACCCCCAAAAGGAGTCGGATGAAACAGTAAAAGTATTAGTAATTTGTTTGACCGAGACCACTAGCAAACACCGGGTATCAATATAAGAGCGCGCTATTTCCATTGTTAAAAAAAGTACGTCAATGGAACGGTTAGTCCGCCATTCTGGAGGTACGCCGCACGTGCTAACTCCTAAATGACGGATAAAAACTCTCATTGTAGACTGCCATGATCTCGCTCAGTGACGCCTGCTGTCTAAATATAGGCTCCATGAGCACTAGTTCTGTTTGTGTTAGTTGACTTAGTGTATACATTGCGGTCGGGGTGAGTCTGACATGCCGGCGCCCAGAGACAGAGTTCAATACCCGGAACGGGCAGGTATGGTATATTTGGTGTAAAAACCTGGCTCTCAACATTGGGGACTGTGTATCCCTCGTGAATCGGAGATCACGTTAATGTCGGTCCCGTCTCAATTTGGGACGTAAAAGAACCACTGAGGACGACAAGCACCCTGGCAGTGACCACCCTCAGTGACAGTGCCAGCATAGAAAGGTCGGCTTGGCAATAATGTTCTGAAAAAGGCTGGCTAGTTGAATGAGACCTCATAAGATCATAACATTGTAACCACAATATACACAGACTAGTCAGTTAATAGAACGTTGCCGAGTGCTGGAAACAACTAGGAAATATCCGCGGATAGCTATTCACGTTTAACTTCGGTTTCCATTTCGTATGCACAAATCATAAAGATGGCCGTGGATAACAGCTATCCGGTCGTGTTTAGCCGTATAAGGAAGTTTTGGCAATGTCAAGAACGTGAGTAAAACACGCAAACGCGAAACTACGACGTCTACGTTAACAGTGCGAGTGATTTATTGTTAAAAAAACAACACATTTTACGCAAAATATGGCCTTAAGGCTTAACTGTTCAACTGATGGATAACGTTTTTAAAACTAACATTAAAACACGTTTTAGAACATAGTGTACGTCGCACCGAGCAACGATGGTTGGAATGGCGCCTAAAATAAATGTTGTTTTATTTGATAACATTACGTTTTATGACCTGCACCCTGCACATACAGTGGACATGTATTCGTGATAGCAAGCAAGGTTTATTTTGTGTTGTTTTCGTCTGGCAGCTTCTACCTGTTTACCGTCAACATCGTAGACGTAGTAGTTGTGATTTGTTCCGGTGACGACAGTGTCAGTGACATCAATAACAAACCTGCGCCGAAATTATTATATTTAATTAAATCCCTCCCTGTTGTCGTTAACGAATTCATGCTCATTCTCTGACGAAGCTTGACAGTTGTGTTTGTGTTCCATCAATTAAAAAAGTTGTTGGGCGCAGTTACTGGATCTGAGCAATCTGAATACGCGCCGCCGCTGGATTATGTTGCGAAAACATCGAATCTAACATAATTGTATTAAAATTTATTTACATATGGCACAAATTCATCGGTTGCTTCTTTTTAAATTATGTGATCTAGTAGTCTAAGTAGTCGTAGAGGAGTAACCAGGCGATGCCGGTACTTTTGCAGTTTAGGCCCGCACCTCGAAAAAAAACATGAAAACGCTCACCTACAGTCACCAAACTTCACATCATATATCTACAACACGTATTCTACACATACATAATTATTACGTGATAAAAAAGTTAAATTTACTGTCTTATCGATCAAAATGTACAAGAAATTCACTCGTTTTTGCGTGTATTCATTAGTTCCACCGGAAACTCCGGTAGGTGGCGTCACTTTATGGTTGACTTCAGACATGGGGATAGGTTGAAGGCAACCATAAAGTGTCGCCACCTGCCGGAGTTTACGGTGGAACTAATGAATACACTAAAAAACAAGCGAATATTTTGATCAATGACAGTAAATTTAATTGTTTGATCACGTGACAAATGTATATGTGTAGAATAAGTGTTGTAGATATATGATGTGAAGTTTGGTGACTGTAGGTGACTATTATCATGGTTTTCTCGAGGTGCGGGCCTAAACTGCAAAAGTACCGCGATGCCTACCTAGGCTATGGCTATGGTGTATGGTGCAGACTGCGCAATGCAATCAACAGATTATTCATTGATGACAAATAATAATGCCATTAAAATTAACTTGGTAAAACTTTAGCTTTGCCTGCCTGCTTGGCGCCCATTTGGTAGTTCAATATGTATGTTAGACTGGTAAATCCCAATCAGTCGTCCTGAAAAATGCCGCTATAACTATAATATCGCAGTGTTACGAGCACTTGTAGCAGCGGCATCAACGTTCCAAATCTCGACCTCTTGGTGTGGCGTCCGTAATATTTATGCCTACGACGTCTTGTCGTCTACAGCGAAACTTTATAACTAGTTGTTCGTCGTCAAACGCGTCACAATGATGGCTTCGTTCCCGATTTCTTCGTAGAATTCGCCTTTGTGTTTGTCGGTAGCGTTGCAAAAAGAGAGCCGCCATTTTTATCCGGCGTATAGGCCACTATACGCAGAAAAATGTGTGCATAACTTTATCCGCGTTTACGCCACCGGATAGTCCTATCCGTGCGTCATGCATACCAATTTATTACGTTTATCCGCCGCATAGCCGCTAAACGCGGATAAGGGAGTTATCCGCTCTTCACGCATACGGGCCCTGGTCTGGCCAGGCGAAAATGCTAGTGTATCCATAATACAACACGACGGCATACGTATTCATTGTAGCGTCTACATGAAGCGTTATTTTAAAAGAACTAAAACCAGGCAGCAGCAAAATTCCATTGTCCATGTGTACACAAAGTATAGCATTATATGTACAATTTGGCAACATGAATAATAATAAAATAGATTAATCATCTGTATCGCGATTCCGACGGAAAGTTGATAGTTACCTTTCCGGTAATATAATAGTATTTTCAGTTTTGTTGCGAATAAATAATTACTACAAAACATTCAATATATTTAATTATAAACGGTGCATCATATTGTAATATATCGGCTGGCAAACGAGGAAGTACCGGCTGGCAAACAGGAAGAGGAGATCAGCGGACAATGGAAGGGTAGCCTTTGTCAAAGACAAAGACGGGGCACTACTCACCCAGGACGAAGAGATACGGGAGAGATGGAAGAACTACTTCCATAAAGTCTTAAATGTCGAGAATGAAAATAAAAAAATGGCAGGGACCCAGGCAGTACAGGGCCCAATTGAAGAAATCAAACTTGAGGAGGTGCGGACACAGATGGGTAAGATGAAGAAAAACAAAGCGTGTGGACCAGATGAACTACCGATGGAGGCAGTGAAGGCGCACGGACAAGAAGGAGAGAAATGGATGGTAGAGGTGGTATCCCAGATGAATGGAGAAAAAGCGTGATTGCACCAATCTACAAACAGAAAGGAGACCCTTTAAATTGTAACAACTTCCGGGGGATCAAACTTCTTAGCCACACTCTGAAGCTTTGGGAGAGGGTGACAAAGAGGAGGTTGAGAGGAATGGTGGAGATAAATGAAAGATATGATTCCAACCGGGAAAGTCGACAGTGCAACCGCTGTTCTGCTTCAGGATACTCCAAGAGAAACATAGGGTGTTCAGAAGAGGTCTACACTTGATGTTTGTGGACCTGGAGAAGGCATATGAGTTCTTGCAGAGCTGATCTGGTATAGACTCCGAAAGAAGAGCATACCAGAATACTACATTATCATCATAAAGGACATGTATGAAGGGTGTACGGCAAGCATTATGACACATGCTGGAAAGACAGAGGAAATCAAGATTGAAGTTGGTCTACACCAGGGGTCGGCCCTTAGTCCTTTACTTTTTATTATTATCCCAGACGTGATTATAGAGTAGATCAAGGAGCAGACACCCTGGGCTATGTTGTTCGCAGATCACTTGGTATTGTGTGATTCAGGCGGAGGTAGGATAGAAGAGAGATTGGATAAATGGACAGAAAAATTGAGAGATGTCGGCTAAAGATCAGCAGAACGAAGACGGAACACCTTCCGCCAACGGAGCACACATAGCCGGTGAAGGTGAAAAAGTATGGGTATCAGGAAAAGGTAAACCTCCCAACTCTACAGACGTTTAAGTACCTTGGCTCTGTCATAGACAAGGAGGGAGGTGTCAGAAAGGAAACTGAGAGTCGAAGGGGTGGGCTAGGTGGAGGGAACTATCTGGAGTGATATGTGATAAGATGGTGCCACAAAAGATGAAGGTCCTGCTCTACAAAACGGTAATTAGGCCGACACTTTTCTATGGCTGTGAAACGTGGCCACTATCGACAAGAGACGAAAGACGACTGGCAACAACGGAGATGAGAATGATTAGATGGACAGGAGCACCGGAGGAATGAAGACATCTTGAAAGAAGCCGATGTGGAGAGCATTGTTGTCATCATGAGGAGAAGATGGCTGGAGTGGTTTGGCCAGGTGAAAAGAAGGTAAGACGTAAGAGCCATCATGGAGATGAAGATAGAGAGGAAACGAGTGAGAGGGAGACCCAAGTTGAGATGGCAGGACACAATGAGGAAACATTTAAAGGCGTGGCAGATTAAGGAAGAATGGGCTCATGACAGGAAGAAGTGGAAGAAAAAAACAAAACCCGCCACCCAGCACAGGGAGAAGGCGGGGAAAGGTGAGAAAGGTGAGAAAGTGCATCATATTGTAAAAATGGCTTGGTTTATATTACTTTGCGAAAAGATAAATAAAATACACTTTTGAAAGTTTGGTTTTAGGCTTGAACGTAAATCCGAATACGCTGAGCCAACGCACTTAACCACTTGGCCACAGAAACTGACGGAAAAAGAATTAGCCGGATTCAGGGTTATGCTAAATTGTACAGCTCTTCCTTCATGTAATCTTATGATATCATATAACGTTACTTTCTGCATTTGGATACAATATTTTCGTGAGTGTGTGTTTACTGATGTAGATTAGTTTTCCTGGGTCGTAATCGAAACCATTTTTTTCAAAATAAGCTGAAGCGGCGAAGGTTTTTTCCTGTGGGCCTGTTTTGTTGACGTTGTCATGTTGACTGGAGCGGAGGTTCTCACGCTTCATATCTTTCAACAAGATTGGTATTCGTAACTAGTGTTTGTATTATATAGGAATACAACACAATAACTCTTTCTGACGCTTGCTTCGACCCAACATCTATCGTTGTAACATGCTCTGAATGTATTGAAAGTGCTGGCATGTTGAGTGAAATTCGCGCCCCTGGCGTCACATTTAGGCATACCGAAAAGCGCGCCAAAATAGGCATATTCGAAGAAGACCAGTTGCACAGCGTAAATTGTAGAATTATTAATTTATTAAATTATAGTAAAATTATTGTCTTGGTGGGAATGGAAATATACAGGAAGATGTAATATAATATGAAATCAAGCAATATGTTTTTTTTTATTCCCTGTAACCAGGGATAAATATGTTGTATCTACACGAAGCATCTCGATAAATCCAGAGCATTGCTGTTTGTCTGCGTCATGATCACAATTATGCGCCTATCATCTACAGCGGAGTCTTGACACTACTGGATAACCCGGGCTATCCGTCTACACGACACGAATGCAGAAAGGCGAGTTACGTAACAATTCGAGACAGACCAGCGCCTGTCCCACTTCCGATTCTTAAGTTAGCCTTGGTTAACTTTTAGCACGGCAATTTAACTCCGCGTTTGACTTATTTTGTTATTGTGCAGACGCGTATCCGGGGTTAAAAACGTCGTGTAGACGGGACTCCCGATGATTCAGCACGTGTCACACCATAATTATTTTCTCATTGGCAGTTAGCATGGTGTTTCTTTAGATCTTAGACAATTTATTCTCCGATCTCCGTAATTAGACATTACTTAACTTATCTCTGTTACAAATATTGTCAGAATATTTTATAAAAGTTTGATAAAAGTAGGGTGAACGTAATTCAACCCGTTTGTACTATCTCATATGACCGTCTGTATACTATATATGTTGAGAGTCGTACCTGCGCTTGATGTAGGTGATGATGAGGACGACGACCATGCAGACGAGGAAGAGGATGGCACAGACAGCGAAGGCAATGATACCGCCTGTGGGCAACAGCAGTTGTTCGTCACTCACGTATAATTATATTAAAATGCACCTTTGCGAATTGCAAGAAGTTGTAATCATGCGACACAGTGGCGTGGTAGCTCAACTAATCGGATGCAGTATGGAACTACTACTCTACCGTCGAGTACGAATACAGCAGAATGCAGATCTCAAAGGCACCATCTGATATTTACGTCACACTAATTTTGAATGTAATTTGGTATTGTTTTCAAAGTGTTCCTGATCGTTGCATTCGTTTACCACTCGGTTTTAAAACAATTGAAATGTTCGTCTGTCATTGCGTAAGCGATGACGTAAACGAGTGTCCTGTCGTCGTCGCACGCATCATTTTGAAAGTGATGAGCGTGTTATGACATAAAGAAATAGAATGGTGATAATTCAACGTGTGTGATTATGAAATCACAGCGGCACGCCCATATTGGTCAGAGCGCATATCACACGTTTGCAATAAATACGTTATACACACAATACACACACGTTTATTCAATATGCCCTATCCGACACAGGGTGGAATTATGATTATGAAATTGGGCGTGTACAATTACGATGGATATGTTATTTACGTCATGACGTAGCCATCGCGTACAATGCAACGATGATGAAATATTGCTGACATAATTGTGTATACAATGACAGACGAACATTTCATTTCTTTTATAACCGAAAAATAAACGACAATCACGATACAGAACACAGTCCCGAAATGTGCAGTTGCTAAAATCATTAGCCGTGTGAAATAAATACAAAATTGCCTACATTTCCGATCTGCATCCCACTGTAATCACACTCGACAACAGGTCTGATTAGTTGTGCTACTTCGCCACTTTTCGTACGATTGCTGTGGGATGCAATTAGCAAATGCACAATTTGATACAATTATTTTGTTACATTGGAAACTGACTTGCATGTTTTTTTAAATCATACCATACTTTCGTAAACCAGATTATTAAAGTATTACATAATAGTTGTAATCACCCTTCATATATCGTTATCAGTTTCTACTTTACCCAAATTTATATATCGACATAATGAAACATTTCAGATTTTTGCTAAATGTTTCAAGGTGGCGTCTATAGCTATCATTGTGATTCGAGGAATCAACAAGCTCGTCCGAACCAATAGCGACAAACCAGTGCTACTGTGACGGGTAGGGGATGCTAAATAACACCTTGTCGTTGGGATTTCATCCAATACTACCTCATTAATCATTGAGTTCCAACCTTCCTGATAGTGGAATGTTTTATAATATCTGGAATTGCCAAGAAACTAATTCAAATGTAAAATAAAGCAAATGTATAACTATAATTGTTTGAATAATTTAACGATAACCGTGTTAACTGCTAATATATAGGTGTTTAACCGTTTGGGTAGATTACGACTGCAGTAATTATTGCGGCATTTGTCACATTGATACATAAAGGCATTGATGTCCAGTGAAGGCTTCGTGCAAGACAGACGTCTTACCAGTGTCCGCCATGTTTCCGGGGACCGCGGCGCCATCTGGTGGTTGTGAGGTAACCTCAACGGATGACGAACTTGTGGGTGACATGTCTGTAACAAAGTGAGCAGTTAGTTTGTGCGCGTGCGCGTGTGGGTTTGTGTACGTTTGCGTGCGAGTGTACTTGCATGGGCGTGTGTGTGCGTGATCAGAAACAGAAAGATTGTCGCCAACTGTAATATAAATAATGGTCCGCCTCCATCTATGCCATACGGTTGTGAAGTGTTATTGGGGGCGGTTCATGTTTTCATTGACAGTAATGTGAAGAATTGTTCATTGCTGAGTGCCAAGTTGCATCTTGTTTGATAGAGCACGTGTTCTTATTGTCACGAAGAATGCATGCATCTATATATATATGAGTCTACGTGTAGTGCCAACCAATCACTAGTCACAACTGTGTGTTCTAGTTCTCAAATATGATTATATTCCTGTTCAGTACGTACAAGAATCGAGAAGAGGCAGTGCTCCTGGCAATAGTTTGGCAGGAACGCGGCAGTATAGCCGTGACCCGTGTCCTGTCTGTAACACGTGGGTGGGTGTACTTTGAGACTGGGGCCTCACAGCTTGGGCTGTGCATGTGTAATATGCACACATTCTGGGTCATTGAAGCAGGTAGAAACAGGAACACGCTGCTGTTGCATAACAGGTGAGGTAGGCCTTGCCAAGAAAGGTGTCATAGACAATTGCTTTTGCTTAGATAGATATTCTATTACACTGCTTTTACACAAGGCGATAGATCGTCCCAATGACGTGATTTTACGTAATCACGTTATTATATCACGTCGGAAACCATTGTCTACTTTCGCAAAATGTCGGCACCGTGTAATTATGCAGTACATTGCCTAGCATAAACGCGGGTTTGTTTTAAAAATTCAAATATTAGATGGCAGTTGACAGTAAGGTAAAAGGAAAGTTATTAGAGAGTGTCGCAGGCGCCCCGATCTCGACTCACTTATCCACCCCGAGCGCTTGCAGACACTCACGTATAGGGCGTACATAGTGTGTTGTTCAGTTTTTAGACCCGTTCGAGTGTTGTACCTTTTACTCCCCCGGTATGAAGTTCCTTCCTGCCAGTATTAAATCGACTTTTCCTATAACCATTCAATCACGCAGCAATTACTGTGCTATTTTAAGAGTATTTTTTACTGTATATAGCAAGGTGTTCCTTTATGAGTGAACCGAATCAATGTTGGGTGAACGAAACACACGCACGCATGCACACACACACGCGCACACGCACACACACACGCACACACACACACACACACACAATTGGCCGTAAGTAAATCACGTTAAAATAGGACCGGACCAAACAATAAACCTGCTATGACTAATAACCACCTTCGTTATCATCATATGGTATCATCTCGTCTCTAAAGGTTGACTGTATTGATTCGCCATTAACTGCGTTGTGCCGTTCAAGCTAATTATCATGTTCCACACCTAACCATGACGTGCAGTTATCTGTCCGTTTGTTATATGTCCGTTTGATTTTTTGACTTCTTAAATACTAACGTCAACCATTCTTTTTAATATTTGACGTTCATCTCAATTCCTGTTTTTTTCCAGCCCGTATTATAACTTTTATATTCATGGCACGCTCATTCCAGCTTTTGCGCACTATTCTGTATTTAATGCTTAGTCTCTGTAGCAGTATTGTTAAAGTTGTCTATGTTTCTATAGTTCTTTTAGTGTAGATATGTGCACAGACATGACCTACAGCAATATTCGATGTCGTCGTCGTTTTGTGGAAAGGTAAATAAACCTAAGTTCTTATATAACGCAGTATCTAGTCATTTGGGTTGCTCAAAGTGCTTTATGCTTTACTCCATTGTAGACCTGTTCAATCGAACGTCATCTCGACTTCTCTGGGAAGCATTTAGCCACGCTGCAGTTAATGTTCGAAGACAAATATCCACCACTGTCTGTAGTCAGGTTCTTCCTCTGTCTGCATTCCTTGCGATACTTTCTTTGTGCTAACTTCTATTTCCTTTCGTTGATGTTTTTGTCTCTTTCCGACATTGTTTTTAATGCATTCGCTTCCTTCGGTTTTGTCGGCATTCTTTCTCCTTTGCCAAATAATTCATACAGCTGAGTGAACCGAAGCAAAGTAAAATGAACGAACTTCCAAAGATGTTTCTACACGGCAGCACAGGATTCGAACCCAGGTTCTCTCGACTGAGAGTCCGATGCTCTATCTACAGCGTCACTGCGCTACCAAAACAGGTATATTCAGTCATTGCACCATCATTGACAATGCGTATTCCACCTGTCACCTGTACTGCGAACAGACAGCTCCTTGTAAATGACAATGGGAGAGAACAGTTGGGACTCGAAGAAGGTGATACACACGAGCATGAAACTGTGACAACAAAAAAGAAATAGAATAACATGCTTGCCGTTCTAACATGTACTGTCAGGACATAATAGTGCGGTTTTGCGCCGTGTAATAGTATGACTTCATCCATTCTCTGCGAAATAAGAAACACAAACAACCACGAATATGATATATGTAAACGATACGTAAGGTGCAAATACACAATTACTCGTGCAGCTGTTGTATAACAATGTATAAGAAGTCGCGAAACTGCTGCTTTGTTGGCCATCAACATACATCGCCGTTTCTTTTTCACGCTTTCAAAGCTAGTTCTGTTTTATGCAGAAATAATACCACTTCATCAGTACGTAACATGGTGGAGCTGTTATCTCTTCGTCTAGACCGTATCCACAAGTCTCCAGTCGGACAATAAACTAACACGTGACATGATGGAGTTGTTATCTCGACTTTTAGATAGTAACAACTTGTTCCCAGTCAGACGATGAACTGAAACGTAACATCATGGAGCCGTTACCTCGTCTTTTAGATTGTAACAACTTGTATACACAGCCGGACGATCAAGTAAACGTAAAACCATGGAACTTTTATTTTGTCTTTATAGATAGTTAACTCTTGATCCCAGTTGGACGATGCAGGGTGACCTCGTTGTCTCGTTGAGAACTCCCCTACTACTGTGATTGCGACGGCGACTACCGAGCAAAAGTTAGGGAATAACTGCCGACAACACTACAACCGACAAGGAATGTGTTTTGGGACTTATATCATTGTACAGTGGTATAACGCCATGAACGCAGTACGGGGCTTTCTTGGAAACGTTGTAACATCGATTTCTTTTCGTATTCTTTCTTTGTTGAAGGATGTGGCTGACAAATAAAAAGTAAACACAAAAGATGCGGCGAAGTTTGATAGCATCTTTGAATGCACAGCACAGACTGTACATTGTACGCCGTGCAATATGTTACCCTTTCCTTTATTTGTAGAGCAACGAACAACCAGATCTCAGCATGAAGCGATGCATTTCGGGAAGATCTGGATATATAGGCTATGTTTCCGTGTAGGCTTTGGAATGCGTTGAGCATTACGTCGAAAGCGATCTTGTGGTCGTATTGTATACCGCATTTATAGGGATAACACATACTTATATTAATCTGTATTCTGGCGGGTTTAAACTCTCGTGAGGCAACATCTATGGGGGCCCATAATGTGGTACAAATTGCGGAGACAACAACCGCACGAAAAGGACTACATTGAGTAAAGATGCTGCAAAGAACAAAAGGAGAATGCGGGTGTAATATTTGGCCAGGGATATGGGGAAATCCTCCTGAAAAAATCTAGAGCTCAGAAATACGATCAGAATGCATTTCAGAGATATCAGTTAAATGTCTGGGTTGGTGCAGGAAGCAAACCTTATGCCATAAAATGGTTCCAAAGATGCAACGGGACTTATATTCCCGACTGCTGTGTCAACATAGGACACATGGAATCATGTTATGCTCATTTGGCAACGAACAATGTTTCCGTCGAAGTCCTCGTCGTCGCGTCCCGACTGCGCATTGTGTCCCGTAACCCGGACGCCTTCAACTTTAAAGGATGTGCAACTATCATATCAAATTCTACTGAATTGTGTGTATATAGTAAGTGTCGTGGTACATGCATGCACGGTATCATCCAACAACCAAACGACCGGTAACTATGTTGCGTGACATAAACGAAAACTCTTCAAGTTCTATTCAAGCATGTGATCGCCTAAGAATAAGAAGAAAGGCTACACGGCGTATCACGAAGATGCATCAATACTGCAAGTGTTCTATTGCTGCTTCCTTGACGGGTTGCTTACCAAACGTTGTTATTACGTATTCCAGCGTATTACAAGGAAGACATTCAATACATTTATGTTGTAGAGGACACGAACAGGATGACTGTAAAGAGCACCAACTCGACGGTAAGACCCCGGGGCCATGTATATTGTTGATTGTAAAAAGCGCCAAGTTGACGGTAAGATCCTGGGGCCATGAATACTGTTGTATTGTTGATGGTGTGCCAGGCGCTATTGTTGTATTTATGTACAGCGCAACAGGTTTCGTTCGCCGAGATAGCTTCCCGTTCTTTATCTGTTTGACAGACGGGGCTGTCTCGATATGCGGGCGCTGTAGTCGGGTGTGACATGTCACTGCCTCCTACAGAGTCCCGCGCCTGTCGTCATTACAACAGTAATCTCAATTACACAACGCCATAGGTTCGTCGAGTTCGAAAATGTTTTCACATTTCCGAGAATGTTTGATTAAGAATGAGTCCGAAGGATATATGTGAATTGGTTAGAACGAGAATTGGGAAACAATTACAATGATTATCGATGCATTGCAAAATATATGTTCGATGCAAATCGTAAATAAAATTCCGATAAGGTATATCTATTAAGGTAACGTGATGAGAAGCTTCGGGCGGTAGTGTTGCCAACAACAAAAAACAAGTTGCTAGAAATTAAACGCTTTCCGTGGTTATCTTAATACTTTAATTGCACGCACGCACGCACGCACGCACGCGGATACACTCATATACAAGCAAACGCACAGCACACACACACGCATACACAAACACTGACAGACAGACAACACACACACACACATAGAGTAAGGTGGGGCAAAGCGCCCATGTTGGGGCATAGCGTCCATGCCACTATCTTGGCGAATATTGCATTTGTTGGCTCCACATAGCGATCAAATGATTAATGACTGAGTCCTGACGACACATCAACGTGCTATGGTTTTACAGAATCGAACACGATGTAAGTACAGCTGATTTGCCGTTTCTTTATTATTTGTTATAAGATAGCTTCCATATTAATAAATAAATTGCCCCTAAATGGTTACGAAATTTGAAACGCTTGGAATAGCTTTCTACGCTATATTGTATAATCTGCATTTTCATGCCTTCATTTACGGTGAGCGATAAAAGAAAATGTCATGACTCAAACGTTCTCAGCATAGTCGCCAGTGGGGCATAGCGCCACCTGTGAATTGGGGCAAAGCGCCCATGCCTGCGCGCTATGCCCCATCTGCAATTATTGATATAAAAGTAGCATTGTGAATACATTTTAGATGGCATGTCGTTGTGTAAATGCAACATATTATTCGAATCATGTCAAATTTGCACGACATATACTCAATATAGTTACCGACATATTGTAGGTATTTGTAGGTATATTGCATTAAATAGAGCCAACCGTTATGACTATATGTGTTACCCTGGGCGCTATGCCCCACCCTACTATACTCACACACAAACACACAGACATAATCATTGTTTGTGTTTAGCACGCACACACACAATTATTTATAACAATGTGCGCGTGCGCGTGTGTGTCCGTGTGAATTTTAATGATATAATTTTATCAAACGTTCTTGTGATTATTATAAGGATAACAGCTACAGCATGTTCGTTTCCGATTGAGAGACAGCAAGGTTCGAACGTACAAAAGAAAGTCTACACAGGGGTCGTATGGGTCTGAACGACTGGCGTTAGCTGTAACGGCTGCCCACGAAGGACAGAGCATACGGGGTGCAGGGGCAGATTATGGAATACCAAGGCGCACACTAAAGCGCCATTGCTACAGCTCCCTGGCGTTGTTGCTGTGGGCAGCAAGCGTTGCGTATTCTCAAGTGCCTTTGAAGCACAATTGGTAGATTATGCAAACGAGATGGCCAAGAGAATGTACGGATTGAGAACTATTGATGTCAGGCGTTTGGGTTACGCTGTTGCCGCAAAATTGGGCATACAGCACAATTTTGATGACGAGCGTGGGCTAGCTGGAAAGAACTGGCTGTCAAATGTTATGAAGCGCCACCCAGAGTTGTCGATTCGTGCGCCAATTTCCAATAGCCTGGCCCGTGTCGAAGGTTTCAACCGCGATGCAGTTATGGCGTTTTTTGCTTTGTACAAAGATGTCCTGCAAGGAGGGGATCACCGAGCTACTGCCAATTGGAACTGCGATGAAACTGGTTTCACGACGGTAGCGAAGGCAGGGAAGGTCGTATGCGAAACTGGAACAAGGCAGGTGCGAAAGGTTTCGAGCGGTGAGCGTGGAAAGAACAATACCGCGCTGTGCTGTATAAGCGCTGCCGGTTCTTACATTCCTCCGCTATTTGTGTTCCCTCGCAAGAGAATGGTGGAGGCCCTCACGAACGGTGCCCCTACTGGTTCGATTGGGGCAGTGAATGATCGCGGTTCAGGCTATATCGACTCAGCTCTGTTCATGAAGTGGCTCAAACACTTCGTCGCGATGGCCGGCTGCACCAAAGACCATCCACACGTACTTCTGTTGGATGGACCCGAAAGCCATAAAAAAAACGCTTGAGGCAATCGACTTTGCCCGGGAACATGGGGTCATATTGCTTACATTTCCACCACACTACGCACACCGGCTTTTTTTTAAGTCACGGAAGTCTGCGTTCAGCCGTTCATGTGACAACTGGCTTACATCCAACAAGGGACGTGCCATCACCCAGTATGATGTGACCAAGCATACAGTTCTACTGCTACAGTGCAGTCTGCCGTCAAAGGGTTTGCAACGTGCGGCTTATGGCCATTCAACGACAGCAAGTTCGATGCAGAATTAATGTACTTGAATTGCCGTTCATTCAGCCTGTCGATACTCCTCAAGTCACAGCCCTGGATGTGGTCGTCACTTAGGTTGCCGGCACCCGAGTCACCACCTCTCCAGCTACTGTCCCGGCAATCTCAGCACCACACCACCCCACAGCAACCAGCTCTCAAAGCTCCAGTCTGCATGTCGCTGCCACCCATGTCGTCACCGGACACGTTGCCCCCCACTGAAGCAGCCAGCGCTCCAGATGTCGCCAATGGTGTATCTGCATCGGCAGTTTCTGTCGAACATCCTACAAGTCCTGCAGGATCTGAAGGTGACATTCGCGCTATTATTATGAGCTGCTCGTCACCACCGCCGAACAAGAAGCGTAAACATGTAGCGAGAAGAACCACCAGTGTCGTGCTGACTTCTTCGCCATACAAGTTAATTGCTGAGAAGAAAAGCGACATGAAGAACCCAAAACGTTCGCTGGTGGTAAAGAAAATCAGCGAGATCAAGCTGCCCAAGTCTGCACAATAGCCTACTGCTGGTCCGTCTGGGATGTCAAACCAAGAAAAGAACACCGACGAAGACACATAATGCGTCGTTTGCTGCAAGCCTTATGCCAACAGCAAGTCCAGAGAGGCTTCAGTGTCTGAGCTGCAAGAAATGGGCACACGCCGCGTGCACTGCAGGCGTCCCATACTACATTTGCCACAACTGTAAATCAGACTCAGCAAAGCGCCCAAATCGGGTGCATGCGCATAATTAATCACACTACAAAAACATATTATTCGAATCATGTCAAATTTGCACGACATATACTCAATATAGTTACCGACATATTGTAGATATTTGTAGGTATATTGCATTCAATAGAGCCAACCGTTATGACTATATGTGTTACCATACTCACACACAAACACACAGACAGACAGACCACTTGCATACGCACACACGCACACATGCATACGCTCACACGCTCACTCAATCACATACAAACACATACACACAAACAGACATACAGACACACACACACACATACACAAGCAAATGTACAACACACACTCACACACACACACGTATATGCACACACAGACACACACGCGCACACACACGCACACACACTATAAATTCCAAGATAACGTGGTAGCAACGCGAAGGTGCGAACAAGAAAACTAAGTAATATATTTAATGTGACCGCAGTGTCATAATCCAAGAATACACCCACAGCCGCCAAGCCAGACAACAATCACATATTTCTCAAATAGCCACCATGATTTGTTTAGACAGACCACAACTAAGACAATCGGAGATGCCGACTGGAACCGCATACAATAACCTCTTTAACCAGAAGCTCACCGCTGGCACTCATGTAATGTCATCTCCGTAAGCAATGCTACAGAACAACGTACGTACATGTATCTGCTTGTTAATAGCATCTCGTTAAGGTAGACTATGTTTGTTGTAACACCTAATGAGAATCCTTTGATAGAAACTATCCGGTAAACGTGCGGTGAAATTACATGCGCTAAAAACACCACAGCGTGGACACTCCGCGGGAATAGAACTGCCGTCTGCCACTGACAAGGACGACGCCAGCAGTGTCAAAGTTTTTTTAACGAGTCTCATAACGGTGATTAGTTGGCGTCACCTCGTGACAACTGAAGTGTTCCGTTGTTAAGTGGAACTCGGTAGCATTGTGCAAATCATGGCAGCTTGAGGCTTACGACATATTCTTTCCGCAAGCCACAGCATGAGACAAGGCGGACATGCCGGCGTTACTCACGACTGCAGAGCCCTGGGGCTGAAGACAACACCTGAATGAGTAATCGGCTGATCATAATTATGACAAGACAAATCTTCAGAAGAACAAGAAGTCAAGGATGCTATTTCTTAAGACGGAGATACGAATTATGTCCACTTGCGTTGTCCAGAGCGCAGACACATGACTGTGTAGCGCACCGCGTCCAGTAGTTAACCAAAGGGATGTTAGAGGAGCCCACACATCCTACAGGCGTTGAAGTGGGTGGGGGGATCTCTGATCCCTACCTCTGGCTATGGACAATATTACAATGAAAGCTAAGTGCATGCATTCTAACATATAAAGACTCGAGTACTAGCTGGCTTGTATTAACTACCAACTATTTTTTCATTATCAAATTTCATATTTTCTAAGCAAAGAATTTTTTTACACAATCCCCTTATGCATGCAAACGTATATGTGTGTGCTTGTGCTGAACGTGGATACCAATCGTGAGACAGCTCGTGGGTAGGGACGAGGGTTAGGGTAATTGGTGCGGATCAGCCCACCTTTACTAGATATCCTGTAAATTCCTAGAAATCTTTGTATGATATAATACGTGAAAATAAGAGTATACCACCATTAACGTACGAACGTACGTTTGAAATATGGCAATAACCTAACTCTAGGTCACCCATAAAACATATTTATATTTAACTGTTCAGACATGAGATAAAATTAATTGATTACAGTCGACCTACTCGTTTTGTTGACAGTAGGTCGACACTCGTCAGACTCTTTGCTTGTGTTGAATGTACTTCGACGCACGTCAAACTCTTGGCTTGTGTTGAGTGTGCGTGGCCACATGTCAGACTCTTGGCCTGTGTTGAGTGTACGTGACCACACTTCAGACTCTTGGTCTGTGTTGAGTGTACATGGATACATGTCACACTCTTGGTCTGTGTTGTCTGGACGTGGACACACGTCAGACCCTTGGCCTTGGCCTGTGTTGAGTGTACGTGGATACATGTCAGACTATGGGCCTGTGTTGAATGTACGTGGACACACGTCAGACTCTTGGCCTGTGTTGAGAGTACGTGGCCACACGTCAGACTCTTGGCCTGTGTTGAGTGTACGTGGACACATGTCACACTCTTGACCTGTGTCGAAAGTACGTGGCCACGCGTCAGATCCTTGGCCTGTGTCATAGCGGTCTATGTATCTGTTAAAATGGCGCACGTTTACACAAGATAAGGGAAATTACTACCACACCCGTTAATATGCAGCCCGTGGCCACCCACTTCGCCGTCCTCACGGTGACGTTACTTAAACTAAAGTGGCTTTTGGTCTGATCTTCAAAAAACGTTATCCGTGAACAATATGCCTTTATACTGTGAACTTATCGAAGCTGATATTATCACTTTAGGGCGGGGTGGCACGAGGGCGATAGGGCAAGAAGGAGAGAGGGGGAGGGAGAGGTAGAGAGAGAGAGAGGCGAGAGATAGACAGACAGACAGGAGGCAGAGAGGCAGAGAGACAGAGGGGCAGAGGGGCAGAGGAACAGAGAGAGACACTGAAAGACAGAAAGAGAGGCGGAGAGGGGGAGAAGGCACGGGAAGAGCGAGAAAGAGAGAGCTAGATATAAATATATATATATATATATACAAAAAAATTGATATATATATATATAGATAGGTAGATAGACATACAGACAGATAGATAGACATACATATAGATAGATAGATATATGTAGATAGGCAGGTAGGTAGGTAGATATATATAGATAGATATATATATGTAGATTGATAGGTAGGTAGGTAGATAAATATATATATAGATAGATATATATTTAGATAGGCAGATATATAGACAGATAGAGGGGGAGCATGATATATATATATATAGATAGACAGACAGACATACATACAGACAGACAGATTGAGCGAGAGAGAGAGGGGGGGAGAGAGACAGACAGAGAGACAGACACAGAATGAGTGTGTAACAGCCGGTCAAACAGTTGAAGATGCGATTATTGTTTACGTACTGCGATGGCAATCGAATGGATCTAGTATTTAAACAGCACTATCGTGACTATTCACCAACATTACAAAATTGTTTTTTTATTAATTGAAATCTGTTTGAGTATATCATTACAGAAAACCAAAGCTTTTACGCTTTAGATAAGTATTGGCTGTGATATAAGGTGTTAAACTTTGAAGAAGTATTGGCTGTGATATAATGATGTGTAAGGTGTTACACTTGAGAGAAGTATTGGCTGTGATATAAGGTGTTAAACTTGAGAGACGTATTGGCTGTGATATAAGGTGCTAAACTTGAGAGACGTATTGGCTGTGATATAAGGTGTTAAACATGAGAGAAGTATTTATCGTGGGTATAAATGTTTTTCTTTTGCATATCCATTATTTTCATGTTATCATATTTTACAAATTCTACACATACAATATATGAACATACATATCTTCGTTTGTGAACGTGATGTAGAAATCATAGAACTTGCAAAATGTGGATACGTTGTTCAAGAAGAGAGGTGACAACCACAGAGTAGACCTTTACGACACAGTTGGCCAACTGTCCGATGTTTAGAGGAATGATAACATTCAGAACCACATGACGAGTTCATGCTATGTTGACCGTTCATAGGATAAGAAAAAAAGTGTGGGTGGGTGCCACCCACGATTTTGAATTTGAAGGTCATAAACTCAAATTGGGTCAAAAATAGTTTTCATTATGTGACATCTAAGTGATCATAGCTTTGCATCAAACGAAATATTTTATGTTTTGCAGATGTACTGCCTGTGTCATCATGTGTTGAACTTTGAATTTACCCATAAATATACGGAATATAGAAACGTGGTTTTCTCGAAATATGTTATAGCGTATGTCAGAGTTGTTTACACACCCAATCTTTCTGTGCAAACATGTTTTCAGAATATCATTGACATAATATACATGTACTCTCTGTGTTAACGTATGCTTAACATTTAAAATACACACAAATGTATAGACTAATCCAACATAAATATGTGATTTTATCGAAATGTGTTAAATGTATATACAAGTTGTTTGCACATCCAATCTTTCTATAAGGGCAAGATTTTTTTTAAACCTACATACATATAGTCATGATCGTGATGTAGAACTAGCGCAAAAGGTGAATAAGTAACAAATTTCAGTATGTGATCGTCTTAGACTAACATTATGGAGATCATGGTAGACATAACCAGGGCTGAGAGGGATCGCAAGTAGAAACAATCGCTGCCATGTTGTCATGACTAACGATCTACAGTTACACAAAGTCATTAGTGCACAAACTATCCCTGATGTGGACCGATCCATCTTGCAGACATGAAACTCCACGAGAAGATAACACCAGGGTTTCATGCAATGTTCAACTTTGTTTTGATAAACCGTAAGGCGCTTCAATAAATTTCCAGCATATCAGCCAATTGAATAGGTGTGAAAATTACAACATCGTATTACAAGGGACAATCAAGTCACTAGCCGTTTTGTGCCACATGGTCAGAACGATCACGAATCTCACCATAATAAAGATCAATCTTCTTCAATGTGGTGGTAGATACCATGTTCACCCGCTCTGGTGGTATTCCTCCACGGATGAAGCGTGGTGTTGATGACCTGAAGAAGTTTGCTACAATGTTTGCAATAATGGGTGTATTCAGATGAGCTGAAGGAGAGAATGGAAACACTGACTTACCGGTGGGGTGCGGTGGTCTAGCGGTAGAACTATGAACAGTCGATCTTTGTAAATGTGTAACCTGTCAAGGACTCAGAATGATGGTCTTTATACCCACTGGTTTGTGTTCCTCCGAACAGAGTTGTTTTCCTGCCAAGTTTGTGATAAAAGCCGAATAGCATCGTCGCTGACTCCATACAGGAGTCTACAGCAGTCACTGAATTGACATATAGTAAAGACATACCTTTATTACTTTTTATTTGTTTGGAAACCAAAGTCTCCGCACCAACTGCTGTGGCCAATAATCGTCTAGTTGCTGAATACCTAGAAAAATAGCATGTTATCACCACCGTGAAGCGACTATTGGTGGAATAAACTATAGTGTTTCATGGTGTACTGAGGAAGCAATGCTCATAAACCGTTGCTGGGTTGTACAAAGTAACTAGTTTCATCTACCAGAATGCTTAGAACACTATCAGTGTTCACAGGAAACTGTTGAAACAATACCTCAGTGGTTTCATTACAGGTCGAATAATGGAAACGGTGAATATCCTGAAGCCTGAGCTATCACTAATCCCGCTGTCTCTGGCCAAATTTTGAGGTGAGATGAACTTGACACCAATAAAGCTGAACTCCCTTGGAACTTCCAGAAGCAGAATCTGAGAGGCTTACACAACCTGCGAGGCACAACCTGCTCAGCTTTCATGCACTAACATGATACGACAACAGCTTTTAGTGGTCATGTGAAGAAGTAGTGCTTAACAACTTTCCAGATCCAACCATTCCTTGTCATGGGAGCTGGTCATGATGGAAAACTTGCATTGGCTGAACAGTTTGAGTGTCGCCTATATAGCACATACGAGTAGACAAGATCCAACTTTTTGGGTCTGGAGATGTTACTCCCCCCAACAAAAGGTGCCCCGGAATTTCACTTTGCAAATGCTTACAATCATGGGAAGATTTGGTTACAGACATATCAGGAATGTACATATGTATCATCTCGCATCGACTCATATACATGGACGAAGGTGTATGTTTGCCAGAGAGTTGTTTGGACACGGATATCTCCTATAGATGCATGGTGATGCCGCTCAAAGTACAGGACGTCCCGGTGATCTGGCTCGATCGCTCTTTCTAATGCCGCTGATGCTATTCTGCATTCTACATGGTCTGGTCATTGACTCAGACACTCAGTCGCCTAATAAGCAGAAACTGGGTTGAACCGTCTTTATGGTTTTCTCCACACTAAAATTTCCTTTAATTTAACCTTTATTGGACGTCGTTGCCCTGAAGCAACGTACCAGTTTTATACTTGTTGCTAGGTCTATTGCCATTTTTGTAGAAAAAAAACTATAATCAATACAAAATCAGTGCTGCCATATTAAGTTAGCGTATATAAATATTTACTTCATTTTCTTTCTGTGTATGGTTTGTTGGATACAACATCATAACATAGGTGGTGAAGAATTTTTTTTATTTAGAAAAGTTGAAATAATTAATCCAATAAAGGGTTAACACTGCAAGAAATCCTGGCCTGTATTCTCGGGGTGTTTCATGTCTGAAAGATACACCGTTCTCCGTCGGGCATAATTAATTTTATGTGATCGTGGATAGTTAGTCAAGGCATAATAGTACGGCGAATACGTCTAGTTACCATTCCTCACAGCATGATCTTCAAAAAAATTCCATGTAGAACTCTTTGTAATCACATCCTGAAGTTTGGACTGCTAGAGTGCTTCTTGTTAAACTCGTGCATGATATATCGAATTGTCTCTGTCCTCAGAACATCTGGCAGTTGGCCAAATGCGTTGCAAAGTTCTACTCTGTGATTGTCACCTCTCTTCTTGAACATCCTAGCTACATTTTGGGCAAATTATTTTACTTCAACATCACATTAATGACCAAACAAATATATATTAACACGATAGCATGCACATTTTGACAAAGGGATTCTGAAAACATGTTTGGATTGAATGACTGGGTGTGTAAATAGCCTTAGTATACACAATAAACACATTTCGAGAAAATCGCCTTTTTATATTAGCTTACTCCATACAGTTATGGGTAAATTCAAAGTTCAACACCTGATAACACAAACAGTACATCTGCAAACCATAAAATATTTGGTTTTATTAGAAAGATGGACTCAAGTAGATGTCAATTAATTAATAAAAATAATTTCACACAAGTTTGGGTTTGTGACCTTCAAATTCAAAATCGAGGGTGGCATCCATCCATACCCTTTTTCATACCCCTTAAGTGGTGTGTCTAGCATGAATTCCTACTATTAAAAAAATGCTGTTAAAAGTTTAAAATCACATGTTGGCTCTTCTACTGTAGGAAACTATAATAGGAGAACCTGCAAGAACAGTTCTATTCTTATGGTCACAGTGGTTTGAAACGAACTTAAACACCCACGTTACCGTCATACCAGTTCTCAGAATTCAATATACTGTGAGTCATGGGCATCGTCCGGTGAGCAGGTAGAAAGAGACGTGTGTGGCGTAATGATGCACGGAAGGTTGTAAGCAATGTTTAACCGTTATTACTTCTGACAATGTATAGGTCCACGCCCGGTCTATGCTTACTGCCTATCGTGATATTTAACCGTTATTACTCCTGACTATGTATAGGCCCACGCCCGGTATGTGCTTAATGCCTGCCGGCATATTTAACCGTTATTACTCCTGACTATGTATAGGTCCACGCCCGGTCTATCCTTAATGCCTACCGTGATATTTAACCGTTATTACTCCTGACTATGTATAAGTCCACGCCCGGTCTATGCTTAATGCCTACCGTGATATTTAACCGGTATTACTCCTGACTATGTACAGGTCCACGCCCGGTCTATGCTTAATGCCTACCGTGATATTTAAACGATTTATACGTCATTCCTGGCATACCTGTTCTTTAGAACCACAACTCAACATTCCTACGAAACAGTCAGCGTATTTATCGAGCGAAAGCCATTTATTGGTTTAGATCACGTTTAAGTACACGTTCAGTATTCCCACACGATGTGTTTAACGGGTGTGTCTCTACCACGTACACGTTTGAACGAACACCGCACGCACAATGATAATCACATCGTTGGTTTGTACTTACAAATTGGCCTTAGCTCCTGGCGGTCAGACGTTGAGAGAGATCGATGGTCGGTCGTCGCTGTGATTAATGTCGAGCCGTCTCTGGTGCAGCACTACCTGCCGGTCATACCAACACGAACCGTCACTGCGTGTCACTCAGTTGTTCAGCCACTGACATGGACGCGTGTCGGTCTTACGGAATCCAGGAAGTGTGTCCAACCCCGGCTCTCGACACGTGCCACCCCCTCTCCCAGTCGCCCGTCGATTATCAGGGGTGTGGTGGGGTGGGGTGGGGTGAGGGGGGTCACTATTATGTAATGCATTTTCCATGATCGCGTGTAAATGCAACTGTGTTGGGGTCGAGTTGTTGTGCATCTGTTTTTTGGTGATGGATTTGAAATAATGCGTTTGAATTAATTTAAAATATTTTGTTTTTATATAATTTTTTGGTAAATATAGATTGTATTACTGACGAACAAGAATTTAATAACTCAAGAATCTAATAACTACGAATAATACACAATATTAAACATACTAAGCAACGATATAACATTATGTCAGCTACATAAATTAATAACAATTATCATTCAAACATTTGATTCGATACTTGAAAAATCGAATGTATACACTTGAATGCATATTCAAATGTTCAACATTAAAATCCAACTGTAATTGTCGCAAGCTTTGTTAACACTGTAGGCGATCTATGACGATCAACATAACATTAATATATTTATCAATATTATGAATGTTTTGTTACCTTGCTCGACAAACGTACATATAACACGAGTGACACCTGGCGCCCACATGCGTCAACATCTGCTCAAGCGTGGCCCGTCAAGCTTAAAAAAACTGCGATGATTTAGTCATAGGGATTCCCTGTGAATGAATCATGGTTACCTATACAGCGAGGATCTTTACATATACTGTTATGACGGTTCCAACAGCATTAATTGTGTGGTAATAAAAAGAGTAGCGCAACCTATTCGTAAACCCGTGGAACCGGTCCGGCGTGCTGTTCTAAAGGCGGTACTTGTGTCGTCGTTATCGAACGGTTACTTTGTCGTTCGTTCTTTCACGTCAACAACACTGCGTGCCAATAGCCCAGTTTTGGCGACGATAAACTCGTATCACACAATACACCGGGATATATTTTAATTTCAAAACATACGCCCGCTTTTAAGCCCGCTTTATGATAAAGTAAATAAAATAAGTGGTCCGCTTACTCTCTAGCACGATTGGTGACGACAGAGATGCCAAGAAATCGTTTTATACGGAATTTTGACACATTTCTATCTACGGACATACACATATTTGTAATCGAATCTACAGAATGTTTTAATCCCGCGAAGTAATTGTTGTAGCGGTCGTGTTATCGGTCGCTGTGCTTATGTAACGTATGTAATTAATGTTATGTAACATGTTTTGTAGTTTTGTACTGTTCTATACGACATTAATTATAAGGCCTAATTAGCTACCCCATATTTTGAAGCCAATACGTTCCTTGCTAACGTCTCACCACCTCAGTTAAGATATATACGAATACGGATATTATGATGAAATGGTGCGTTTAATTGTTCTGTTGGCTGTCGGTATAATGCTCAGAACGGCATCAGTGTGCGCGCGTTTTCTAAGTTAACTTATTATCGCTCAAACACGCACCTACGTTATGCAATTTGGACCGCTAATAATGTCCCAAATTAAACTGTTTCATCATAATAATTATTATCAATACTGTTTGTATCTTAAAATTAAATGATGTTAGGAACGCAAAGGCAAATGTCGTTTTAGTGACTTGACTTTAACTTGCAAGACTTCCTTTTAGGCCTTACTAAGTTACTTCATCAGTACATGTCTAGGCAATGGCATCGGTGGAAAAGATATGTACTGAATAATATTACACGTTCAATCATTCGTAGATTTATAGTTTGAATTAAAATATAATAATAATAATAATATATTTTATTTAATATAGCGCCAGATCCAATTATAAATTATTCGTGGCGCATTACAACATGTAGAACCTAGATAGAGGTAATAATGATGGCTAAATAAACATGCATTTCTAAAAGAAATTCTTATAAAATTAATATTACTAAAATACAAATAAAATATATAAATAGGTTAATTAATACATAAGAGATATAAAACAAATCAATGCAGAGACTAAACTATGCCACATTGGACAAGAACGAGAGTCGAAAAAATGAGTCTTTAAGCGTGCCTTGAAAGTAGAGAGACAATCAGACGTTTTAATGTCATTAGGCAGTGTTCCACAAAGTCGCCGCGGCGACCGCAAACGAACTGTCCACAGCTTTGACATGAGTCCGCAGGACCGTTAACATGTTATTGTTGGCAGAGCACAGGGCTCTTGTTGGTTTGTATGGGCATACAAGGTCGCATACATATTTCGGGGCATCGCCATGCACAGCTTTATATGTAAACAGTAACAGCTTCAAGTCGATTCTGTGGGCTACAGGCAACCAGTGAAAAATGCACAACAAAGGCATGGCGCTATCACTCCGTGGGCGGCGTAGGATCAACCTAGCACCAGAGTTGTGCATTCTCTGCAGTCGAGCGATGTTGTTGACAGAAGTGCCGTATATAAGTGAATTGCAGTAATCAAGCCGTGATGTAATAATCGCGTTGACAACACGTTCCTTTGTCGTCGTTGAGAGATAATGACTCATCTGGTTAATATGGCGCAGGTGAAATGAGCACACACTGACGATGCTTGAAACTTGCTTCTTAAAATCGAGGTGGCGATCCATAACGACACCAAGGTTACGAACACATCTTGAGGCAGTAATCGTAACATCTCCTACGCGTATCACACTGCCGTCAATAAGCGCAGCGGCGGTCTTTGGTACTACGGGAAGATATTCCGTTTTATTGTTGTTCATGCACATGTAGTTTGATGTCATCCACTGATTGACAAATCTAGATACTCCTCCATGCGTCGCAGAGTAGTAGCCAACGCAGTCGCAATGAGGTCAAAATGGCAGTACAATTGCAGATTATCCGCATAATGATGAAAACAAAGTCCATGCGCCCTGATTATGTCGCCAATGGGTTGTACGTACATCGAGAATAGCAGCACCTAACCCGGCGGGACACCCGATGTCACGCATGTTGTATTCGATGACGCATCACGAATGACCACACGCTAGGTCCGGCCCTGCAGATAGGATTGCAGCCAGCCAAGCGCCTTGCCAACAATGCCGTAACGCAACCGACGCCGCTGGATCATTATCTTGTGATTGATTGTGTCAAATGCCGCACTAAAGTCAATAAGAACTAGTGCCGTGCCTTGTCTATTGTCTACAGCGGTTTTCATGGCATTTGTTACACACAATAGTGCGGTTTCAGTTGAATGATTCTTCCGGTAGTCTGATTGGAAACAGTCCACCATTCGCTGATCGGAAATATGAGAAATGATCCTTCGCGCAATAACTTTCTCTATGACTTTTGACAGATGGCTTAGGTTGCTAACTGGACGGTAGTTGTTGAGTATGTCCTTGTTGAGTGATTGTTTCTTGAGCAATGGCCGGACAACTGCGTGCTTAAGCAGTACAGGCATGACTGCATCCTCGAGTGAGGCGTTTACAATATGTGTGATGACAGGCCCGATAATGTCCATGTTGTCATTTTGTTGCTTAGTTGGTAGTGGTGTGACATGGATCCCCCTGTCTGCACAAATTGTGACACCCCTGCGGGACTCCGGCACGGGAGAGCGGTGTGCACGAGCGCGGACGTGGAGAGATGTGACGCGGGTTGCCTGCTTTGTATTCGGTGTGGGCTTTGTGATTAAACCTGTTTCCATTATTAAATCGTGTCGTTACGAGAATGTCACATTGGTGCCGTGACCAGTCACATCAGCAATTACAGGGAAGTACTGTTCGTTTCACGTTTTAACCTTGATTTATCTCGTTATTTCCATCCAAGTTCGTAATTGTTTTCGCAAATGCAAATGGCGCATTCAGCCGATTGAAGTCTAAGGCTAAGGGCTGTTGAGCTGAGTAGCCCCTATCGTTATGCTACGCCTCAGTTTCCTTCGACTGTTGACAGGTTAACACCCTGTCGCACTGATATGTCGGGAGCTTTCGAGGATGCCCCGCACGCTGAACTGTTTTCACCTACGCCAGCGCTTCCGTCCACAACAGCCCGTTAACCCTTTAACGCCGGACGAGGTAAAGTTACGGCTATGGCACGCCGGATTGAAAAAATGCCCGAAATTGCCGACGTTCTCGGGCAATAAAAATGCCAACACAGTGGACAATTTTCTTAATCGTTTCGACACGACTGCCGATATCTGCGGTTGGACAGCTGGCCAACGTGCCCTCCAGTTGGAGATGGCTCTCGTGGGGGAAGCTTACCGTTTGGTGATACATACCGTCCAGCCGAAAGACTACCGTTCTCTCCGTGCGGCACTGGTCTGGCAGTATAGCCAGTTCGGTAGCGGAGTCGCTCTATGCAGGTTTAGGCAACGCAAACGGGGTGCTACCGAGCCGTTGCGAGTTTTTACCAACGAACTGCTTGACCTGGCTCGTCAGGCATATCCGAATTGCGATATGCGCAGTCGTATGTCACTGGTCAAAGAGCAGTTTATAGCCACCTTGACTGATGAATTCACTCAGAGACTATGCTCTATTGAGAGTGATGCGCCTCTCGAAAGGCTCGTACACATTGCCGAGAAGAGTGAACAGTTTACCCAGTGTACCGTTAAACCAGACAATGGCGGTATATATACTCTAGCAACACCGAGTTGCTATGAGGCGAGCTGTGATAACACATATGCCAATGATGATACCGAAATTGACGCACTAGTATCTCGTCTAAATATCGTGTTGCAAACACGCTCGCAGCATGGAGGTAATGATCATGGTACTCCAGTCTTGAGCACACGACAGACAGATCATAGTCGCAGTACTCAACAGTTGCATATCACCTGCTATAACTGCGGACAGCAGGGCCACATTCCACGCTATTGCTCAGCACCACGTCGTCGTCAGACCTACTTTAGATCCAGGTTCGACGGTCAGGCTTCTAACTCACAGTGGCGCAGCAAAACTCCTCGTTCGCATACTGGGACACGGCCGGATTCCCCAAACGGGGACAAGCTAGAATAAACTCGAGAAAAACTAGCCTTTCTCCGAACACTGATCCGGGAAATGAAGTAGACAAACATGTGCCACCTACCAGTAATCTAGGTGTACACCCATGATTTTACAGAGTGAAGCCAGTTGATGGCTGGGTGATTCGTACATGCATGTATGGTATGGAATGTCCCCTACTTGTGAACACGCGTGCCGCAGTGTCATTAATTGACCATCAAACTTACTTGGGTATCGCCGCTAGTCATCGCCCTCCGTTGCATCCTATACACACTCAGCTACAAACAGCAGATGGTGGCCAGATGAAATTATTTGGCGAGACAACCCTAGAGTTGGCATTTGATGGATTCAACACATCACAAGATGTCGTAGTAGCTGATCTACGAGAACGTGGTGGAATTCTTGGGTTGGACTTCCTCCGTGAACATGGGTGCGAAATGTCGATGCGGGATGGGTTGCTGAAGATTGGGCCCACAACATTTGCATTGACCAAACAGGGTAAGCAAGACACAGTTGCACGTGTTCGCCTACAGCAATCTGTAGAAATTCCGCCAGCCATGGAACTAGTAGTTACTGGAAGAGCTGAAAATAAGCTGCAGTATCCTGGTGGCAGCACTGCCTTGCTGACACCAAGTGCTAGTCTAATGACTGATACCGGAGTTGTTATGGGTGCATCGTTGGTTTCAAGTGGTACCAAGCACATACCAGTGGTACTCCTAAACCCCACGGATGAGTCGATATTTCTCCATAAAGGTGGCACAGTTGGTGTGCTACAGTCGGTGCCATGCATTGAGGTCTTCAGTGTATCAGACGAGGACTTGCCTTGTAAAGGATATGCTGAAACAGGACAGACGTATTCCAAATCTACGCCTGAACAACTTCCCCCAGCGCTAGACAAATTGTCTTCTGAACTGTCAGCAGAACTAAATTTGTCTCAGCAAGATGCTGTCCGAGCCGCTCTCCGACGTTATTCGGATGTTTTTGTTGAGACTAGTTCCCAGTTGGGTACGACTGGTCTTACAAAGCATAGGATAGATACTGGCGATGCTTACCCAATCCGCCAACGGGCTCGACACCTTCCGGTGGCTCAACAAGAGATAGAAGCAAGATAAATTCAGTCCATGCTGGATAAAGATATCATAGAACCGAGCACTAGTTCATGGAGTAGTCGGGTAGTCCTTGTAAAGAAGAAAGACGGTACCGTCCGGTTTTGCGTAGATTATCGTCGATTAAATGATGTCACCCGAAAGGATGCCTACCCCCTGCCGTTGATTTCGGATACATTAGATGCTCTGGCTGGCTCTGAGTGGTTTTGTACCCTTGATTTGGTATTTGGTTACTGGCAAGTGGAACTGGACGAACGAGATAAAGAGAAGACCGCATTCAGTACGCGGCAAGGTCTCTTCCAGTGGAAGGTCATGCCTTTTGGGCTCTGCAATGCCCCGGCAACATTTGAGCGTTTGATGGAGCTCGTTTTGAGAGGGTTGTGCTGGAAAAGTTGTTTGGTTTATCTTGACGATGTTATCGTCTATGGAAAAACCTTCGAAGAGACATTGCACCGCCTCACTACAGTGTGGGACAGATTTCGTGCTGCTGGCTTGACGATGAAAGTCAAGAAGTGTAGGCTATTCCAGACTGAGGTTTCCTATCTTGGCCACATAGTCTCCAGACACGGAATTGCTACAGATCCACAAAAGGTATCTGCAGTGCGAGACTGGCCTCGGCCTACTACGGTAAAAGAAGTTCGTCGATTTTTAGGCTTAGCATCCTATTAACGGCGCTTTATACCATCGTTTGCTCACATTGCCAGCCCTTTGACGGCCATGACGAGGGCAAAGCGTTCTTTTACCTGGTCAGATACCAAAGAGAAGGCGTTCCGAGCCCTTCGACAGGCCCTTTGTGAAACGCCTGTTTTGGCATACCCCACTTGAAATGACGAGTTTGTTTTGTATACCGATGCGAGTGCAGAGGCCATGGGTAGTGTACTTTCACAACGCCAGGCGGGTGGTGAGAAAGTCATTGCCTATGCATCTAAGACCTTCAGTCGTACGCAGACTCGATACTACACAACACACAGGGAGTTGTTGGCAGTAGTGACCTTTGTCAAACAATTTCACCACTATCTGTGGGGCCGACCATTCACCATTATCACAGATCATGCGTCACTGACATGGTTACTTAATTTTAAAGAACCTGAAGGAATGGTTGCACGGTGGCTCGACACCCTTGGTGCCTATGATTTCCAGATTGTTCAGCTCGATGGGTAATGCTGATGCACTCTCCCACAAGGTGTCACGACCATGCAAGCGGTCAGAGTGCAAGGATTGTACTCCATATACGTGCAGTGAGCAACAAGCCTTACAGCAGCCCACTTCAAATCACAATGTTGTCCCTGCATTGTCCAATGACAATCTCTTGTTGGGCCAGATTGCTGAACAAAAACTTCTTACAAATCTTGCCAATCTGGTTCCAACAGCCACTTTAATGACTGTTCATCATCTCCGGAGAAAGGCGCGGAAAGCGGAGTATTTGCAGTGCAGTGGGTCCCAGGTGTTACGATACCGGACATACGTCGCTGGCAAAGCGAAGACGAGAGCATTGATTGTATGCTCCGCCACAAGGATACCCGCACCCAGAGACCACCGTTTGCACAAATCAGGGACCAAGATTACATGGCCAAGTGTTTATGGCAACAGTGGGACAGGTTGACCATAGTGGATGGCATTCTCTATCGTAAGAAGAAAGCCAGTTGTGACACTCCAACTTGTGGTCCCTTCGCCAATGAGACGGCGACTTTTCCAGGCGGTACACTGCGACCGCCTTGGAGGGCACATGGGTCATAACAAATCACTTGCCTCCCTGCAACGACGTTACTATTGGCCTAGGATGTCAGAGGACGTCAGTCGGTGGCTAACCTTGTGTAGGGACTGTGGACAGCGCAAACCAGCATCGGCTCCACACCGCACTCCACTGACTCAGATGGCAGTAGGAGTTCCTTGGGAACGTATAGCTATGGACCTTATAGGTCCAATGCCCAACTCGGTAAGCGGAAACAAATACGTTCTAGTCGTCGAAGATTATTTCACGAAATGGGTTGAAGCCTTCCCTATACCCGACAAAGAAGCACTCACAGTAGCCGATGAACTAGTCACAGAGGTATTCTGTCGATTTGGCTGCCCAAGACAGCTTCATTCCGATCGGGGAAGGGAATTTGACAATAAAATTCTTCAGGAGGTGTGTCGCATGATGCGAATCAATAATACGCTAACTACACCTTACCGTCCGCAATCAGACGGATTGGTTGAACATTTTAACCGTACCCTCCAAGATATGATTTTCACATATGCCAGGCTACACCCACAAGACTGGGAAGACCATCTTCCATATGCCTTGTGCGCATACCGTGCTACGGTACACACCAGTACTAAGGTGTCCCCATACCGGATGTTGTTGGGTCATGAGATTGTCCTTCCACTCGATCTATAAATCGAGGGACCCCCCAGAGCACATGTCCCACAATGTACAACTCAGTATGGCGAATGGCTTCGTGACGCCATGGAGTTAAGCCACAGCATAGCTCGACGGGAAAGTCGCAAGGCCTCCCTTCGTCAGAAGACCGCATATGATATGAAGGCGACTCCAGTAAATTTTCCGAAAGGGATCTGGGTATGGCGTTACAGCACAGCCACAGCTAAGATGAAAGGTGGAGTCAGATGGTCTGGTCCATACCTAGTGGTGGGTCGTCCTTCTGGAGTGACTGTTGCGATACAACGCTCTGCAGGGTCCGAACAATAGTCGACCACACCGACCATCTAAAAGAATATGTGGAGGACAATGATGATCCACTAACTAGTTGGTTGACCAATGACCTACCAATGGACACCGAGGTATGCTCTCAAGACCCAGGACGCTGGACACAGACTCCAGAGCTTCCTGCTGCCCAACCTCGAGTACAGGCTCCGGATGATCGTACTGTTGGTGACGATAGCGAGGTAGTCAGCCCCCCAGAGACGGCTACCGATGATGATATAAACCTTCGGCGTGGCCTACGCACACGTCGCCCACCCACTCTGCTTGACTTATAGGTCAACACATCGCTGAGTACATGCTCGTAATCTTGGGCGAAACAAAGTAAATGTGTTAGTCTTTGAACGAGTGCTAGGACAGATGTATGACTTTCTCCAGCGATGTGTCAGAAACTGTGAGTGACATGATGGATATGCAGATTTCTGTTAGCAGTTGCACGCAGTCTGACATCACTCGCCAATAGTGAAGAAAGCTACTCACGCCATAGTTTTGTCGCCTCAGTGTTTTGAAAGAATCTGTTGCACTCAACATGGTAGAATGATAATGCAGTAACCGAGCTCTGCTTCGTCAGTTCCACATTTGAAACACATTCGCCTGCGGATTACCGTGTTATTGGTTTCCAGGCAGACAGTAACCTATGTATCAATTTTGTTTGGTACATTACTGTCGTGTTTAAGCTTGGTTGACAGTGCCATGCCAAATATGGTGTGGATGTACTTGTTGAATTTTTTTTCTTGGAAAAACATTGTTCTATGCCATGTATTTTAGTTTGTTTTAGGGTCACGGCCATCTCTAATACGGTTGCCTACTTGCACTAGCAACTGTTGACAGAGCACGAGACAATCATCTGGAGGAAGAATCCACCCTGCTTGACACTAAATTGTTGACGACTTGTCTGGCGATGAACTTGTCATTGTAGTGCAGTCGTGGCGAGCTGCGACTATAATTGGCGGTGTATTTCGAGTTTTGTTCTTCATCACATATTCTCACATGTTCGCATCTTCTCTCTTGTTTCGTCGACCTCAGCGTCATACCACGGATGTTCGCCTCTTCTCTCTTGTTTCGTCGACCTCAGCGTGATATCACGGATGTTCGCCTCTTCTCTCTTGTTTCGTCGACCTCAGCGTCATACCACGGATGTTCGCCTCTTCTCTCTTGTTTCGTCGACCTCAGCGTCATACCACGGATGTTCGCCTCTTCTCTCTTGTTTCGTCGACCTCAGCGTCATACCACGGATGTTCGCCTCTTCTCTCTTGTTTCGTCGACCTCGGCGTCATACCACGGATGTTCGCCTCTTCTCTCTTGTTTCGTCGACCTCAGCGTCATACCACGGATGTTCGCCTCTTCTCTCTTGTTTCGTCGACCTCAGCGTCATACCACGGATGTTCGCCTCTTCTCTCTTGTTTCGTCGACCTCAGCGTCATACCACGGATGTTCGCCTCTTCTCTCTTGTTTCGTCGACCTCAGCGTCATACCACGGATGTTCGCCTCTTCTCTCTTGTTTCGTCGACCTCGGCGTCATACCACGGATGTTCGCCTCTTCTCTCTTGTTTCGTCGACCTCGGCGTCATACCACGGATGTTCGCCTCTTCTCTCTTGTTTCGTCGACCTCGGCGTCATACCACGGATGTTCGCATCTTCTCTCTTGTTTCGTCGACCTCGGCGTCATACCACGGATGTTCGCATCTTCTCTCTTGTTTCGTCGACCTCGGCGTCATACCACGGATGTTCGCCTCTTCCCTCTTGTTTCGTCGACCTCGGCGTCATACCACGGATGTTCGCCTCTTCTCTCTTGTTTCGTCGACCTCGGCGTCATACCACGGATGTTCGCATCTTCTCTCTTGTTTCGTCGACCTCGGCGTCATACCACGGATGTTCGCATCTTCTCTCTTGTTTCGTCGACCTCGGCGTCATACCACGGATGTTCGCATCTTCTCTCTTGCTTCGTCGACCTCGGCGTCATACCACGGATGTTCGCATCTTCTCTCTTGTTTCGTCGACCTCGGCGTCATACCACGGATGTTCGCCTCTTCTCTCTTGTTTCGTCGACCTCGGCGTCATACCACGGATGTTCGCCTCTTCTCTCTTGTTTCGTCGACCTCAGCGTCATACCACGGATGTTCGCCTCTTCTCTCTTGTTTCGTCGACCTCAGCGTCATACCACGGATGTTCGCCTCTTCTCTCTTGTTTCGTCGACCTCAGCGTCATACCACGGATGTTCGCCTCTTCTCTCTTGTTTCGTCGACCTCAGCGTCATACCACGGATGTTCGCCTCTTCTCTCTTGTTTCGTCGACCTCAGCGTCATACCACGGATGTTCGCCTCTTCTCTCTTGTTTCGTCGACCTCGGCGTCATACCACGGATGTTCGCCTCTTCTCTCTTGTTTCGTCGACCTCGGCGTCATACCACGGATGTTCGCCTCTTCTCTCTTGTTTCGTCGACCTCAGCGTCATACCACGGATGTTCGCCTCTTCTCTCTTGTTTCGTCGACCTCAGCGTCATACCACGGATGTTCGCCTCTTCTCTCTTGTTTCGTCGACCTCAGCGTCATACCACGGATGCGGCAAGTTGCTCTTGACGTGTACGTAGTGCCAATGAGCGTGCTTGTCTAAGCAGTCAGGGAGACAGGTGTTGTAGTCCGATGCTAAGACCTCCACACATGCCAGAACACGCAGATTTAACGTCATCATTGAATGCTGCAGCATCCATGTTGTGGAAGTTGCGCTTGGCAATTACTAAAGTTTCCGGTGACGGTTTCAACACATTTAATGCCAGTTCTATGCGATTGTGGTCCGATATGGAGTCTAGATAAACAACAACAGAAGCTACTAAGTTATCGCTGTCATGACTTATCACCAGGTCCAATGTATGTCCTGTTTTATGGGTCGGCGAATGGACGTGTTGCAGCAAATTGTAGGAATCAAGCAGATTGCGAAGCGGTTCTGATTTCGTTATATCATCAAAATGAGTATTAAAGTCTCCTGCAATGACAGTTGGTATAATAGAAGCAGATGCTTCTGTAAATAAGCATTCAAGTTCAGCATAAAATTTAAACGAAGTTCCAGATGCCTTACTTGAAGCAGGCGGATGGTAGATGATACACATGTTGAACGATATAGAATGGGCTGCAGAGAACTGCATACGGAGAAGTTCAATGATATTCAAATGGAGAGTAGGAAGAATCTTCATTGTAAATGTGTCGCGGTGCAAGATTGCAACACAGCCACCACGACGAGAAGATCGTGCCACGTACTGGAAGAGGAACCCGGGTGGGGTCATTTCAGCAATAACAACTTCGTCACCGGTCTTCCTTAACCACGTCTTGGTTATCGCTAAAATGTCGCATTTGTGTTCAACGACGTATTCGTTGATTTTAAGAGCTTTATTGCACACGGAACGAGCATTCAGTAATGCCACATTGACGAATGGCGTATCGTGTGGCATAACAGGGGCGGCTCTTAGAGTTACGAGATTCGCACTGACACTGCCTTGCCGACATGCAATTATTGAAGGATCTTCAAAACAGCTGGTAATCCGCGTTCGGATCGCGCGCTGTTTGCGTGTGCCCCTACGTCTGCCACGCAGAGCTGGACGCGCCGTGGACAGTTATAGACGTCTGATCAATGAATACACTGTGTCAGGTAATCGCGGAGTGACACCCCTGGTGCAGGACGAAAAGCCCGAAAGACGTTCTGTAGGCACATCGCCGCCGACGGTTGAAACGAAGAATGCCTTGCTAATTATAGTTTACCAAATTAGGTCACTCACGGGCGTTGTGGTCTAAAGACCTGTAGTCTACCAGCTTCGTCAGCGACACAGTTGGCTGACGACATTAAAACATTTCAAGATTGTAGACAACATACACTACCTTGTTATATAAAAAGTTCACCGAGACAGTCACTGCAATATCACGAGTAAGTAGTGAAGTTATGATTGTTCAATTCTTCATAAAAAGGCAGAAAATATGTTAATGACACGAGCACAATTTGGCTTGCTGCCTGTGAGGCGCTACCGTAAATATAGGCATCGGTAGCGGAGGTGGATTTGTGCTGTAAATTGACACTAGTTCTACCTAGTTATTGTATGCAACAAAGTGTTTATAGCAAGCCATTGGGTACATACACAATCGTATAATTTATCTGTCGCGACATGTTTTATTAGTTTACAAATGTATATATATTACTATTTCGCGCATTGTACATTGAATTTGGCAACATCTCAGCATATTTTTCAACATCAATTGGGCATCCCTGTGATGATGTCAGTTTGGCGCAACACTCTCTCCTATATAATCGCCTCGGCACTTTATTTACTTACTTACCTACCTGCTTTCTTATACCACAAGTCAGAAACTTTAATTATCCAGTTATTTCGGTGTGCACCTTGCATTGCTCTATGGCCCAAAATTAGGTGCTTTTATTTAGTTCAGCATCAACAGTTATTCTTTGTATTGTTTTTGGTCGTCCTCGTTTCTTGTTTCCTCTAGACGTCCATCTCAGGGCTGTCTTGTTTCCTCTAGACGTCCATCTCAGGGCTGTCTTGTTTCCTCTAGACGTCCATCTCAGGGATGTCTTGTTTCCTCTAGACGTCCATCTCAGAGCTGTCTTGTTTCCTCTAGACGTCCATCTCAGGGCTGTATTGGTTGTATTGCCCTCAGTACTGTCTCGTTACAATATGAATGTTCGTGTGCGGCTGCGCTAGATGTAGAGGGCAGTAGTAGGAGAGGAGGGCCGCGATTGAGATGGGATTACTTAGAGACGAGATGGCTGGGTGTGGCGGTAATGAAGAACGAGGGCGAGAGATACCTGTGTTGAAGACGTGTCGTGGAGACGGTTGTTGTTGTGGGATCAGAGATGGAAGAAGGACACATTTGCTGAGGACCAGCCTCAACCCGGACACCAGGGACAGTGGAGAGTATCAACGACTTGGTGTTTGAAAGAGCGGTCAATAGGCAGGTATAAGGTATAACGCGCTTTGTTACCTGCGTTGAAACCCGTCATCCTCGACATACACATCATCGAGGATGACGTGTACAGCTATATATCCCTTTTTAGGAAGTCAGTCAATCACGGTACCGATGGTGTATATATTCGTCTCACGGCACGCGCCCGGTTGTGAGACAACTCCGGCGACCGCACTCTGCCACCGGGGTGGAGGAAGCCGGATCTCTTAACAGAAGGCGGACGACATATAAGCGTCCTACAGGGCTAAGCGTCAGCGCCCCAAATACACCGCAAACGGCGGGCAATAAGAACGTATTATATAGTTATAGTAGAGAAAGGGGTTTATGAGAAAGAAGTGTGGCCACATGTAGATGTAGGACGGGAATGTCTTGACAGACGGAGGCGGAAAAGAAAGATTCAAACACGCAATCATAGACGCTGGAACAGGGGCGGCAATTTATCTGGGGGGAGACATATGGTTCTGCCCCCATTAAAAGTGTGAGCGTGAATGTTTGTTTTTGTGGCGGGCGTCAATGGCGGGTGGAAATGTAAATTTAATGAAACGATTAATGTGTATTTTTGTTGCCTATGAAAGGTGTGTGTAATTGGAGGGTATGTATATTGTTTTCTGCCCCCCCCCCCAGTAATAGGCGGCGTGGTAGCGAACTCCCCCCTCTCCCGTCTTCGGATGTTATTATTTCAGCGGAGACAGCGGAGAGAAGCTGAAGAAAGTAAATTGACAGCAGCGGCGCCACGTTAAAAAAAATTCAACAGCACTACCCCCACACCCACCACACGCCCACACTCATCACAACCCCCACACCCCTACATCCTCCCATCTTACGATGTCACAGTCAAGCCAACTGAGACAGCCACATGGTGAGTGAAGATGTGAAGATATGTGGCGGCGAAAATTGTTCAGTGGTGCTGAAGATCCGTTAGCCCCCCAATATGAATTTCGTTCCCGCGTCACTGCATGCATCAGGATGTATGAGGGCGTTGGTGATCAACAACCTTTCCTCTAATACAACTACGCCTTTATCGAATGGCTATGACCCCATGCATTTCGCCTCTGTCGGAAATGGAATAAAACCGCACAAACTCTGCACGCACGAGATAGTGAGAGACCGTCACGTGGCGCCACACCGTGGGGAAGCAAATACGAATGTTTGCATCAGTGAGCTGGGTGGCGGGCCTCTTTTGGATGGCCAGGTGGGTTAAGCAACTGGGGCGTTTTTCTACCAATTAGCAACGAGCGCATGGACAGCCGGTGTTTACCTACGCCACACCACGCAACAAATCACACGGTACGGCAGGCCTACTATAACGTCTTTTTTAGAATCATAATCATTTATTCGACCATAAAATATATGTTATATAAAGCAAATAAATGTAAAGAAATGTAGGGAGACTCTCATTAAGGGATTATGCATGCCGCTAACATAAGAGCCACTCTGTTGTTAAATGTATAATTTTAATACAAAGGTATAATATAACAATAATTATTGTATTAAATATGATTTGTAAGTAATAAGCATTAATTGACAGTGTTTAAGACTTACTAACTTACTCATTAACGTTAACTAACTACTAACACTAACTAACAGTAAACAAGCAAAATAATACACTAGAATAATAATATATAAATCGCACTAATGTTAAAATAAAACTGACATTTATTCAATAGTTAAACGTTATTAAACCATTTATTAAAAAAAAAACATTTAATCAGTTAGCCAATAACACCAATTAATACTAATTAAATGTTTAATAGCTAATATTAATTAAAAATACTAATACTTAACCCTAGAAATATTTTAAAAATACAAACAGTATAAAATACAGTTGTTTTATGTTACAAAACACTGTAATGGTGATTCGTTCTGTGTAGTCGTAATTAAACAACACACAAAGTTTACAAACCGTTTAAGTTGGAAGGATTATCTTATTTTCAATTAATATAAATATATCAGTTTGGGATAAAAACGTTCAGTTGAATAATATGAAGTATTTGTTACAGGACATTGACAAAATTTGGAGAAAATGGGTATAAATCTTATTTCTGAGTTCAGATGGTACATTGTTAACAGTGTGAATAGTTGAATGTCTAATGTAATTAGTGGTAAAATTATGATTTACTCGATTTATGTAGATATTATTATTGTTTCTGGTACGATAGTTATGAATGTTTGAATTATGTACAATGGACATAGCGTTACAGTATTCTGGTAATTGTTTTATTTACAAGTTTAAAATATAATTTGAATTGTTGGAGTTAAAAAATATCATCAAGCTTTAAAAAGCCCATGTTTTTGAAACTGGGGTTGGTATGTACTTTATATTTAGAAGATGTTATAGATCTAAGAGATTTCTCCTGAAGTTCTTTGTAAACGATTTGTTTGGCATCCCCCTGCTAGTATTGTGTATGTACGCATGCAATAAATTGCTAATTCATTATTGTTGTTGCGCAATTTATATATGTTTGCTAAGAATTATACGAATAGTTAATTAATGTTAATCCATATTCGCCCTTTAGCCCAAATAAAACAAACGTGTTAAATAGTCTATAGACTATACATTAAACAATTGTATTAAAATGATTAATAATTATATCAAACGTACTTAATAGCCTGAACGCATTCTTTTCCCATTGTCAACATGCTGGTGGTCTGGTAAAATTACTTGGCCCCGAAGTAGTTATTATGTCCCAGACACATTTACAGCTTGCTGCTAAAATAATAGTGAGAAATCTCTCGGTATGTGACATGTAAATAAAAAAATAACTTGATAATTTCTACCCGTATATTGTCACTGATTGAGTTGTAATTGGCTCGCTGTAATTACGTGGAGTGTTGACGTGAATAGATAGTTTATGTTGCAATCGCTAGAAGGGTGGCGTGTGTTAGTTAGCGGTGTGACGTTGGTTTAGCTGGCTTATTGCTTGGACCCAATAGTCTACTGTTACTTATGGTACAACGGGCAGTATTGTTGGGCAAAATCGCGGGCGTGCTATAAAGGCACTGGCATGGTTAATAAAAGCGTAGGCGCTGGAACAGGGGAGAGGCAAATGGTCAGTTGTCCCCGGGAATTACGCTGGTTTTGCCCCCACCCCAGTAAATCTAAGCACGAAGGTGGGCTTTTGGTGAACCTCAAAAGGGCGCAAATCGAGGTTTTTGGTGAGCCTGAAGGTGGTTTTGGCGAGTCTCGGGGGGAGGTGAAAATCTAAATGTTTGGAGAGCCTTAAGGTATATTTTGGCGTGCATCAAGGGAGTGCAATTGGAGGTTTCTGGTGAAATTCAAAAAAGTTTAGCGTCGCCGCAACAGATATTCAACAGCACCCCCTGTCTTCCAATGTCATGATCCGAAAGCGGAGTGGTGCTGAAACTCCAGCTCTCCTGCTCAGCCCACCCAATATTACTTTTGTTCCCGCTCCAGTGAATAAAATGTGAGTTTTTGGTTGAGGTAATTTGTTTGGAAAGTGGCGCCGGAACCATAAATTAGTTTACAACCTGCAGATACTTCGTGTACTGTGTGCATTTTGGAATGACATTAATCGGAATAACAAATTAATAGTATTATATCTGTCCGTTTATTCACGCCATTTCTCGTCACGTGTTCCCGTTCAGCCAATAGCAAATTAATTTACTAACTAAGTGAAGTAATCTCCGAATAGTAACTTACCATTTTCGTAAACACATTATTCACGGAGACAAATGTCCTTAAAAAACAGACAGCACTCAGAACAATTGCTATTATACAGCATTAACGTAGACCTAACCTAGACCAGCGCTAACGGAACCGCTCCGAATGTGTCCGTCTGTACTGCGGTGTCGTGACTCGGTGAATGATACGAGTATCTGGCGAGTCTTCCCCCAGTCGCAGTGCAGTTAATAATCGTTATGTTTCAACGAGCGACAGTTGCCGGGAACTGCAGCGGTCCTGTATAGATGGTATCGAAACCTACAGAAGTTCGTAAACTCTCCAATCCAAAGGCGGACTCCTATTTCGACGTTCCAGAATATCAGGTCAGTTAAACATAGGGAAGTGGGAAGGCACAACGCCTCCTAAAATTACATAGGCGGAACATTTAGTTGGTTTGTAAGATTTACAATATAACAAGATTTAACAAGATGGCCACCCAGAGAATTAAATCTAGATGGCCGGTGGACAAGGAAGAGCCCTTTGGCTTATCGAGAGTCCGACCCTTTTATCTATGTGTATCCCGCCCGTCTGAGGTATGTGTCGATTTTATTTTTAAACATTCACGCTACTAGCACCCACACAATCAGCAGATAATCTGTTCCATTCATTTGTGAAAATGAAAACTTTTTTATATCTAATCTACTCTGCTCCTTTGCTAATGTAACTTCATGTCCTCTAGTCCTTCTATCTTTCTTAACTGAAAAAAATATTTCTATCAATATTTTCATAACCATTCAATATTTTAAACACTTCTATCTGAATATACGTATGCCTATACGTTACTGTGTTAGGTATGGGAGAATTAAAGTTAAAACTTATGTTATATTTATTGTTTCTATTTTTTTTTCTTTCTACATGCTGGTGGCAAAGCGCATGGATGTGCTTAGCTTTTCAGTAATTATTTGCAGGTATATGCCGTGGTCGATTGTTAACGACATATTCGCTACGTGGGCGTTATGACCCTTGCGCCCCTTCGGTTGAGTGATGGTATTCCCCGCCCAACCTCCCTTTGTGTTGACCTAGTCATTTTCATTTTACTCCCGTTGTGATAGTAATGAAACGATGAATGGAACAGCGAGAATAAATAACCACATTAAACATTCATTTACACCAGGGGTCGGCAACATTTTTGAAACGGGGGCCAAATAAGTGAGATAGGCTAGGTCTGCGGGCCACACGTTTATTTATGAATATTGATTACTATTCGCCTAATTTTCGTGGAAATTTGTATAATTAATAATATAATATGTTACGAATATATAAACATTCTAGCTCCTATCCGTTTACATTTAACTTATATAAATAATGATTTAAAGTTATCAATCAATAAGGTATAATTTTGATAAATTTACTTTTAAAAAGTACGCATTATTCTTGGCCCGTGTTGTTGGCAAACAACTAACATTTTCACTCGTGTGTGTGGCACAGGGCTGTGCCGAAGTACTTTGAAATGTACTGAAGTATAGACCAAGTATTTTTCTAAAATACTTAAGTACAAGTACGTTTGCTGGACCCATTTGTATAACTGAAGGGAGTCAGAACTGGGTTATAACATTATACGTGGATGGTATTGTTTGTAAGTGAGGTTCTCACAGGTGCACGTGTACTTGTGTTAATCAGTGTTAATTACCTCTTAATTACAAGGTGCACCCCTATAGAAAAGTACTGATGTATGACCTCCAGCATCAATGTTTCAATGCCCCTATTGTCTTGTCCCTGGATTTGCACAGAAGCCCAGTCACCCACAGGGGCCACTGGGGATTGGGAGGTGACGTCATCATTGATTTGATATTACATGATCACAGTTAAAATGTATTTAAAAAGTATTTAAAAGTACTTGGAATTTAAGGACTTTTGGAATGTACTTAAGTACAAGTACTTATGATGTTTTTTAAATGTAAACGTACGCAAAGAGTATTTAAGTACAAAGTACTTCGGTACAACCCTGGTGTGGCGCCTCGTGTTGTTACGCGACGATGTGGCCCACTTCCAGCTGCAGATATGTTCCTGTGAGCTTCAGTCTGCCGTACATGTGTCCGTCGGTTAGTTGCGTCAACGACTTGCATTTCTCGAAATTTATCATCGAGTAGGCCCTACTGCTGCTCACACCCATGCACCTACACCCATCCAAAAGAGATAAGCATTGAAGTTGCGTGTTTGATCAGTTTCAGAAACTGTTCTTTCGGCAACTGTGTGTGGTAGAACTCTGCAGGCGACACCTCAATGAATGTCGCTTTGAGTGTCGCACAGGCATTTTGTAGTTCGGTGAACTTTATCTTCGCGCGAGGAACTTCATCTACACAGCTTGTGGCCCAACGACGACTTCCATCTGGAACGAAGTGTAAATAAGAGAAACTGCGAGGTCTGATTAATGATATATGTAAAACGTTGCGCAACGCCCGTCTCAGCAGCCCAACGAACGCTCCGTACGTGTCGGGCCTTTCTAGCTGGTTCGTTTTCTATGAGTGTTGTGAAATTACCGCATTTGACATTCTGGAATTGTCTTCCACAATTGCAACTTGATCACGAAAGGGGAAACGAACGGGAAGAAACAACCTGGAAAAGTTCTTTGATTCGATGTTCTCGTTCCTTGAGTTGAACATTCAGCAGATTGCGATGCGCCGTGATGTCGCCAAGAAATGCAAAATCGCACATGCATGGTTCAGAATAATCATTCATTTGCCACACCGGCTTTCAAGGGGGTGATGCAATAGGCCCTGAAGAGCTTTGCAAAGGCTGGTGCATCGTGTCGAATCATTCCCATAAACGAAGACAACTCATTTGATTTGATTTGATTTGATTTGATTGTTTCTCCCACGGAAGGTGCACCATGCAGGTTGTCATCCCGCGGGCCGCAGTGTGTGCAATCTCGCTTTTAGTCCGCGGGCCGCATGAAATAGCTTCGCGGGCCGCAGTTGGCTCGCGGGCCCCAGGTTGCCGATCCTTGACGTCCACATATACATTAGAAATGGCATTAATTTAGATAAGCATATAATTATATGGTAACCATAGTACGGAACTTACATTGTCCAATGTTTACGGTAAGGCAAGCTGCCTCGCGCCTCGTCATGTCTTGCCAACTTTTGTCTGCAGTCTACTGTCTGCTTCGATGCATTATATAGTCACCAAAGGGAAGCCCTGCAATGCCCATTTTCATACACGGAGGAGGGCTTTTCAAAACGACGGTATTTGGTTGTTTTAATGTTTTAATTGTCGAAACAAAATGCTTGTCACATATATTTTGTGGTATGATAATTTGCTGTGTTTTTAACGTCACCGCCTGTAAACACTAACAAATCTGTTCATTCCAAAACGTGTGCACCTTCTGTAAGAAGCATTCAACCACACATCAGAAATCAATGTACTCACGTTATGTATTCACACTATTACACCGACATCTACAGCTTTACGCTCATTTAAAATAATCGTACATACCCTTTTGTCTACTATATCCGAATAAATATTACATATACACATATACACTTCATGCAAATCTATTGCCTGTTTAATTATTCGTAAAAACTCACTAGGGTAAATAAATCATGTACCACAATGCTTAACGCTTGTTCATTTAGCTTAACGCATTCTAACGCGAGCAGCTACACCACTGTATCGGTGACCTTTTGTTGCACTGCCCTTTGCTTTCTCCGTGATATGTTACGTCAGACTGGGATTCCACGGTACATCTACCTGCAATGCGCAAGCACGAACTCTGCCACGGGGCGTGGCATTGTCTGCGGGGACGTTGTTAGAATGGATCCCGATTAAAACAAACTACATTCCACACAGCATAACTGAACTTTACATTTTAAAACGATGCAAATCCTGCATGAAATAGTCTTCGTGTACAGGCATACAAACGGAACCATAACCATAGGAGAGAGAATATATTTGTCTAAGGATATTTGGAGTGTTCAAGACACCAAAGGCAGAATAATGTATAATTCTTAAATTATAACTGCATTTTATTATAATGACATTTTGAAAGGCGTGCGAAAGTTTGATTCGTAAATGTTATTGGTTGTGTACGTGGAGCTATTTCCGCCTCTATTTCCGCAATTGGAAAACTGCATACATTCAGGGAGAAAATATTTGGATGGTGTACCTCCAAAACCAATTAATAATAAAATGAAACGTTTTTTTTCACCCATGCGAATAGCACTGATATTTGCTTCTCGTGAAACCTCGCAACCCTCGGGGCTTGAGTGCTGACAACGTCATCTGGACGAATTTGGAATTCGTTGAACTGGAACTCGCATATCTGTCAGCCCATATATATTACTTATGCAGAGCCACAACGCAAGGTACCTGTAGATTGAGATAGGACAACTTAATCACATTTACTTTTATTAACAAAGATAATGTTTCCATCAATACAATAATCAAATCACATATTCACAGCAAGCAAGCCGGCCCCAGTGGTATTGCTACATAATATCTACAATTCACCAACCTATTAGAAGTCTCATTAATAGTATACCGCAGAATATTCTTTAATTGTCTCCGGCAGCTACCTGCTATAACTACTAACTATATCCCTCTTCTTCTTCAGTTCAGCATATATCTGCGAGACGTAGCTGCCCAGATGATCCCGTGATACGCTGCTCTGTCTGCCGTTCGTCTCCCTGCTCTCACGATGTCGTCTTCCAACCAGTCGCTGATGTCCTGCTCCCATCTTCTCCTTGGTCTTCCCCTTCCTCTCTTTCCCTCCACTTTGCCTTCTAGGACTGTTTTCTCTAAGGAATTATGTCTTTTGATGTGGCCAAAATAGCACAGTTTTAGTCCTTTTATTCTATTCACTAGTTGACAGTTCTTTATGTCAAATGTTTTAAGAATCTCTGCATTGGTTGTTCTTGTTATCCAGGGCACTTTTAGGACTTTTCTGTAACATTTCATCTAAAACGCTTGTATTCTTCTCACGTCTTCTTTGTTCAGTGTCCACGTTTTGCTCCCGTATAGAGCTGTTGGGAAAACGCAAGTTTTTTTAAATTCTTATGTTTTTTTGGTATGTTTTGGCCTTTCTTTTCATTATGATTTTCAGCAATAATTTGCTTGCATGGCTAATGAGTGATATGGTTATGTAGTTGGAGCATAGCTGTAGGTCTCCTTTCTTTGGTAATGGGATGTATATTGATTTCTTCCAGTCGTCAGGCCATTTTCCACTTTTCCATATTTTCTTACATAGTGCATGGTATATGTTTATTCCTTCTTCTTCCGCTGCTTTTATAATTTCTGCCTGTGTGTTGTCGCACCCAGGGCTTTTCCCATCTTTTAAACTATTAACGGCCCTTTTCACCTCATCTCTTAACGGTTCGAGATCGTCCTCGTCTTTGTCTTCGTTTCCCATATCAGGGGGTCGTTGTTATCTCCATCTCGTGCAAACACATTTTCACAATAATCTTTCCATCTTTTGGTTATGTCTTCTGCATCAGTTAGAGTCTTCCCATTTTTATCTTTGATGACACCGAGTCTGGGCTGGAATTTACCTGTCATGTTCTTTATTTCTTTAAACATTTCTTGGTTTCGGTTTTCTGCCATGCAGTCCTCTAATTTCTTACACTTGGCTTCTATATACTTTTGTTTGTCCCATTTGCAGAGTTTTTTTTATTAATTTGTTCATCTCATTATATCTTAATCTTATCGATTCCTCGTTTTTGCGTTTCTTAAGCTCTTTCCTTTCTGTTTTTTTCTTTAAGGTCTCTATACTGTTGGTGTTTCCTCTTTCTCTTCCGTAGGTGTTTTTCCGCTTCTTCTCGGAAAATTGTCGTGATATCATTTGCGATTTCTTCTGGTTCTTTCTCTTCGCCATTGTCAGTAAAGTTGTAAATCGATTCTTCACAGATACTGTGTATTCGTCTGTCAGATCTTCTACACCATATCTCTGTGTTGTTGTCGCTCCTTTTTTCACTTTCAACTTAAGTTTCATCTCTGCCTTCAGTAGTTCGTGATCAGATCCACAGTCTACTCCTGGTAGTGTTCTTGCACCTCTTTTTGCTGATATCCATTTCTTTTGTATCATGATGTAGTCTATCCATTTGGCGATGTCCACGTGTAGATTCTTCTAGGGTGATATGAGAAATTGGTATTTACGATTGTGAGGTTATTAGCGATGGCGAACTCAACAAGTCGTTCTCCCCTTTCGTTTCTCTCTCCTAATCCAAATTTCCCGATTGTTCCTCGTTCTATCTCGTCTTGTCTTAGTCCTACTTTGGCGTTAAAATCGCCCATGACAATGGTGATGTCCGATTTCTTTGATTCGTTTATTTCACCTTGCAAATTAGTGTAAAAAGCTTCTATTTCTTCCTCTTCTCCTGTTGGTGTTGGCGCATAGACTTGTATTATTTTGATATTCTTCACTTTTCTTTGTGACCTTATGCTCAGAATTCTGTCATTTACTGGTTTGTATCCAAGTACTGTATTTGCTATTTGTTTACTCAGATATATTGCTACGCCTCCTTGTCCTGCCTTTGCTTGTCCGGAGTATATTAATTTTCCTTCTGCGTGTGGTGTAAAATTACGTTGTCCCGCCCATCGGTGTTCTGCTATTCCTAGGACACTTATATTGTTTTGTTTCGCTTCTTCTATAACATTGTCCATTTGTCCAGCCACCATGCTGCGGACATTCCAAGTTGCTATTCTCGTTTTGTTTTTTAGCCATCCGCTGAACTTCTTTCCCTTCTCCGCACAGTCGAGCACATTGCCTTCATCAGCTTGAGTAGTGCTCCCGGTTACTTCTATCTCATCCCCAATTGCCATTAGGGACTCTTCTGGCTTGGCCGACTCACTACTGGCTAGTATTTACCATTCACACTGTAACGGTGGGGGTCACACCGCCACTAGGTCACCTGAAATCAAATGTGACCGACCCTCACCAAACTATAGTATATATATACGGTTGATCTAAATCGTCTGGAAACGCGACACAACACACCACATGATCAAATCGTCTGGAAACGCGACACAACACACCACATGATCAAATCGTCTGGAAACGCGACACAACACACCACATGATCAAATCGTCTGGAAACGCGACACAACACACCACATGATCAAATTGTCTGGAAACGCGACACAACACACCACATGATCAAATCGTCTGGAAACGCGACACAACACACCACATGATCAAATCGTCTGGAAACGCGACACAACACACCACATGATCAAATTGTCTGGAAACGGACACAACACACCACATGATCAAATCGTCTGGAAACGCGACACAACACACCACATGATCAAATTGTCTGGAAACGGACACAACACACCACATGATCAAATCGTCTGGAAACGCGACACAACACACCACATGATCAAATCGGCTGGAAACGCGACACAACACACCACATGATCAAATCGTCTGGAAACGCGACACAACACACCACATGATCAAATCGTCTGGAAACGCGACACAACACACCACATGAACAAATCGTCTGGAAACGCGACACAACACACCACATGATCAAATCGTCTGGAAACGCGACACAACACACCACATGATCAAAGTTAAAGAATCAAATACAACAAATGTTGTATAAATTTCTCGACGCTAGATTCAAGTAACGCAATCAGAGGTTACATAGACGAGCTCCGTCACATTAACATTAGACCGGTGTGTTCATGGTCCGTCACAGTAACATTAGACCGGTGTGTTCATGGTCCGTCACAGTAGCATTAGACCGATATGTTCCTGGTCCGTCACAGTAGCATTAGACTGATGTGTTCATGGTCCGTCACAGAAACATTACACCGGTGTATTCATGATCCTTCGCAGATACACAACCAGGGTGTGGCTGACGCTGAAGCCGTCTGATTATACACTAAATCTACCAAAGCTGTCTGGTTTCCATGATTGTGTCGATAATCAAGTAGGCGAACGCTGCGAGTTACCGGTAACATAGTGGTCGTTGCTTGCGACTGAATATGATTGTTGTTCGGGTTCCGTCACAGACATGGCGCATTTGTTGGGTTTTGGAATTTCTCGTAGACATTACCCATATTAGGTCTTCAGTTTTGCTATTTGCGACATAGCGAACAGGTCAATTGTTTCGTGCAAACTATATATCCATCCCGTGATGTATTGTCTAGTAACAAGCAAAGTTTTCGAAATGGATGCCTAACACGTCGTATATAGTGTTGACATTCTGGCGCCAAATGTTTTATTTAAGACAAAATATACAGAAATGTTGTTTACGTCAGAACTGTTTGGGAAAAGAATGATCTATCAGATGTCATGCCTGATGTCATGCCATCATAGTAGTATGTCAGCATTGTTGACAAAACAAATAAAACTTGACGGAGGTCACGCACAGATTTTTGATTGTGACGTCTAGATCAGTCAAATAGAACCTATCCATTATGTGAGCTATTGTCTAGCAATATGTCCGTCAAATAGAACCTATCCATCATGTAAGCTATTGCCCAGCAATATGTCCGTCAAATAGAACCTATCCATCATGTCAGCTATTGCCCAGCAATATGTCCGTCATATAGAACCTATCCATCATGTGAGCTATTGCCCAGCAATATGTCCGTCAAATAGAACCTATCCAGCATGTGAGCTATTGTCCAGCAATATGTCCGTCAAATAGAACCTATCCATCATGTGAGCTGTTGCCTAGCAATATGTCCGTCAAATAGAACCTATCCATCATGTGAGCTATTGCCTAGCAATGTGTCCGTCAATTAGAAGCTATCGATCATGTGAGCTATTGCCTAGCAATATGTCCGTCAATTACAACCTATCCATCATGTGAGCTATTGCCCAGCAATATGTCCGTCAAATAGAACCTATCCAGCATGTGAGCTATTGCCCAGCAATATGTCCGTCAAATAGAACCTATCCATCATGTGAGCTATTGCCCAGCAATATGTCCGTCAAATAGAACCTATCCATCATGTGAGCTGTTGCCTAGCAATATGTCCGTCAAATAGAACCTATCCATCATGTGAGCTATTGCCTAGCAATGTGTCCGTCAATTAGAAGCTATCGATCATGTGAGCTATTGCCCAGCAATATGTCCCTCTAGGCATAACAAATGCACGGCGACCACGTGCAGCGTTCGGACATTCCGTCGTATATTTTGTTGAAGTTCTCGCCCCAAACTTTATAACAAAAACAGCACAGTTTTAATGCGTCAACTGTATGCGGGAATGTTTAATCTAATATCATCTGTAGTGCACATATATTACATTTATCAACATTTGTTGGCACAGGCGGAGGACCCGCGCATAATCTGGATGGTGTCTTATTAAGGCCTGTATACATTGGCACGTTTCCCCCTACCAAACCAGACCAAACCCGACTACACCACACCACATCAGACCACACCAAACCACACCAGACTCTCTCCGACTGCAGTGTATCCGCTACACCGACCGACACCGACTGCGCTATTCTATAAGCCAGCGTGACGTCATAATCGCGTAAACTTAAAAAATTTCGAATACGTCAGACCGACACAGACTAGCTCTAGCATAGTAACATTTGTTTATGTTTGTGATTATAGTCTGGTGTGGTCTGGTGTGGTCGGGTCTGGTCAAGTCGGGCGAAGTGCCGGTATGTCCCGGCCTTTATGCATACCGCGAAGTAGTGGATCCATCAATTTTGTACTTTAAATTGACCTATCCTTCACGTGACCTGTTGCCTGTCAATCTATCAAAAAGGATGCCAAACACGTGGTACGATCGAACGCACAGTGAGATGTTTGGTAAGGGAACGCCACTTCCTTCACGCGGTCTCCGCTCGCAGTAATTAACTCGTATCGTGACGAGTCTCGTATTTCTTGCATTGTGACGATCATGTTTTCCCCATTAATTAGAATATCTAACACGTCACTCTGAAATACAGGTCATTGTAGCTGAGAACATTCTGGGTGCTTGGCTACAACTAGTTTCATATATTTGAGATACAGACATTTGTATGATCTTGGAGAAGCTGCCACTTGTAAATACCCATGTTACAGGAATCATATGGCTAGGACTGACGCTCGGAAAAGGGTTAGAGGTCAGCATTTCACGACACAATTTCAGCAATGTCTTGCTGTGACTTCTTCTTTCGTTTCGTTGTATCATTCGGTGTCATTTCAAATAGTTACTGCAGCTAAAACCATATCGCCTGCACAACCAAATCATGTAGATTCCTGGATGTATGTTTGCAATATAGAAGATGGACATTCTAATTTAGGGAAGCTGTGCCATTGCAAATACAAACTGACAGCTCGAAGGCTTGAGCGAACTGAAGACGAACCCTGGCATGGCTCCCGTAAACCACTTACACCGCCAGATGGAAACTGCGGTAGAGTGACTCCGGCGCCACTCCAGTCTCGGCATTGTTTTCTTGCGCATTAAGTCGCCTAAAAGCCAGAGCAAGAACTGTGTTGATTAAGACAAACCGGCCACGGGTAAATACAGTTAACGCTGTAAACGATCTTCATTAAAACACTCCTCGTGGTAATGTCGCTATTGTTGGTTTTTCTGTAATTCGATCATGTTCCATTATCCTGCTCAAAACAAATCACTTTGTCGTACTAACTACAGCTGGTTCTAGTCTCATCCGAGACACGTTCATCGACAAACCTCGATCAGGATAGACGCAAAACGTTTTACGCAATATATACGCCCGTAGGAATTTCGGCGTAAATCATGGTCACTGTCATTTAAATGCTTTTATGGTAGCAACGCTGGCATGAATAAAGACTCTTGTAGCGATGCTAACGGATTGAGATAACGCACGAAAGCGGCATCCCCCGGCTTCACGTAATGGCGTAATAAATATTAGACAGTAGAAATCGGGTAGCCAGCGGTTGATGCCTGTTACGCTTGATTCTAAATCCGTGGCATCGAGTCGAGGTTTGATGCGGAAACTAAGTTGCTAGCGACGCGTTATCTCGAGGCTGGCGTGAGCTATCAACAATCAGACAGCGCGGGGACGTTGGGAACGACTCGGCTTGACAGAGTTGGTCGCTCCCGGAATGGAAGAGGAAGGAGTGGTGGATGTTACGTTGAGGGTCACTTGTGGTCGGATGAAGAGATGGGAAGAAACTATATGGTAAGATGGAAACGGAGGGAGGGAGAGAGAGGCTGAGAAGGGGAGAGTGAGAGCGGGAGATACGGAGATACGGAGATAGGGAGAGTGGGAGAGTGGGAGAGTGGGAAAGAGGGAGAGAGGGAGAGAGGGAGAGAGGGAGAGAGGGAGAGAGGGAGAGAGGGTAAGAGTTGGAGAGAGGGAGAGAGGGGGAGACGGAGAGACGGAGAGACGGGGCGTCGGAGAGACGGAGAGACGGAGAGACGGAGAGACGGAGAGACGGAGAGACGGGGAGACGGAGAAACGGAGAGACGGACAGAAGGAGAGGGGGAGAGACGGAGAGAGGAAGAGACGGAGAGAGGGAGAAAGGGAGAGAGGGTGAGACGGAGAGACGGAGAGACGGAGAGACGGAGGGACGTAGAGACGGAGAGAGGGAGAGACAGACGGACAGAAGGAAAGACGGAGAGAGGGAGAGAGGGAGAGAGGGAGAGAGGGAGAGAGGGAGAGAGGGAGAGAGGGAGAGAGGGAGAGAGGGGGAGAGCGGGAGAGGGGGAGAGAGAGAGAGAATGAGAGAGGGAGAGAGAGAGAGGAAGAGAGGGAGAGAGGGAAAGAGGGAAAGACTGACAGCGGGAGACAGGGTGAGCAGGAGAACGGTAGATAGGGTGAGCAGAAAGAGAGGGGTGTATAGAAGGAAGGAACGGCGGGCAAGAAGCGTTGTTGAGAGAGACGTTGGAAAAGAATGTGTAGAGAACAATGGGATAATGAAAATGTATATACACCGTCTACCAGGCGAGAAATGAGAAAGTATTTTTATGTGGACCGTGTATAAGAGGGTGAAAGAAGAAATACTACAGATAGAAAGAGTAACCTGTAAATATATTGAGTTAAGGTAAAAATACTAAATAACAACATAATTGTGCGGATTGGACAACGTAACATGGCGAACATCTTACGAACAGAAAGTATAAATAATGTAATACTGGAGGTTAGGGTGTAGGACGGACACGTGAATTATACTGAGCACACGAGCACTAGTGATAGACTCACTCAGGGACACGAGTGGCCCCAGCCGAGCCAATAAATCTGTCAACCACGAACCATCTTATCGACCATCAGACGGTGTAGTTGCTTAAAGCTGTGCAGTGACGAGCTCCTCGGCAGTGATAACATTATTCCGCGTTCGGGAATAGACAACAGACGATGTAATCTATAATTTATTAGGCTAATTTTTGGGGGGCAGTGTAAGTACACCTCCAAGTGCCAAGTGTCACTCTCCTTTTGTTATCTTCGTTCGCATCCTCTTTCTGACATCATGGATCTCTGATCGATCTATTAATGCAATATATTAGAAAATATAAAAGGTGGTTATTTAGATATATTTACCTTTTCAGTGAACAAATGAGAAGGTCAGACATTCTCCAGATGGCGCCACGGTGGAGGGAAATTATTATAAAATCAAAATATTGTATTGGCGAAAACAGCTGCCTTTGGATTACTGGTCCATGCCTGAGTGCAAACGAATGACTATAAATACCCGATGAATATCGTACACACCAACTGTAACGCATCTAGAAGACCAGTTATGCTGGTTATGTGAATGCTATACACGTATGGCCACATTGACTACACAGGCAACAACGGCCACACTTGTCATGTAAATGGTATGTTATGGAGTTGTTATATTGTTATTGTGACCACTGCCGCTGTCAGGGCAATGGTAAGTGTACTGGGGTCACTCGATCTCTTACACGGTCCCGCACACATCCACATTAACGGACTTACCTAGTCATTCACACGATGTGTTACTCACACACACACACACACACGCACACAGACACACACACACACACACACGCACACGCGCACGCACACGCACACGCACGCGCACTCGCACTCGCACGCGCACGCGCACGCACACGCACACGCACACGCACACGCACGCGCACGCGCACGCGCACGCGCACGCGCACACGCACACGCACACGCACACACACACACACATACACACATACACACACACACACACATACACACACACACACACACGCACACACACACACGGACACACACGCACACACACACACACACACATTCGCACACTTACTCACATATTCACGCACTCACACGCGCACGCACGAACGCACGAACGCACGCTCACACACATGCACACGCAAACAGACAAAGAGGCAAACCGGGAAAAACACAAGCCGCACGCTCACACACGCACGCCCGCACGCATACACACACGCACACATACAAACAAACACACACACACACACGCACACGCACACGCACACATACACGCATAATTACTTGCTTACTTACTTACTCAGTATATATGTATTCTTTCACGCATGTTTTAAGATACACTCTTTCTCTGAGATATTTTGGTTTAAAGTCTAGAGATATACTCAAGTTTGTTTAGGAACAGTGTATACACCATCCCATATCGTGTTATATATTATTCCATATTGCCTTATTTACAAGTCGTAGGTATATTCGACGGGTGATGACGCTTGAAATGCCTCGATAGGTACCAAAAACACCGTACGACGCTCCCCAACTCGTTGGTTTCCTTGTTCACTCACTCTCGCATAAATCTTTGCGTTGGCGTCAACAGGCCTAGTTGACCACGTGTTCTCCGGATGAAATGGAGTTTACGTGATCTCATCAGCTTCCCAGTTAATACACATTTCATTTTGGTAGTTTTTATTGGGTTCATCGTTTACTTTATGAAGATGGCATATTCAGTAAACTGACTTCAGTGCAGGATTACGCCATCCTCTACGTGTGGAACCGTCGTCCCTTACAAGGGATACTTGCAATACGTTCTTCGTGGGAACACAAACGCTGAAGCTATGTGGGACCTTCTTTTTGTTAATACAAATGTGGAGTAAGTGCTGCATTTTCGTTTGAAAACGCTTTGTTATTAGAACACCTCTATCCGATGTTGCAAATTCTTACGAACGAAAGTTTGAACGATCAAGCTTGTGATATCGTTCAGTAGGCCTAGTCCCGGTCAAAATGATAAACCAGTGGGTATTTCGCGGTAATTGTATGTATTGCAAAATACTCAATTAACTTAATTAATTTAATTAATAAAATTTATCAAAATACACAAATTTATTTAATTGTATTAATAAACTTTTCTGGAAGCGGTTAATTTACACGGGAGTGTGGCAGCGGGGCCATCTGGTAGTGTCCTGTGTCATATAAGAGTACTGACCTTTATGATTATTATTACACATCCAAGTGCATGCAATACAAAGTGTATCTCAAGACTTGTATTTTCTTAGAAAACACTTAGTAAGTGTGCTAACAATGTAAAATCAATTAATTGCTTGGGTTTTCCTGGGTTTTGTTACCACAGAAAGTTAATTGTTAATTGAATTAAAGTTAACTGTTAATTTAATTTAATTGAGAAAAACGAGGTTAATTTAGTGCAATTTACCTGGTAAATATGTGCGGTCAATTTACTTTAATTGGGACATTTCCAAGTTAGTTGTAATTTAGTTAATTAACTTTTCAAGTTAATTTCTCCTTGTATGATATAGACACGAATCTGTCACTGGCGAATCGACACACGAGTGTTGAGAGCTATGTGGGGTGTGTCGTTAGTGTCAGATGGTTGCATGGCGTGTCCGCATCGTGCCTTACTAAAAGCTGTTTATTATTTGCACGCGTATTTTATTACATACAAAAACACCTTTTTCTGCATTCCAATATTCGCAAATTGACATGCCTAACATAGTTCAGTTAAAATGTATTTATGTATCCTTCCGCGTGGACGGAGCGACCACAACTATATTGGACGTTGGATGAAATGCAATAAGCCTAGATGTCCTGTGATATATATACTATCTGGGCCTGAACGGCACTAAAGCTTCCGGAGTAAATATCCTGCATGATTATATATTACACGAAGTCCCTTCCCCGACTGACTGCCAAGATTACTCAATGTCTAGTTGTCTATTTCGGCGAAGAAGGACTTACAGGGGCGACACGTGAACATAGTTGTGCGTCTGGGTATTTGCATGCGACGATGGTCGTCTCTTGATGTTTAGATTGAACTTTCACGAAGAGAGACGTTATGTTATAATAATATAATATGCAAGATAAATATAATCTTACTATAATTGAGCTGACGTATGTATGCGGGTATGTTAACATTTTCCTCATAGACGGCTTACATCTTGGGCGCCAAACTTTCAGAAATTAATCAGCGACCCCATGAGTATAACGTAACACCTCTCTTTTTCAAATATACCCCATGTAATGTTGTCTTCGTCTTTTATACGATAAATTAAATGTCCGAACGTAAAACGTAATGCGTGCATAAAACGTAAGTCTGTAAAACATAACTTAATGGTAATGGTGATGATGATAATACAGTAATATTTTAGTTTGATCAGTGCCTCTCTAGCGACCCTCCATAACCATCCCGCGAGGCCAGGATAGGGTTACTTAATTAAACACCAACCTACAGCAAGTATAGAGTTAATACAGCTTCAAAATATGTGTGCATTCGAATACAATTTGCGAGTTCGTGAACGAATTCATGGTGTTGCCACATATTGATACGCTAGCAGTCGACGGTAAACAATTATTTCACTAGTAAACAATTATAACTTCACTAATAAACAATTATAATTTTCTTTAGTTTTGAGGACATATTTTCCCGAGTGAAAGGATTTCGTAGATGGGTGCACGATCAGAATATGACTCACGACTATTCCTAGAATAAAATCGAATTAATATCCAGCCAACACATCCACTTCCATCTGGTTGATATTACGGATATATTCATTGCCTTGCTTTCGTAGTGATCTTTTTTTGTAAATTGATTCCGGTAAACAGGTTTGAGCAAACAAGTTCTCAAGCACACTCAACGCCTACGTCTAAGATTAATGGAGTACTTGGTTTAAGCAGCAGTTACGGTAAACATGCTTAACTTAGTTTTTTCTTCAAAATTACATTCAGGAATATATATATATATGTGTATATATAATATATATATATACATATATATATATATATATATATATATATATATATATATATATATGTGTGTATATATATATATATATATATATATATATATATATATATATATATATATATATATATATTAATCGTAGATCACATTTCCAATTAACCAATTGCTATCACAACGACGCTATGCGAGAGGGGCCATCACGTTTATTAAGGTGTATGACCCGAGATTATGCGAAGCAACCCATTTGGCCCCGCCGACGAGCAGACAGACTCTCACACCGATATGACGAGGTCGTTCACCAAACTCTTCCTCGGCGCAGTCTTCAGTTACATTGTGTTAATGCGATGGTATGTCGACATTGTACGTTGTGTGTAGCTGTCGACTGACATGCAACTGATCTCGGCAACAGGTCACACGCATACGATACCCACCTCCCAGCACGGTGTGAAGGATTGCTCGCCATTTGAGCGACCGTTGGGTGAACGTTTCCGGCGCACTCCAAATTACTCGATTCGTTCCGGTACTGCAGTCATACGTGGAGCGTGTGTCTGCTAATCAGCTTTTTGTCGGAGGTTGTTGTCGGGTCGCACGTGGAGTTTCCTCGGAATGATTATTTTCGATTTACTGATTCGGGTATTCATGTCTGCGTTGGTGCGGATGCAGAGATCGGTTGTCCGCCTGTTGAACTGATGTCGACAGTGGTGTTGACGCGGTCACGCCATGCATCTGCGTTCCGCAGGTGCCAGTCGTCCGAAACATGTGTCATTATATATGTGGTTATTGTTGTATATAACACAATTAAGCCAACATTTCTTGCGTGTTATTTAGTAACATTTATTAACGTAATGTCCATAATACTAGAACAAACATGTTGAAAATATACAGTACAGGCCTCCTGCAGCAAGAACAACTTATTAAGCGAACTTCCTGCTAATGATTACTGCTCCTGATTTGATATGATGATTCCGGATAACGGAACATATATTATCGCTTTAAGGTTATGTTCGACATTTATATTCAAACCTGTTACATAGGTCACTTCAAAACTATACAGCTATAGTTTACAAGTTTGGTAGAAACAATTTTGTTTTGTTGCATAAGCCTAAATATTTTAATGAAAATGGTCGTGGGAATGGGAGGATAGTAATATTTTTTCATTACTGAAAAAGCTAAATACCAATTTTACTAAACAAAGCAAAGCAATTGTGTGAAACGTACTATGCTTTCGGTCTGAAGTCATGGAACATGTCATGACATGGACATAAATGTAATACATACCATCAAATAATTAACTATGTGTGCTAGACTATATTAACGCTCATATTGAAACGTCTTCTAGGAATTTATCAAAATATTACGAAATAACAATAATACTAAAGTAACTTGTACTTGTACTTACACGGATGTGCCTGATAGATAATAGTAAAGTAACTCGTACTTGTGCTTACACGGATGTGCCTGATAGATAATAGTAAAGGAACTTGTATTTGTACTTACACGGATGTGCCTGATAGATAATAATAAAATAACTTGTACTTGTGCTTACACGGATGTTCCTGATAGATAATAGTAAAGTAACTTGTACTTGTAATTACACGGGTGTGCCTGATAGATAATAGTAAAGTAACTCGTACTTGTACTTACACGGATGTGCCTGTTAGATAATAATTAAGTAACTTGTACTTGTACTTACACGGATGTGCCTGATATATAATAATAAAGTTACTTGTACTTGTACTTACACGGATGTGCCTGATAGATAATAGTAAAGTAACTTGTACTTGTACTTACACGGATGTGCCTGATATATAATAGTAAAGTAACTTGTACTTGTAATTACACGGATGTGCCTGATAGATAATAGTAAAGTAACTTGTACTTGTACTTACACGGATGTGCCTGATAGATAATAGTACATAAATATGATACAGTCAACTCTAATGCAGGAAGGAATGCACTCAAACAGGAACGATCATCGCGCCAACGAGATTGGACGTGCTGGGTGGGTCACGTGATGTTACTAGTGCGGTCAGCACGAAGCTTTCGGCGTCTGCTCGCATTAGCGTACACGGGCACGCAGGATCAGTTATCTCTCCTTCAAAACAGGCCTTGAAATGGCATTACTGAAATAAGATTGGCGTAGTCTCAGCGCGGTGCCACGAGATTCCACAGTTAATCGTGATTCAGCTCGTCCATTGCAGCAAAGGGTGGTAACGAGGCAGAAGGATATAACAATGGCAGAACAACACAGTCGCCAGAGATTCAGTAAGTCTGTTTGGTGATACATCGAGCTGCTGGATTCTGCCGTGTGTACAGACATAGAGACTACACGTTGTTGTAGGTAAGGCTATATGTGTATGATGTTATCGAGTTTAGGTAACGGCCCAATATACTGTCCGTTTTATAATAAAATTCACGTTTACTATAAATAATGTTACGTCGTAACTAAAGCAATAATTTGCAGGGTTTAATCCTCTGGGATTTGTGGATAATGTGGAGGTTTATCAGTTACCTTTGATCGTGCAAGGTAGGGGGTCTATATTTTTAGAGTTCCACCAGCTTTTTATCAGCCCCACATACGTGTTGATTCTCCCGGTACCGGGGGTTTTACACACAACTCCTTAGGTATGAATATAAAATAAGATTTGTTTTGAGAATGTTACCCCAAAGTGTACATAAATACTCATCCCATAATTAGATAATTAGGTGTGACGCATGTAGATTTTATATCTTTAACCATGTCTTATTGAGAAGTCGAGTGTGGAAATGAGATATTTTGGTTTATGGTCTAGATATATACTTAAGTTTGTTTAGGAACAGTGTATACACTATCCCACATCGTGTTATATACTATTCCATATTGCCTTATTTACAAGTCGTAGGTATATTCGACGGGTGATGACGCTTGAAATGTATCGGTAGGTAGCCACCTTAAGGGATGTTGCCTTGCTCCAAGGTTCGCTGGTCTGATTACACAAGTCCGGCCGGGGAACACATTAGGCAAGTTTTATAGTCTTCCGCACCCCTCTGTTGTGTCTGTTCAACGCGTTGTGTACACCGGCATACGCAGTCTGTAAACATATAGCAGAGCGGCGTTCTGGAGTTATAGAGAAACCAGAAGACGTTGATATCCATAGGTTCGAGAACAGGGGGCAGGGGGCAGCTTCCCCCCTGGAATTCCTCCGAGGGCAGACATATGGTTCTGCCCCCATTCAGTGTGAGCGTGAATGTTTGTTTTTGTGGCGAGCGTCAATGGCGGGTGGAAATGTAAATTTTATGAAACGGTTAATGTGTATTTTGTGGACTGTGAAAGGTGTGTGTAATTGGAGGGTAGACATATGGTTTCATGCCCTCCCCCCGTCTTCGGATGTCATAAGTTCAGCGGAGACAGCGGAGAGAATCTGGAGAAGGTACATTGACAGCAGCGGCGCGACATAAAAATACAATTATGAACACAGCACTGCCCTCCCCCCGTGTTCGGATGTCATGAGGTCACAGTCGAGACAGCGGAGGAGCTGAAGTTACAGCGGCGCAGCAGCGAAAAATATCCAACAAATTCAGTGTTGATAACAGATATAGTAACGGTAATTGTATTGGTGTATAAACGCGCCTGGGAAGCTTATCCCACAGAGGCTCGACGGGGCTCAAATCAGGTGTGACCGCGACCGTCTCATCGTGCGGGAAAGCTGCAGTGACGCGGGCGACATGGAGACGAGCATTGTCTTGCTGGAATGTCGTGACGTCGTGTGAACTTGACGGAAGGGATTCAGATCAACCTGAGGGTTTCATCGATGTATGGATGTGTATTGTAGTTCCCACATAATAATGCCATCATAGACATATGCGTAAACTAAAAGTGGTATTTCATTTTAACGCTGAACATACGCCAATTTACCGCTGTGATTCATGGTGCTTCTAATCGGTTTACCTTCATGGTCGGGTTTGATTAGTCACCGGGAGTTGGCACAACGCGGATCTTATGTGAGACGTCTGACATGTAGCATCGGCTTAGTGAATTATCTATATACACAAACTTGCAATGGACCGGTCGTGTGATTAACAACTAAATATTACTCTCCACTAATCACAAACACATTCGAGGTGCCCCCACTCTTACCCAGACCTAATTAGAACAAATATGGCGTGTGAGGAAACATATAAATATACCTGCGTATATGGTTAGGCTTTTTGACTACTGTTTACAAGCTTGGAGGCCATATCGTAAGAAACATATATAAATACATAATAAAACTATACCGATATTTTAGAAAGACTACAACTAAATTAGAACTGAACACCTTATTTTGGAGAAACGCCTAAAAGGACGTGGTTTTACAACCTTAGAGACCAGACGGTTAAGAGAACACGAGTTTTTAAGAAATTGAATATTGAAAGTAAAACTCAGTTCGAAGTTTTGCTCCTCAGACTGGTTTCACGAAAACAAACCTATCAAGTATTCACTATGATATGCGAGTTCGTTTGTGTATTTTTTATTTCTTTTTGGTTAAATTAATAAACTATAAAATAAAAAATTAGGTATAGGACCTAAGTCAGTAAATGACGTTTTAACCAAACAGTTTTGCTGGGCTCGAACTCACAGCCGGTTCGTCATTATGACAAATTTGCCAGATTTTTGCGAGTACCAAATCACCTAAAATTATAGCTAAAAACCTAATCTACTCAGAGACAGTTGTCGATGGATCTATCTGGGAAAGGGTACGCCAATCGACACATGTGATGCTCGTGTCTCGTGTTTCATTGTCGTCTCTCGACCGCAAGTTCAACGAATTGGCGTTAAATGCTGAACGGCCAATTGGCTCTTGCAAGATACCAGGTGTAAACGGCCAATTGGCTCTTGCAAGATACCAGGTGTAAACGGCCAATTGGCTCTCGCAAGATACCAGGTGTAACGGCCAATTGGCTCTAGCAAGATACCAGATGTAAACGGCCAATTGGCTCTCGCAAGATACCAGGTGTAAATGGCCGATTGGCTCTTGCAAGATACCAGGTGTAAACGGCCAATTTGCTCTCGCAAGATACCAGGTGTAAACGGCCAATTGGCTCTCGTAAGGTACCAGGTGTAAACGGCCAATTGGCTCTCGCAAGATACCAGGTGTAACGAACAAAATAATTTCTTTAGACGATTGAAAAGTACGCATTTAAAAACAGGCTGCATACATTACTGAAACTGTTAACATACCACACAACTGGACATAAAAAGAACTGAATCAGCGGTGGGCGAAAGAGCTGAGGAAGTAGATTCAATTAAAGGTCTATGATGTAAATATATTACTGTTTTTAGAACATTGGCTAATGTTTGTCACTGGCTTTTAAAATTACAGTAAATGGAATTAAGTTACCTTTACTCAACGGACACATTGGGAACATTGATACTTGTGCTGAAGATGAAACAACAGAACGAAAATGTAAAAGCAGGATTCTTGTAACGACAAGGAATGTATAAACGACAATGAATATTAACACGAGGAGCGGATCCAAAGAGGTTAATCTAAGGGGAAATCAGACTTGCAATTACATCCTCGTTGAGACTCGCCAAAAACCCTGGTGGCCGAACCAAATTCATTTTGGGTGGGCTGAGCCAGAGCTTCAGTACGACTCCGCTGTTGTAGGATCCTAACATCGAAAGACAGGGGGGGTCATTTTTTTTCGCGGCGACGTTCACAATTAAGGTCTAGGGGGGCATGTAGTCATAGCGCGGCCAAATTCCAAAGGTCAAGAGGACAAGTACCCCCCAGGTCCCCTGGACCCGCCTGTGAACACTATATTGTAGAATGAAGACGCTCATTATAAAACGCACCAAAGATGTTGTTGGCGTATTTAGGAAATTGGCAAAGTTATGTTTATGTCAACTGACAGCGAAAACCTGAAACCAGATCTATTGTACCCCTAGCTAACGACAGGAAATATAAAAACTCTAAACCTTGTTAATACACTTACTAATATAATTCTGATACACCCGTTACTGGGCGATCTGTTATTCCCGGATGTCGATCGGAAATTTGAGACTGGAAACAATTTTGCCGTGTCGGGGCTTATGCTTATTGACAGATGGGCATTGATGCAGAGATAACGCCACTTTACGATCGTGTTGCAGTCATTATTGAAAAAACACATGTGACTATAACTCAATTGCATTTGTTTCTGTTCGCGCAATACGTGCAATCTCCGTTAAATTAATCAATTATAACTTATTACCTGGGTTGGATCGATCCTTGCTGTTTTTCTACTTTCTGGTATTACCGCCTAGCCCGAACATATGAACTCCACATGTGTCACTGTCGCTAAACAGGTCATAGCACTTGATCTGTGCTGAATGCCGTTGAGCAGGCATATTAGCAGGTTTATTTGTAAACCGATATATTACTTATGGATCTACAAGCATTTAAAATATTTTTTTGGCTATTTTTCAACACACACTGGTGCAATGAAACATGGTTGTTTTTGGTAAATATTGTTGTGAAAAAGTTTCAGATTTGTGATGACTTCAGACATGGCCATCAATTGGGAAATCGCTCTCCTTGTCCCAAATCGCCGGTTCGTTTGTGGTCTCACAGGTGGCGCCGCCTGGCGAATAACATGGCGTCGTCCGACTCGATGACGCTGCTCTTCGAGAACAAGTCGACCGACTCATGGACAGACCAGTGGGATCTCGCAGCAAGGACGGAGGCACCTACTGGAGGCGGAGCGACAGATGCCCGATTGGACGCGATCTACCACGCGAACGTCTACTGCATCGGGGCTCTGGTCGTCATTGGCGTCGTGTGTAATATATTGTCGATGGGCGTGTTCGCGACGTCCAAGAGTTTGCGCCGGACAACGACTGGACACTACCTGATCGCCCTGTCGGCCGCCGACCTGCTGTATCTGCTCGGCGAGACGCTCAAGTGGCTCAACTCTCGCGGCCAGATCTTCAACTTCGTCTTTGTCAACACGAACAACGTACTCTGCAAAGTACCCAGCGACGTTCCTTCTTCTTCGTCTTATCCGTGTTCTTCTTATTACACACACACACACACACACACACACACACACACACACACACACACACACACACACACACACACACACACACACACACACACACACACACACACACACACACACACACACACACAAACACACACACACACACACACACAAACACACACACACACACAAACACGCACACACACACACACACAAGCATAGAAACACAAACACACACACACACTGAAACACACACACACACACACATATGTATATATATATATATATGTACATACATATACATATATACGGTGTGTATATATATATATATACATATATATATAATATTATATATATATGCATATATATATATGTACATACATATATATATATATATATATATATGCTCTGGCCCCGGCCGAGTAATGATGATGATGATTGATATACATATATATATTTGAGTAATCCTGCCCAAGCTCAGATTCCCAAAGAAGATAGCCGCTTTAGACGTGTCGTACACTGCAGTGTGTTGTGCGTGGTTTGTTGTCAGATCTTAGAAGTGTCGTACACTGCAGTGTGTTGTGCATGGTTTGTTGTCAGACCTTAGAAGTGTCGTACACTGCAGTGTGTTGTGCGTGGTTTGTTATCAGACCTTAGAAGTTTCGTACACTGCAGTGTGTTGTGCGTGGTTTGTTATCAGACCTTAGAAGTGTCGTACACTGCAGTGTGTTGTGCGTGGTTTGTTGTCAGACCTTAGAAGTGTCGTACACTGCAGTGTGTTGTGCGTGGTTTGTTGTCAGATCTTAGAAGTGTCCTACTCTGCAGTGTGTTGTGCGTGGTTTGTTGTCAGACCTTAGAAGTGTCCTACTCTGCAGTGTGTTGTGCGTGGTTTGTTGTCAGACCTTAGAAGTGTCTTACTCTGCAGTGTGTTGTGCGTGGTTTGTTGTCAGACCTTAGAAGTGTCCTACACTGCAGTATGCTGTGCGTGGTTTGTTGTCAGATCTTAGAAGTGTCCTACTCTGCAGTGTGTTGTGCGTGGTTTGTTGTCAGACCTTAAAAGTGTCCTACACTGCAGTGTGTTGTGCGTGGTTTGTTGTTAGATTTTAGAAGTGTCCTACTCTGCAGTGTGTTGTGCGTGGTTTGTTGTCAGACCTTAGAAGTGTCCTACTCTGCAGTGTGTTGTGCGTGGTTTGTTGTCAGACCTTAGAAGTGTCCTACACTGCAGTGTATTGTGCGTGGTTTGTTGTCAGATCTTAGAAGTGTCCTACTCTGCAGTGTGTTGTGCGTGGTTTGTTGTCAGACCTTAGAAGTATCCTACACTGCAGTGTGTTGTGCGTGGTTTGTTGTCAGATCTTAGAAGTGTCCTACTATGCAGTGTGTTGTGCGTGGTTTGTTGTCAGACCTTACAAGTGCCCTACACTGCAGTGTGTTGTGCGTGGTTTGTTGTCAGATCTTAGAAGTGTCCTACTCTGCAGTGTGTTGTGCGTGGTTTGTTGTCAGATCTTAGAAGTTTCCTACTCTGCATTATGTTGTGCGTGGTTTGTTGTCAGACCTTAGAAGTGTCCTACACTGCAGTGTGTTGTGCGTGGTTTGTTGTCAGATCTTAGAAGTGTCCTACACTGCAGTGTGTTGTGCGTGGTTTGTTGTCAGACCTTAGAAGTGTCGTACACGGCAGTGTGTTGTGCGTGGTTTGTTATCAGATCTTAGAAGTGTCCTACTCTGCAGTGTGTTGTGCGTGGTTTGTTGTCAGATCTTAGAAGTGTCCTACTCTGCAGTGTGTTGTGCCTGGTTTGTTGTCAGACCTTAGAAATGTCCTACACTACAGTGTGTTGTGCGTGGTTTGTTGTCAGATCTTAGAAGTGTCATACTCTGCAGTGTGTTGTGCGTGGTTTGTTGTCAGACCTTAGAAGTGTCCTACACTGCAGTGTGTTGTGCGTGGTTTGTTGTCAGACCTTACAAGTGTCCTACTCTGCAGTGTGTTGTGCGTGGTTTGTTGTCAGATCTTAGAAGTTTCCTACACTGCAGTATGCTGTGCGTGGTTTGTTGTCAGATCTTAGAAGTGTCGTACACGGCAGTGTGTTGTGCGTGGTTTGTTATCAGATCTTAGAAGTGTCCTACTCTGCAGTGTGTTGTGCGTGGTTTGTTGTCAGATCTTAGAAGTGTCCTACTCTGCAGTGTGTTGTGCCTGGTTTGTTGTCAGACCTTAGAAATGTCCTACACTACAGTGTGTTGTGCGTGGTTTGTTGTCAGATCTTAGAAGTGTCATACTCTGCAGTGTGTTGTGCGTGGTTTGTTGTCAGACCTTAGAAGTGTCCTACACTGCAGTGTGTTGTGCGTGGTTTGTTGTCAGATCTTAGAAGTGTCCTACTATGCAGTGTGTTGTGCGTGGTTTGTTGTCAGACCTTAGAAGTGTCCTACACTGCAGTGTGTTGTGCGTGGTTTGTTGTCAGATCTTAGAAGTGTCCTACTCTGCAGTGTGTTGTGCGTGGTTTGTTGTCAGATCTTAGAAGTGTCCTACTCTGCATTATGTTGTGCGTGGTTTGTTGTCAGACCTTAGAAGTGTCCTACACTGCAGTGTGTTGTGCGTGGTTTGTTTTCAGATCTTAGAAGTGTCCTACACTGCAGTGTGTTGTGCGTGGTTTGTTGTCAGACCTTAGAAGTGTCCTACACTGCAGTGTGTTGTGCGTGGTTTGTTATCAGAGCTTAGAAGTGTCCTACACTGCAGTGTGTTGTGCGTGGTTTGTTGTCAGACCTTAGAAGTGTCCTACACTGCAGTGTGTTGTGCGTGGTTTGTTATCAGAGCTTAGAAGTGTCCTACACTGCAGTGTGTTGTGCGTGGTTTGTTGTCAGACCTTAGAAGTGTCCTACACTGCAGTGTGTTGTGCGTGGTTTGTTATCAGAGCTTAGAAGTGTCCTACACTGCAGTGTGTTGTGCGTGGTCTGTTGTCAGACGGTGCACTGTACCCGCTACTCCGCCAAGTTCCTGTCCGGCTGGATCACCGTCGCCATCACGGTCGAGCGCTTCCTCACCGTCGCCTTCCCTCTCAGGGTGAGTCGCCTCTCGACCCCGCGCCTCGCCCGGGTGTGCATCGCCGTCATCGCCGTCTGCTCTCTCGCTCTCAACGCCTTCCCCGTGTGGACCGTCGGCGTCGAGACGTACGACTCGAACGGCACTTACTGCGTCATCACGGACCCGGCAGAGTACGAGCGCTGGAGTATGGTTGTGTTGAGGTGTGGACAACTCATTATCCCCAGCTGCCTGATCCTCGTCTTCACCGCCATCATCGTCTACTTCGTCACCATGGCCGCCAGGCGGCGCCAGACGCAGCTGCAGGGTCAGAACTGTCATCTGACCTCACAACAAAGGTGGGTACATATTAACGCCCTGCGCGGGCTGGATATCTGAGCCCGCACTTGCCCTGCAACTATGTCATTTGACCCGCAGCCCGCCCCGCATATTACAACTCAGCCCGCAGCCCGCCCAGCCCCTCCCCGCATATGTTGTCACATCCTGGCCCGCAGCCCGCCCAACCCTGGAGTAACTTGGCCCGCAACACACCCCACCCGCCCCCCAGTAATTGGTCAAAAATCAGCCAGCACCCGTCCCGCAGCCAACAACAGATGATATGGAATCATTAAGAATATATCATCTTTATTAATCATGAATTAAAAGGGCAAAATAGCATAAAACCAACATGGCGGCTGACGAGACTTGCGTGCCCTATTAACTAGCACAAATAATGTCCCACCTTTGAGTAGCTGGTGACCTTTAACGAGTTACAAAAGTCTGCCCGCAGTAGCCCGCTGGCCCACAGCCCGCCACGCCCCGCACAAATTAAACCCGCATCGCACCGCAACAAATACAAAAATCCCACCCCGCGCAGAGCTTTAGTACAGATCACTATTTACTACCGTATTGGCGTCCATGTTGTATGGAAGACACATATATGACAGTTTTCATGCAGCTGGCGCTATCCATAACATAATGTGGATCTACACAAACATTCATGCACACCACAAACGCTCACGCCATACACAAGTTCGCACATATGCACGCACGCACGAGCACGCACGCAACCATACACACACAAACACACACACACACACACACACACACACACACACACACACACACACACACACACACACACACACACACACGCCGTCACTGAACTACGTCACTCAACTTCTTCCTGTACTGTCTGTGTGGCAGTACCTTCCGCAACCATCTGGTCAGCTGCAGACTGCCCCGCCGCACATTGCTACCTGGCGATGTTGATAGCGGTGGCCGTGTCGACGCTGGTGTTGCGCTTACCGTACGCCACGGCCTTCTACCTGAAGCTGTACGGAGAGGCGATCTGGTCGTCCCCCATTGATGAATGGCAGGAGTATCGTCTGGTCGCCGCTTACAGAATCACGGAGATCTTCGCCGTCCTGAACTACGTCCTCAACTTCTTCCTGTACTGTCTGTGTGGCAGTACCTTCCGCAACCATCTGCGTCGCTTCATCCGCTGCGCCACCAAAGCCCGGGTCACCGGCTGCCCCGCCTGCACATCGACTCACACCAGCTACCTGTCTCACACGACTACCAAAGTGTGAACACTTCATGGGCACCAGCTACCTGTCTCACACGATTACCAAAGTGTGAACACTTCATGGGCACCAGCTACCTGTCTCATACGACTAGCAAGGTGTGAACACTTTACGGCACCAGCTACCTGTCTCACACGACTAGCAAGGTGTGAGCACTCCACGGCACCAGCTACCTGTCTCACACGACTAGCAAGGTGTGAGCACTCCACGGCACCAGGTACCTGTCTCACACGACTAGCAAGGTGTGAGCACTCCACGGCACCAGCTACCTGTCTCACACCACTAGCAAGGTGTGAGCACTCCACGGCACCAGCTACCTGTCTCACACGACTAGCAAGGTGTGAGCACTCCACGGCACCAGCTACCTGTCTCACACGACTAGCAAGGTGTGAGCACTCCACGGCACCAGCTACCTGTCTCACACGACTAGCAAGGTGTGAACACACACGACTAGCAAGGTGTGAACACTCCACGGCACCAGCTACCTGTCTCACACAACTAGCAAGGTGTGAGCACTCCACGGCACCAGCTACCTGTCTCACACGACCAAAAAGGTGTGAACACTTCATGGCACTAGCTAAATGTCTCACACGACCATCAAGTTTTGAACACTTCACGGCACCTGTCTCACATGACTAGCAATGTGTGAACACTTCAAAGCACCTGTCTCACACGACTAGCAAGGTGTGAAGACTTCACGGCTCCTGCCTCACATGACTAGCAATGTGTGAACACTTCACGGCACATGTCTCACATGATTAGCAAGGTGTGAACACTGCACGCACCAGCTATCTGTCTCACACGACCAGCAAGATATGAACACTTCACGGCACATGTCTCACATGATTAGCAAGGTGTGAACACTTCACGGCATCAGCTACCTGTCTCATACGCCTAGCAAAGCGTGAACACTTCACTCACAGGATTAGCAAGGTGTGAACACTCCTCGGCACCGGCTACCTGTCTCACACGCCTAGCAAGGTGTAAACACTTCACGGCACCTGTCTCACACGCCTAGCAAGATGTGAACACTCTACGGCACTAGCTACCTGTCTCACACGACCAGCAAGATGTGAACACTTCACGGCACCTGCCTCACACGACTACCAAGGTGTGAATACTCCACGACCCCACCTACCTGCCTCACACGACCAGAAAGGTATGAACACTTCATGGTACCAGCTACCTGTCTCACACGACCAAAAAGGTGTGAACACTTCACGGCATCTGTCTCACACGACTACCAAGGTGTGAACATTCCACGACCTCACATACCTGCCTCACACGACCAGAAAGGTGTGAATACGTCACGGCACCTGTCTCACACGGCTACTAAGGTGTGAACACTTCACGCACCAGCTATCTGTCTCACACGACCAGCAAGATATGAACACTTCACGGCACATGTCTCACATGATTAGCAAGGTGTGAACACTTCACGGCATCAGCTACCTGTCTCACACGCCTAGCAAAGCGTGAACACTTCACGGCACCTCACTCACAGGATTAGCAAGGTGTGAACACTCCTCGGCACCGGCTACCAGTCTCACACGCCTAGCAAGGTGTAAACACTTCACGGCACCTGTCTCACACGCCTAGCAAGATGTGAACACTCTACGGCACTAGCTACCTGTCTCACACGACCAGCAAGATGTGAACACTTCACGGCACCTGCCTCACACGACTACCAAGGTGTGAACACTCCACGACCCCACCTACCTGCCTCACACGACCAGAAAGGTATGAACACTTCATGGCACCAGCTACCTGTCTCACACGACCAGAAAGGTGTGAACACGTCACGGCACCTGTCTCACACGACTACTAAGGTGTGAACACTACACGCGCATCAGGTTTCTGTGTGAGGCGATGTAGTGTTGTGTTTCGAGCATCGGACTCTCAATCGATAGAATCGGGGTTCGAATCGTCTTGCTTTCTTTTTGAATCTGAGCAAAGTCGTTCACTCCACGTTGCCTCAGTTCACTCAGCTGTATACATGAGTGGTGGATACACGTGAACCAATAATCTCCGCGCCCAATAATCGGCATGTGGCGTAATGCTACCCGCAGAAATAGCGATGGCGTTTTAAGCAAGCCTATGGACTATATACCGCGTTACACAAGAACTTACCTTTACACTGCGTTTACATGCCACATACAATTACGTTTACCAAGATGTGAACTATTCACAAGGTAATGGCCATAGTTGACTTGTTCTGGTGTTATTGTCCAACCACACTGGGTTACACCTTGGCGCCGCGTGTGAGGATGGTGGTCCCGGGGAAGTACTCATGTTTGTGGGATAGGTATAAATGACAATAGTAAAATAGTTCATGTTCTCACAACGTGATAGAACAAAGTGAATCTAGTGGAAAACCTCTTCCTACGTAGCTGCACCTCTTAGGTTTGTTGCGCCAAGCGGAGAGGATATTGTGAGGTGTGACAACACGAGATCTCAGTGAACACCGAATGTAAAGTATTGGGATCCGAGTGTTAAAGATCACTTGCCGCGGTGAAACGCCACGTGTATAGTCTCGCGTGAACACCGCTCAGTTCGACGGAATGCGAGGGCATGGCAGGACTAGTTCGTCTCTGTGGAGGCAACAGTGTGTGCATCCGGCGAAAATGCAATACACAATGTTATTACTGAAATTAATTACGCAACCGAAACAACCTTGGTTACAAAGCTATCTTCTTGGCGTAGCTGGTAACTATAATGACGGAGTTGAGTGTTGAGGACGTCTCTAGCAAAGAAATGGTTTCAAGGAAACCTTAGCAAAACAACTGTCTAGTTTCTATTTGTATTAGACGTCAAGTGAAATAGGGCACCGAATTATCAGAACACCACGCAGGAAAAGCCGGCGATGTAATCACTTATATATGTTGTTTTAATCTCCATGGACCTGAAGTGATAGGTATATCGACGATGGACAAACGTGTCCGAATTTGACAATTCAAAAGTTCCGGTGTGATCAAACGGTTGCTAAGAGGCAAAAATGGAATTTCATATGTTGTAGCACCAGTGCTGATAAGTGTAACACGACAGAAACCCGAAATAGCACTCGTGTGCACTATACATGTGTTGAATGTATGCAAACCTCCTTTGTGCGTGCTTTGTAGTGTGGCACTATTTACGTGTACGTGTCGGGATACGTCATCGTACAATATACTTATATTACAACGCGTGTTTTGGTAGTTACCCGCTGGTGTAACAATGTGGTGAACCGTTTCATCCTGTTTTTGTGCATAATGGCATCTATCTATAAGATCTCAATCAACAAATCGATGGTGGCAGTTTTACATGTTGTATTTAAAGAATCGGTAGTCATTTTACAACATAAAATCAAATGTCCGCATACCATAATTACTAAGTCACATAGAACGACGATTTCGGTGTCCAAAGGTCGGTGTTTAAAGATGAAATTGTTAAGGTTTCAAATCGTTTACATTTGACCTTCTTTTAAATACAAATTCGCAATGTTTGGTCGTCAAAACCACTTTCACACTATTTTAGCACTGACATCATGTAGAGCCGTAATAGGTGTATATGCTAATGTTTACGTGTGTAATTATGCGATTAAAGTATATGGCACATGCTCTTCGCCAACATTCATGTATCTGCCATTTTTAAAGACGGCATCCATCAAGGCCAATTATCGCTATATCTAAAGAATCACATCACCTACGGCCAAAATGTTGATATCAAAGAATAGGATTTCATGTGCGATATTTTAAACTATATTTCTTTTTAAATTCGCCGACATACAAATAACCGCAATTTTTTAAGATATCAAATAAAAAGTAGGGGAACGGCGTGCAAAACGGGCCTCCTGCCCAAAATGGTGGCACTGCTAAGTAACTCATATATGGGCCCTAGTGAACATTGGTCTGAAGCGCGAAACGCACATTCAAAGAAGTGAGCTCAAAAAGATTGTTTTTCACACTTTTCTTAAAATGTTAGCAGTATTTTCAAAATATCATATTCCCGTTTTGTGCGCGTTGAAAACAACGGAAACTGTGGTATGGATAAGCTAAACGTACATGCTATGATATGTATGTATTATATTTTAAAGAGTTTGTAAGAGAGTTTGTATCCAAATTGATCATCAACCCGAGGCTGTGATGTGCACCCAAAACGAGCCCCTATGTTGTCCGCTGTGCTAACAGGGGTTCGCTATCGTCGATATGCTGTTGGTACAATACATATACCTGCATTTGTATGGTTTTAGGTATTACATTATTTTACATAGGATATTACATATTACCCAGTTATACAATAATAATAATAATAAAATTATAACGTCAATATGAGCTGTATGGATACATATTATAGTATTATATTATCAAGTAGTGTAATATATAAGTATATTGTCAAGTTGCATGTAACACCCAATCATGATAATAAACCCCGTAGTGGGTATCTCACCTATACTGGAAGGAGATCAATCAATATAATTAATATAGTGTTCTTAAGACTATACTAACTATGTTGAAGGTATCCTGCCCGCCAAATTGTATTTAGTAAGCCCGTAACAACGGTCACAATTTGAAAGTACGACCACGGGTGCATGTTCAAATAGTAAACAAAACACCCAGTTTCAAAACAAGCTTTATTGGCAATACGGCCGAGTTGGGTTGAGTTAACTGCTTTACCATTTGATGTTCAATGATGCTCACTTTCTCACGGTCAACACAGCAGACTTCCAGTTAGAAATTACTACGCCCGCTAATGTCGGGTAGACGAACAAACTACGTGCCTTTAAACATACCTGCAGTACATATTGTTGTGTTAGGCCTCACTTGGCCAGGTGGCATCGCTTTGTGATAAACTGTATGTGTCGATATTTTGATTAAACAGTTGTTGTCGTTTCAAGTAAGCAGATTCCATAGTATACAATAGTTATACATTGCAGTCAATTTGCAGTATACCAGTAACTGACCAGTGCGTAATAGTTATTTTCATTAGCAACGTTAAGGAATACGTACGCATTATAGTTTAAATGCACACACTACACCTAAATCACCCTGTAGCTGCAGTTCGGAGTAGCCCAATGCAAGCCCGTAATATGTACGAGGTTGCAATGGGTGCGTACGCACCCCTCCGCTGAGGCAATTTAGCTTCCCGCATCGTAAACGTTGAAACATGTGGCCAGCCATGTGCTATGATTGGCAGGTTGCACCACAACGCCTATACCCTAAAATAAAATGGATAATTAGTCATATAAACACAATTGTGGTTATTCGGTTGAATAATCCATGTTTAACCAAAAATCCAAAACATAATCACTTGGGGCCGGTTTCATGAAGCGGCTAAGAACGTTCTTAACGCTAAGATGATTGTCTTAGTAAATGACGTGATGTTTTTAATATAAGCGAACATAGGAGTTTACGCAAACACGTGACGCTAAGTAATTGCGTAACTTTAAGTACGCTTCATGAAACCGGCCCCTGCTGTGTAACCAGTGACCTATGTACAGAATAAATGCCTAGTTGGCGATTTTTGACATAGGTAGTAGGTATCATATAAAAATAGTTTTTAGACTAATTTTGTGTCAAATTTGATGTCAAGCAAACATGACCCATAATTTAAAAAAAATCTCATTTGTGTCTAACAAATGCCATGTACAATAACCGTTGATATATGTGGACAAAATCTAAAGTGGTTGGAAAGTTGTAACCCACTGATTACATTCTGAAAAACAATTGTTAACATAGTTGCTTAACTACATTTTGGTCAAATTTGGCTTTTCAGAATAAAAATGACCCATATCTGGACAAAACCCCAAATTAGACCGGCAAAAACTCCGAATATATAACGCGTGGCCTAAGTAGAGAACTTTCAGCTAATTTTGAAACATGTAACATTGTTATTATGTCTCATAGAGCCATAATACGGTTTTTATAAAATGTATGTCAAATGTTACATAAAACACGTTTTCTGAACAAAAATAAAAAGTCAGAAAGTTCAATAGCCCATATAATCAGTAACGTATAGAGACAACATTTAATATGGTTGGCCGCTTATAAAAAATACATACGAAACTTTTTCTCAACAGTTTTCTCATCCATGGCCGCCCGTCTACTACGCGTCCGTTATATGGCGCCACCGTTTCTCACTAGATTCGATTAACCAGACTGCACGAGATGGAGCCACCAATCAGCACCGAGACGAGTGAAAAGATCCAATGATGAAATGTGTTTTTGTAACAATATTTTTGTTCATGAAATGAAGGGCAATCGATACCTGGCTGGCGAAGAACACCAACACATCAAATGCAGACAATCTCGGTAAAACAAAAACGCTAGGCGCCTATTTAACATTACAGTATCAAACGTGGATATTTATCAAAACGTATCACTTACCCAGGAATATCGAGCTTGTCTTCAGATGTCTATTACTGTATTCTTTGGCCGTTGCATCGAACAAACAAGGCTTGCCATGCCAGAGGTCTATGAATTTACCCCCAATTCTAAATTCCAAACAATGTTTGCCGCCATTTCTCCATCTTTTTGGGACTGTTCCAAAACTTCTAGGAAGCTCCTGATTGAGTAAGTGCCTCAAAGTCTTCGGATTCGGAATGCAAAAAATGCGTCGCTGACGCAGCGAAGACGCTTTCGTACCGGCATGCACGTCATGACGCGACTGTCGACGGCGGTTTGTTTGCGATCACTTGTTTTTAATATCGAACATGTTTGATATTCTATTAGACGCAATACAACTGGATACAGACTCGCATCACTTCAGAGAAGACGTGCAAGTGTGTTGTGGCCGCGCAACCTGCAACAGTTTTTACAGAGGCAAACCGCTGCAGGTTGCATCGGTTCAACCATAATTGTCTTACCCAGGCAAACCGTAACACGCTCAACACATGCTAGTTTAATAAGATTGCCACCCAGATAATGAACTCTAGATGGCAGGTAGACAAGGAAGCCCTTTGGCTTATCAAGAGTCCAACCCTTTTATCTACATGTATTCCGCCCTTCTGAGGTATGAGTTTAAACATATTCACACTACTAGCACCCACACAATCGGCAGATAATCTGTTCCAATTATTTACAGTCCTTTGTGAAAATGAGAACTTTCTTATATAAAATCTGCACTGCTCCTTTACTAATGTAACATTGCAAGTTGTACTGATAAAAAATGACTGTGTAAAGACGCTTTAAATAATAATTATAATTGTTGTGTGTGCTACCGTGTATGGTAAGCAATCTAACAACGACATTAATGTACAGCGCGACGTATGCCATTAATAATCCAAAATTAGACTTAATGATTACTGACATTTATTGATTATGCAAAACATATATTATAATAGTGCATAAATTATTTTTAAAATACTATTTAACATAATCATTGGTCCATGTATTAATTGTATGGTGTGAGTGCGTCTGTACACGTGTTATGGTACCGTGGTCGGTATCTGTATCGTGGGATTCTTGGCACACCTGTCACCATGTCACCCATAACATTCATAAACATGCGGATTAATAAAATGTGCGTCCGTCAGTCGGCATGGTTGCACATATTATAAACGGTGAAATATAATTGATCCGTCCTGTCGCCTTCTCAATACTGCAGTTGTACTGCAGTTAGAACAAACGCGGCTACTCCAAGTCGCGAGATCTACACGCGCGTGGAACAGCGTGACACCTGGACGACGTCAGCTGTGTCGAGAGAAGTCGTATTGGTGAGAGCGAGCGACGAGACAGAACGCATTATAAGGCGTATCGTCGGTGTCTGCAGAATCGCGTTAGTGACTTTTTAAACTTATTACACAAAATAGTGTCGATAAATAAACTGACGCCCATGCAGAAACTAATAATAAAAATTGATAGTTAGATAGATAGATATATATATATATATATAGATAGATAGGTAGATAGACATACAGACAGATAGATAGACAGACATATAGATAGATAGATATATGTAGATAGATTGATAGGCAGGTAGGTAGGTAGATATATATATATATATATATAGATAGATAGATAGATAGATATATGTAGATTGATAGGTATGTAGGTAGGTAGGTAGATAAATAGATATATATATATATTTAGATAGATAGATATTTAAATAGGCAGATATATAGACAGATAGAGGGGGAGTGTGATATATATATATATAGATAGATAGATAGACAGACAGACATACAGACATACATACAGACAGACAGACACAGACAGACAGACACACAGATTGAGCGAGAGAGCGAGAAATACAGACAGAGCGAGAGAGAGAGAGGGGGGGGAGAGAGACAGACAGATAGACAGACAGACAGACACAGAATGAGTGTGTAACAGCCGGTCAAACAGTTGAAGATGCGATTATTGTTTACGTACTGCGATGGCAATCGAATGGATCTAGTGTTTAAACAGCACTATCGTGACTATTCACCAACATTACAAAATTGTTTTTTTATTAATTGAAATCTGTTTGAGTATATCTTTACAGAAAACCAAAGCTTTTACGCTTTAGATAAGTATTGGCTGTGATATAAGGTGTTAAACTTTGAAGAAGTATTGGCTGTGATATAATGATGTGTAAGGTGTTAAACTTGAGAGAAGTATTGGCTGTGATATTAGGTGCTAAACTTGAGTGACGTATTGGCTGTGATATAAGGTGTTAAACATGAGAGAAGTATTTATCGTGGGTATAAATGTTTTTCTTTTGCATATCCATTATTTCCATGTTATCATATTTTACAAATTCTACACATACAATATATGAACATACATATCTTCGTTTGTGAACGTGATGTAGAAATCATAGAACTTGCCAAAATGTGGATACGTTGTTCAAGAAGAGAGGTGACAACCACAGAGTAGACCTTTACGACACAGTTGGCCAACTGTCCGATGTTTAGAGGAATGATAACATTCAGAACCACATGACGAGTTCATGCTATGTTGACCGTTCATAGGATAAGAAAAAAAGTGTGGGTGGGTGCCACCCACGATTTTGAATTTGAAGGTCATAAACTCAAATTGGGTCAAAAATAGTTTTCATTATGTGACATCTAAGTGATCATAGCTTTGCATCAAACGAAATATTTTATGTTTTGCAGATGTACTGCCTGTGTCATCATGTGTTGAACTTTGAATTTACCCATAAATATACGGAATATAGAAACGTGGTTTTCTCGAAATATGTTATAGCGTATGTCAGAGTTGTTTACACACCCAATCTTTCTGTGCAAACATGTTTTCAGAATATCATTGACATAATATACATGTACTCTCTGTGTTAACGTATGCTTAACATTTAAAATACACACAAATGTATAGACTAATCCAACATAAATATGTGATTTTATCTAAGAAACTAAGTTGTTTGCACATCCAAACTTTCTATAAGGGCAAGATTTTTTTTAAACCTACATACATATAGTCATGATCGTGATGTAGAACTAGCGCAAAAGGTGAATAAGTAACACATTTCAGTATGTGATCGTCTTAGACTAACATCATGGAGATCATGGTAGACATAACCAGGGCTGAGAGGGATCGCAAGTAGAAACAATCGCTGCCATGTTGTCATGACTAACGATCTACAGTTACACAAAGTCATTAGTGCACAAACTATCCCTGATGTGGACCGATCCATCTTGCAGACATGAAACTCCACGAGAAGATAACACCAGGGTTTCATGCAATGTTCAACTTTGTTTTAATAAACCGTAAGGCGCTTCAATAAATTTCCAGCAGATCAGCCAATTGAATAGGTGTGAAAATTACAACACCGTATTACAAGGGACAATCAAGTCACTAGCCGTTTTGTGCCACATGGTCAGAACGATCACGAATCTCACCATAATAAAGATCAATCTTCTTCAATGTGGTGGTAGATACCATGTTCACCCGCTCTGGTGGTATTCCTCCACGGATGAAGCGTGGTGTTGATGACCTGAAGAAGTTTGCTACAATGTTTGCAATAATGGGTGTATTCAGATGAGCTGAAGGAGAGAATGGAAACACTGACTTACCGGTGGGGTGCGGTGGTCTAGCGGTAGAACTATGAACAGTCGATCTTTGTAAATGTGTAACCTGTCAAGGACTCAGAATGATGGTCTTTATACCCACTGGTTTTTGTTCCTCCGAACAGAGTTGTTTTCCTGCCAAGTTTGTGATAAAAGCCGAATAGCATCGTCGCTGACTCCATACAGGAGTCTACAGCAGTCACTGAATTGACATATAGTAAAGACATACCTTTATTACTTTTTATTTGTTTGGAAACCAAAGTCTCCGCACCAACTGCTGTGGCCAATAATCGTCTAGTTGCTGAATACCTAGAAAAATAGCATGTTATCACCACCGTGAAGCGACTATTGGTGGAATAAACTATAGTGTTTCATGGTGTACTGAGGAAGCAACGCTCATAAACCGTTGCTGGGTTGTACAAAGTAACTAGTTTCATCTACCAGAATGCAAAGAACACTATCAGTGTTCACAGGAAACTGTTGAAACAATACCTCAGTGGTTTCATTACAGGTCGAATAATGGAAACGGTGAATATCCTGAAGCCTGAGCTATCACTAATCCCGCTGTCTCTGGCCAAATTTTTAGGTGAGATGAACTCGACACCAATAAAGCTGAACTCCCTTGGAACTTCCAGAAGCAGAATCTGAGAGGCTTACACAACCTGCGAGGCACAACCTGCGCAGCTTTCATGCACTAACAAAAGTTGTGATACGACAACAGCTTGTAGTGGTCATGTGAAGAAGTAGTGCTTAACAACTTTCCAGATCCAACCATTCCTTGTCATGGGAGCTGGTCATGATGGAAAACTTGCATTGGCTGAACAGTTTGAGTGTCGCCTATATAGCACATACGAGTAGACAAGATCCAACTTTTTGGGTCTGGAGATGTTACTCCCCCCAACAAAAGGTGCCCCGGAATTTCACTTTGCAAATGCTTACAATCATGGGAAGATTTGGTTACAGACATATCAGGAATGTACATATGTCTCATCTCGCATCGACTCATATACATGGACGAAGGTGTATGTTTGCCAGAGAGTTGTTTGGACACGGATATCTCCTATAGATGCATGGTGATGCCGCTCAAAGTACAGGACGTCCCGGTGATCTGGCTCGATCGCTCTTTCTAATGCCGCTGATGCTATTCTGCATTCTACATGGTCTGGTCATTGACTCAGACACTCAGTCGCCTAATAAGCAGAAACTGGGTTGAACCGTCTTTATGGTTTTCTCCACACTAAAATTTCCTTTAATTTAACCTTTATTGGACGTCGTTGCCCTGAAGCAACGTACCAGTTTTATACTTGTTGCTAGGTCTATTGCCATTTTTGTAGAAAAAAAACTATAATCAATACAAAATCAGTGCTGCCATATTAAGTTAGCGTATATAAATATTTACTTCATTTTCTTTCTGTGTATGGATACAACATCATAACATAGGTGGTGAAGAATTTTTTCTATTTGGAAAAGTTGAAATAATTAATCCAATAAAGAGTTAACACTGCAAGAAATCCTGGCCTGTATTATCGGGGTGTTTCACGTCTGAAAGATACACCGTTCTCCGTCGGGCATAATTAATTTTATGTGATCGTGGATAGTTAGTCAAGGCATAATAGTGCGGCGAATACGTCTAGTTACCATTCCTCACAGCATGATCTTCAAAAAATGTCCATGTAGAACTCTTTGTAATCACATCCTGAAGTTTGGACTGCTAGAGTGCTTCTTGTTAAACTCGTGCATGATATATCGAATTGTCTCTGTCCTCAGAACATCTGGCAGTTGGCCAAATGCGTTGCAAAGTTCTACTCTGTGATTGTCACCTCTCTTCTTGAACATCCTAGCTATATTTTGGGCAAATTATTTTACTTCAACATCACATTAATGACCAAACAAATATATATTAACACGATAGCATGCACATTTTGTCAATGGGATTCTGAAAACATGTTTGGATTGAATGACTGGGTGTGTAAATAGCCTTAGTATACACAATAAACACATTTCGAGAAAATCGCCTTTTTATATTAGCTTACTCCATACAGTTATGGGTAAATTCAAAGTTCAACACCTGATAACACAAACAGTACATCTGCAAACCATAAAATATTTGGTTTTATTAGAAAGATGGACTCAAGTAGATGTCAATTAATTAATAAAAATAATTTCATACAAGTTTGGGTTTGTGACCTTCAAATTCAAAATCGAGGGTGGCATCCATCCATACCCTTTTTCATACCCCTTAAGTGGTGTGTCTAGCATGAATTCCTACTATTAAAAAAATGCTGTTAAAAGTTTAAAATCACATGTTGGCTCTTCTACTGTAGGAAACTATAATAGGAGAACCTGCAAGAACAGTTCTATTCTTATGGTCACAGTGGTTTGAAACGTACTTAAACACCCACGTTACCGTCATACCAGTTCTCAGAATTCAATATACTGTGAGTCATGGACATCGTCCGGTGAGCAGGTAGAAAGAGACGTGTGTGGCGTAATGATGCACGGAAGGTTGTAAGCAATGTTTAACCGTTATTACTTCTGACAATGTATAGGTCCACGCCCGGTCTATGCTTACTGCCTACCGTGATATTTAACCGTTATTACTCCTGACTATGTATAGGCCCACGCCCGGTCTGTGCTTAATGCCTGCCGGCATATTTAACCGTTATTACTCCTGACTATGTATAGGTCCACGCCCGGTCTATCCTTAATGCCTACCGTGATATTTAACCTTTATTACTCCTGACTATGTATAGGTCCACGCCCGGTCTATGCTTAATGCCTACCGTGATATTTAACCGGTATTACTCCTGACTATGTACAGGTCCACGCCCGGTCTATGTTTACTGCCTACGCTGATATTTAACCGTTATTACTCCTGACTATGTATAGGTCCACGCCCGGTCTATGCTTAATGCCTACCGTGATATTTAACCGTTATTACTCCTGACTATGTATAGGCCCACGCCCGGTCTGTGCTTAATGCCTGCCGGCATATTTAACCGTTATTACTCCTGACTATGTATAGGTCCACGCCCGGTCTATCCTTAATGCCTACCGTGATATTTAACCGTTATTACTCCTGACTATGTATAGGTCCACGCCCGGTCTATGCTTAATGCCTACCGTGATATTTAACCGTTATTACTCCTGACTATGTACAGGTCCACGCCCGGTCTATGTTTACTGCCTACGCTGATATTTAACCGTTATTACTCCTGACTATGTATAGGTACACGCCCGGTCTATGCTTAATGCCTACCGTGATATTTAACCGTTATTACTCCTGACTATGTATAGTACACGCCCGGTCTATGCTTACTGCCTACCGTGATATTTAACCTTTATTACTCCTGACTTTGTATAGGTCCACGCCCGGTCTATGCTTAATGCCTACCGTGATATTTAACCGTTATTACTTCTGACTATGTATATGTCCACGCCCGGTCTATGCTTACTGCCTACCGTGATATTTAACCGTTATTACTCCTGACTATGTATAGGTACACGCCCGGTCTATGCTTAATGCCTACCGTGATATTTAACCGTTATTACTCCTGACTATGTATAGGTACACGCCCGGTCTATGCTTACTGCCTACCGTGATATTTAACCGTTATTACTCCTGACTATGTATAAGTCCACGCCCGGTCTATGCTTACTGCCTACCGTGATATTTAACCGTTATTACTTCTGACTATGTATAGGTACACGCCCGGTCTATGCTTAATGCCTACCGTCATATTTAACCGTTATTACTCCTGACTATGCATAGGTCCACGCCCGGTCTATGCTTAATGCCTACCGTGATATTTAACCGTTATTACTCCTGACTATGTATAGGTACACGCCCGGTCTATGCTTACTGCCTACCGTGATATTTAACCGTTATTACTCCTGACTATGTATAAGTCCACGCCCGGTCTATGCTTACTGCCTACCGTGATATTTAACCGTTATTACTTCTGACTATGTATAACCGTTATTACTACCTCATACTATGTATAGGTCCACGCCCGGTCTATGCTTACTGCCTACCGTGATATTTAACCGTTATTACTTCTGACTATGTATAGGTACACGCCCGGTCTATGCTTACTGTCTACCGTGATATTTAACCGTTATTACTCCTGACTATGTATAGGTACACGCCCGGTCTATGCTTACTGCCTACCGTGATATTTAACCCTCATAACTTCTGACTATGTATAGGTACACGCCCGGTCCATGCTTAATGCCTACCGTGATATTTAACCGTTATTACTTCTGACTATGTATAGCTACACGCCCGGTCTATGCTTAATGCCTACCGTGATATTTAACCGTTATTACTTCTGACTATGTATAGGTCCACGCCCGGTCTATGCTTAATGCCTACCGTGATATTTAACCGTTATTACTCCTGACTATGTATAGGTACACGCCCGGTCTATGCTTAATGCCTACCGTGATATTTAACCGTTATTACTTCTGACTATGTATAGGTCCACGCCCGGTCTATGCTTAATGCCTACCGTGATATTTAACCGTTATTACTCCTGACTATGTATAGGTACACGCCCGGTCTATGCTTAATGCCTACCGTGATATTTAACCGTTATTACTTCTGACTATGTATAGGTCCACGCCCGGTCTATGCTTAATGCCTACCGTGATATTTAAACGTTTCATACGTCATTCCTGGCATACCTGTTCTTTAGAACCACAACTCAACATTCCTACGAAACAGTCAGCGTATTTATCGAGCGAAAGCCATTTATTGGTTTAGATCACGTTTAAGTACACGTTCAGTATTCCCACACGATGTGTTTAACGGGTGTGTCTCTACCACGTACACGTTTGAACGAACACCGCACGCACAATGATAATCACATCGTTGGTTTGTACTTACAAATTGGCCTTAGCTCCTGGCGGTCAGACTTTGAGAGAGATCGATGGTCGGTCGTCGCTGTGATTAATGTCGAGCCGTCTCTGGTGCTGCCCGTCATACCAACACGAACCGTCACTGCGTGTCACTGCGTGTCACTGCGTGTCACTGCGTGTCACTCAGTTGTTCATCCACTGACATGGACGCGTGTCGGTCTTACGGAATCCAGGAAGTGTGTCCAACCCCGGCTCTCGACACGTGCCACCCCCTCTCCCAGTCGCCCGTCGACTATCAGGGGTGTGGTGGGGTGGGGTGGGGTGAGGGGGGACACTATTATGTAATGCATTTTCCATGATCGCGTATAAATGCAACTGTGTTGGGGTAGAGTTGTTGTGCATCTGTTTTTGGTGATGGATTTGAAATAATGCGTTTGAATTAATTTAAAATATTTCGTTTTTATATAAAATTTGTGTAAATATAGATTGCATTACTGACGAACAAGAATTTAATAACTCAAGAATCTAATAACTACGAATAATACACAATATTAAACATACTAAGCAACGATATAACATTATGTCAGCTACATAAATTAACAACAATTATCATTCAAACATTTGATTCGATACTTGAAAAATCGAATGTATACACTTGAATGCATATTCAAATGTTCAACATTAAAATCCAACTGTAATTGTCGCAAGCTATGGTAACACTGTAGGCGATCTATGACGATCAACATAACATTAATATATTTATCAATATTATGAATGTTTTGTTACCTTGCTCGACAAACGTACATATAACACGAGTGACACCTGGCGCCCACATGCGTCAACATCTGCTCAAGCATGGCCCGTCAAGCTTAAAAAAAACTGCGATGATTTAGTCATAGGGATTCCCTGTGAATGAATCATGATTTAACAAGATTTAACAAGATTTAACAAGATTGCCATCCAGAGAATTAACTCTAGATGGCAGGTGGACAAGGAAGCCCTTTGGCTTATCGAGAGTCCAACCCTTTTATCTACATATATCCAGCCCTTCTGAGGTATGTGTCGATTTTATTTTTAAACATATTCACACTACTAGCACCCACACAATCATCAGATAATCTGTTCCATTCATTCACAGTCCTTTGTGAAAATGAGAACTTTCTCACGTCTAATCTACACTGCTCCTTTACTAATGTAACTTCATGTCCTCTAGTCTTTCTATCTTTCTTAACTGAAAAAAACATATTTCTATCAATATTTTCATAACCATTCAATATTTTAAACACTTCTATCTGATCTCCTCTCAATCTCCTGGTCTCTAGTGTTGTTAAACCACATTCTTTTAGGCGTTTTTCATAACTAAGATCCCTCAGTTTTGGTATCATTTTAGTCGCTCTCCTCTGTACTCTTTCTAGCATATCTATGTCCTTCTTGCGGTATGGCCTCCACGCTTGTATACAATATTCTAAATGAGGCCTAACTATTGTTTTGTACAGCGGTATTATTAGTTCTTTTTCTTTGTAATACTGTATTTCGCCCTAATCAATCCAAGGTTGATTTCCTTTGAGCTGCAATTCCACACTGCTCCTGGAAACCTTCATGTCAGCACTAATTGTCAGCCTAAGTCTTTTCTTTTACGGTAGTGTGCCAAGTACAGTTCCCCATTGTATATTCTACATATTCGTTCCCATGTCCTGTGTGGGCATTTACATTTCCCAAAATTGAACAACATTTGCCACTTTTCAGACCATTTGATCAACCTGTCAAGATCATCTTGTAAATGCTGTCTATCTCCATCACTTTTAATCCTTCTAAACACTTTTGTATCATCTGCAAATTTCAACACCTTGCTAGCTATATCATCGTCCAAATCGTTTATATATATTAAGAATAATATAGGTCCCAGTACTGATCCCTGTGGAACCCCACTCAAAACTGATTTCCAGTTTGAAGCCTCCCCATCAACAGCTACCCGTTGTCTTCTGTCAATCAGCCATTTTTCTATCCAGTTAATTATACCATTTCCTATGCCGTGGGCCTTTAGTTTAAGCAGTAATCTTTGATGTGGCACTTTGTCGAAAGCTTTTTGAAAATCTAGGTAGATGATATCTACTGGTGATCCATCATCTACCCACTTAGTGATATCTTCAAAAAAACATAACATATTTGTTAAGCATGACCTCGCTTTTAGAAACCCATGTTGAGATGGGTTTATCAAGTTATGTTTAACAAGAAAATCCACCATGTGATCTTTAATTAGTCTTTCTAATAATTTACAAATCACTGATGTTAAACTCACTAGTCTATAGTTCTCTGACTTGTTTCTCGAACCTTTTTTGAATAACGGTATAATGTTTGCTTTTTTCCATTCTAAAGGAACCACTCCCTC